>VWZZ01006959.1:252533-347475 GCA_013399095.1 Psophia crepitans
GATAACGGGCGGCGGGTGGCGGCAGCGCCTCCCTCGCAGCCCCCGGCGTGTGGCCCTGCATCGCCGGTGTTTTGGAGGGCAAGGGAAAATGGCTGACGGCTCCTCATCCTCTCCCCGGCTGCCGGGGGGTGGAAGTGCTCTGCGCCCCTCGGGGGGCTGTGCCAGCCGCCCGGCGGCCCCTCCCGCTGTCTCCCCCGGTGCCGGCAGGCGAGGAGGGCCCGGTGTCTGCCCGCAGCGCTGCACCCAGCTTTGCCTCCCCTGGTTCTCGCTTCCCTTCGCACCGAACGCCATTACTGAGGTGGAGTGATTGGAGCCGTGTAGGCCCGGGCGACGCCTGGAAATAAGGCCCTGCCGAGGCGCTTTTCCTACAGTCTCAATGAAAAGCACCAGCTCGTTCATGCCTGCTGTAAACATTATTAACACGTAGGCCACTCCTCTAGCCTCGGCTTCAAGCAGCCCTATTTCGATGCACAAAAAAACCCAAACCCCCATGTTCGTGGCTTTTCCCGTCTTCTCCCGCTAGTTTACCCTGCCGCTTCTCGAAGTTGTGTCTTGGGGCTTGCCTGCTGCGATTTATTTTAGGTGATACAACGCGCTCCCCTTGCCGAAGGTGTGCTGCAGGGGTAGTTGCATGCAGTTTGGCTACGGTTATTCTGTTATTGTCTTCAAGAAGACGGAGGATTTCACCAGTTGGATGAGTTGTTGGGGGTTTTTTTGTATGTCGGTAATCGCGCTGTTACAGTGTGCTGTCCCACTTTGCGCAGCATCGTTTGTATACAGAGAGAATAGCCTTTGAAAATTATTTGTTTTGGTCAATTGATACTGTTCTCATAGAAGCATCCAAAAATGTTGAGGTGGTTTTTAAGATGCCGTATTTAATTTTCAGGTTGCTCCCTCAGAAGTCCAGTTAAGTATTTTGAAGATGTACAATAATGCACAACACACGACTGTACAGGGGGAAAAAAAACCTTTCAGAAAAGAATTGTTCTAATTAAATGTTCAAAGGACTCCCAGGCTCACTGTAGACATATTGTGTCTGTCCTAGCTGTCTTCATGTTGTCTGTACAACTTGATTTATATTCAGAGTTCTGCAGTTGTGTTCATATTGCTGCATGTTTGTATCGGCCCAGAGACCCTCTGAAGTCACAGGCTCAAAGCTAGCACAAGGCCCACTTTTGCTGACCCAGTTGCAGAACTGGGGCCTGTATTTTTAAAAAGTTGTTGATTTTAGATATTAATATGTAGTGCGAAGTATACTAGTGGCAACACTTGTTATGACAGACGGACTAGGTAATCTGTGTTTTCCCACAGGCTTCTCAAATGCCTGACAAATGGATGTTAAAATTGTTGTGTTTAGGAAGGAACTGTTGATGGGTGTTTGGAGGATTGACCTTTATTATGAGATTGAAATGGTGTCTCTAGTAAGAAAGATTTAGGGATAACTGAAATATGTAGGCAGCTAACTTTATTCTTGTTCTTTTAAGGTTTTACTTTGAGAAATTAGCAGGACCTCTCACCATAAACATTCCTGTTCAAGTAACATGTTTATTTCAGCAAAATCTAAGTCCTGCATGAGGGTGGTGTGGGTTTTTTAGTTTGTTTCCTTGCTTGCTTGCTTGTTGCTGTGTTTTTGGTTTTTTTTAAATAATGCTTTTGATTCTTTGAGTTCAAGTAATGTTTATTCTTTGAGCCAGCAAAATATAGCAGCTAATGTCAAGAATTTTGGGGAAGTGTATAAAACACGTGTATTGATTATTCTGTTGCAATATGCTGGACAACAGTGATGTTTAATGATAGCTTTGAATGAAGAACATAAATCATAAAGCTGCAGTGGAAGAAACTCAAGGATCAGCATTTTGGGGGGGATCTAGCTAAAAATAAATACAAGATTGGATCATAGTAACTTTTCAACTTTTTCTTCTTTGGTATCTTATGTACTTTTGTGTAGGTTTTCTTAATGGTATTTCTTTTGGGTAGCCTGTCTTAATCTTTCCAGGCTGCTGCTGCTTCATGTCTTGCAGAGTTTGCCCTTGTGGTGGTACTTCTGCCCATTGAATTGACAGGAAGACTACATCTGGAAGTGGTAATCAATAAGGATAGTGGTAGCAAAACTGTTAACTCTTTATGTATGTGTGGAACGCTGTCACCCTTACATAAATATTTAATTGCCCACATTGTGGTGCATTTGTACTCAGAAATAGGCTGGTGCGACTACACTCTGTTCTAAATGCATACTTTTAGATTTATGTATTTCACTAATACTCTGGAATTCTTACAAGTGAGACTCAGGATAAACAAAAATAGTGGACTAGTGTCTATATTCAACAAAATTAAATAGACTTTTAAGAAAGTATTGGTACCTGTAGTACCTTTGTTCCAAGGTGTCTTGTATTTAAAATTGAAATTAGTTTAGGACTTTCCAACATGAATACCACTTTAGGTAAAAATAGGTAGGAATTCAGTTACTAGTTGAACAAATTACTTTTAAATGGCTTTAAAGTTATGTTTCTGTCAGCTGTGTATTGAAAGTATATTAAGTTCCATGGGAAATATTTCTGTCCTTCCTGCTGCTGTTGAGAAATAAGTTTAGAACTTATTTCAGGTATTTGAATGGCAGGTGCTTTTTTTGTTAGGCAGTATTCTTGAGTGTGTGTATATGTATATTTTATTTATTTCTCTTTTAATAAATATTATTTTATGTAGCCTAAGATCGTTAAACTAGGTATATTTTGAAAACATTCTGAGCAGGATAGCCTCATTTGTGAAGTAACCGAATCAAAGATATCCCTTACTGTTTTTCGCTTAAAATGTGGTTTTTATTTAAAAAAAAAAACAAAGCTAAACACCAAAAAACCTCAAAACTTTTTCTTGTAATCACAAACATTGTTTAATCAAACCTGTAGTCTTGCTTATCCAGCACTTGCAGAGACCACTATGAAATGGTTTTCTGGATGTAAGAAACTTTGCTGGGTGTCTGTTCACTTGAAAAGCTGTACACGTGAAGGCTTTTATGTCCTTTAGAAAATTATTTCCTGGATTTTAGCATTAGTATTAATCTGAACATGTGGACATGGTTTTTCCTGTTCAGGTATTTTAAGTTTTTCTTACAAATGGCTATGTATCCTCTTGAAACTCTGTGTAGCTATATCCAGTTTTATTATCCATATCACCCTTGTTTAAAAATCAGAATTCAGAATTTAAAGCTGTACTTGAGGGTGTGTTTTGGGAACACACCTTGATAACATCTATCTTTGTTATAGTACCTTGCCTTTTGCAAAGTTAGCAATGCTGTGTGCTGTTGCTGTAAACCTTTCTTGTCATCCACGATGTTTGTGGTATATAAATAGAAATCTTTTTTTCCCCCCACATACCTGAGCTTTGTTATGCATACTGTCTCCCTGACAAACAAAATAAAAAAAGAACTAAAAATTAGGATATACTGCTATACTTGCCCTTTACCATCAGTGTAGAACATTCACCACAATCTTTTTTTTGCTCTGTTTTTCTTAAGAGGTTCTTATTCTGCAGTATCCAGTAGTGACGAATGTCAGTTGCTTAGCGGTCTGCCAAACAGTTGGTTATGTTTAGGAAGAGCAGTTTGGTAAACCTTTGTATTGCAGAATGGTAGTTAAACAATCTTTACATAGCAGAGGCAAGGGATGCAAAGAAGTTATTTCATAAGCATATGCTTGCATGCAGTGAGACTTGAATTTTTCTACCTGAGAAGTTTGAGCTACTTTGGATTCATGTGTTAGAAAAATGCAGTGACGCTTTTCATATATTAAATGTAGGTTTTGTTTCTTATTAATGTAGGAACATCTTAAATGTTCTCTCACTGTTATAATGAATTACAGTTCTGTAATGAGTTGAGATACCTTTTTAAAACAGTCATATTGGATTACTGCATTTCCAAGATGAAGTGTGTCCTCTTGAGCCTGTTGTATGCTTTGAGCACTTTCTGTAGATCTGTTTAGTAAGATCATTTAAAATATTGAGTGTTGATAAGGTTATATGAAAACTGTTAATAACTTTTGTTACAGTAAACGAGAAGAACAAAGTAAGGTCTTCAAGTAGCTAGTTGAGAGTGTAAAATCATCTCTTCCTTTTTTTTTTTTTTTTTTTCCTTCTTACGGGAGCTTAACAGCACAGCCAGTTCCTTTTGCATTTTCTGTTGTCAGTGTTGTGATATTTGCTTTGTTTTATAAGAAGCCATCAGTTACTCATTTTGAGAGTTGAATTCAGTCTGCTTGATACTAAAGCTTTTCAGTTGCCAACTGTTGATGTGTTTTCAAATAAATATTAAAATGCTGGGTGTAAAAACGGTTTTGATACATCTATGTTCACAGGCTTGCTTTCTAAAGGAAACATTACTGATGTATGGTTTTCTTAAAGAATTACTATTAACTAATGAGAGTGTGAGAATGATTGCTTGCTTTTGGTTAACTTCTTTTTGTTAGCACACCTCCAAAAAGATTCATGAGATGTAGACTTAAAATCTAGTAATGTTTTGAATGGTAGTATTTTCAACTTTTTCATTAATTTAAAGTGAAGTCTACTTTAGAAGTAATGGATAGCTATCAGGAGTGTTATCATGGGAAACTTTTGTTTGTAGCATCCTTGATCTGCTTACAAAACCAGTATGTAACCCTGTTTAGTGATTTAGTTTTCCTTACACATGTAACTGCCAAAAGAAAAATGTGATTTTCTTACATGTTTATCTTTGCATGGACATCTTAGCAAATCATACTGTTTGGTAGTTAGCATTTAAATGAATAAATTCACTCATAGGAAGGGAATTCCACATTGCATCGTTCGTTAAAGATGTGCATCTGTGAATGGAGCACTATCACAGAAGAAACTTTTTTTGCAAATTTTAAAGTACATGGAGGGAATTTCAGGGATAACTTTTCATTAAGCTTTCATGTAAAATACCCAAAACTCAAGTAATAGAAGATTGTCCCTGGACGAGCCTGTATTTGCGACAAGTAATACTTTTTTTTTGTAACAGCTACATGTCAACATGCAGTGCCCTGAAAATGTAGGTTATAAATTCCATATGCTTCAATCCTTAAGCCAGTTAATTGCTGCTTAACTTTTTGTCTAGCTTTGGCAGGACTAGGTGTGCAAAGACGAAAAGGTGTTGTTTTGCATTAGGGTGGTCTTAGCTATAATGCTCTGAAATGGCAAAAGAAGGAAAAGGAGATTGTTTAGAAGTGTGTTCAGGAAAGAAAAAATAGTAGTGATGTCTGCCAAGCAGGATCCCTCTGTTACCAGACAGGCTTTTTTGGTTGGAGGGGAGTGTTCTTGCTAGCACTGTGGTGTGGAACAGTGGTGACAGGCCTGTATCGGCTGTGGGTAGAACAGAGTTTTCTTGTCGAGAAATGAAAATTGTCAGTGAGGGAGAAGAAAAGTCTCTTACTTTTCTAATGTAAGATGAGAATGAACATTGCTGTCAAAATATACCAGTGTTTCAGTAGATGAGCCTTGCGTCTTTCAGTGTTTAGTTTTTCATTTGTCTTACTCAAAAACACACTGAAGTAGTTCAGTAAGTTTCAACAGAATAAGTACATGGATTTGAAAATTAAATAAGCAACGTGGATCTACTTAGCTTAATTTTTAGGGGAATAGGTCAGTGAAAGACCAAAATTTTGATTAACTAAAAGCTTAAACTATATTTTAAACTGTACTTTATATTAGACTTTGCATATTTCTAATTTAGAAATAACATCTAAATTATTTGGTAATTTCTAACGTTTCCCTTTAATGCATTTTCCTGAATCCTTTAGCTGTGAGGATTTCCTTTTTTTTTTTTTTAAATTGTGACATAAATTCTCTGGAGGTTGAACGTGAGAACTCCAGTAACTTGTTCTGCAGTTTCAGGCTCCAGTTTTGCACAGTCCTCCGTATGCCTTGACCTGTCTTCCAGACAGTGCTTTATTAATCACAGTAGGACCTTAAAATCCCAGGTGCTTTACTTTGCTGCTTAGAATTGTGTGTGTGCACACATACAGACATGCAATGAGACATTCTTTTAACATGATGTACTGATTTTTTTCCCTAGGTGAGGTACTAATGTCAGGTTTCTTAAGTGCTTTAGAACTTTCTTGCTGTATCAGAGTTTTCTTCATGATAGTTCAGTAATTAGGCAGGAAGATAACTTCCAGATTGCCTGAAAATTCTTCACTGTTCTTATTTTTGTAGCAGTTTAGCCAGATTGCTGTGGTTGACAGTTTGTAACATGTCTAGTGAATATGTAACTTAAAACATGGATTCTCCTTATGGCATTTGATAAGCCATTAATTCCTTTCCTTTTTCTTCCATGTTTCAGGATTTGGAAAACAGATTTTTGGGTTTTTTCTTTCATAAAATGTAAAGTTTTGAAGTTAAATGAAAAGCTTCCTTTTCATCAGTGACACTGGATGTAGCAAAGTTAGCGTATTGGTAGTAAAATCTTGCCATAAGCTAATGTGTCTTCAGCCATTCAAAAACCCCACATGATCAGTATCATCCTCTGGTTGGCAGGTGTATGGCTGAAGTTTTTCACTTACTTGCATCATCCTAAGATTTGTGACCAGATGAAGAAGAGTTTGGTAATGCATCCTGTCATGAATTTTCCTTTTTCTTCATATCACTTTCCTGAAAATGTAATGAATTTTTAAAACTAGTAGCAACTTCCGAGTGTGTTGCCTGGAGGCAACTGTATGAGGATAGTCAGTGACCAACATGATGTTATTTTAGTTTTGTTGCTGGCAAGTAGTGGCCAAAATGAGTTTGATTTGGAGATTCAAATGCGCTGTGTTGGTTGATCCTTAGTTGGTACTTCAGAAGATTGTCTCTTTCTACGATTGAAATTGTACTTGATACTTCCTATGCTGTTTGTTTATATACCACATATTTACTTGGGTGCAGGTATCACACAGGAAGATTGAGATGTTGCTGCTGGTCTAGATAATGTATGTGACTTCTACAAGTAACTTAACAGTTGAGAGCAGAGAATCAAAATCTCTCATGTGAGAGCTGCTTCATGCTTTTAAGTATATGCTTACACTATACTACACCAAAAGTAAAATCTGAGGGGTTTGCAGTGTTGATGAGCTGCTGTGGTTCTTCGTGGGTCTGAAAAATACGATAAATACTAGTGGTTCACACTTACAATGAAGACTAACCCTTTAGTTCTACTTGCAGTTATTCTAAGAGCAAAATTTTGCTTTAAATGTGAGTTTATCATTTTATGTCATTTAACTTGAAAATGACAGTTATCCACTAGAATTCTTTATTCCATATCTCTTTAACATAATCAGCTTCTCTAGTATATTTGACATTTCTTTTCCCAGAACTTCTGTGCCAAAAGTGGAGGGGGGGGGAGAAGCCTTAACAACCATTTTGGTGTTTAAACAGTTCAGCAGCAATGGTTTTTCCATCTGTAGGAATTACAAAGACATTATTTTTGGGGTACATTTCTGTAGACTGTTACAATTTTCTTCTTTCACAAGCTCTGGAAATGTTTGTTTTCTCTTAAGATACTTTCATGATTTATAAGATATTTTCTCTTAAAAAGAAATGAGGATTTTTTTTGTTTGTTTAAATTTTTGTAGTTTGCTTCTACTTTCCTGCATGGTCTGGTGTCTGCTTTAAAGAAATACTGTGGTGAGACTTTACTGATCTCTTAAAATCACTGTCTATGCATTTACCTTTTCTCTTTTCCTTTCTATCTTCTGTTTAATTCATTCTGTGTTTTCTCATGCCATTTTTTTTCTTGAAAGTGTTACTTAGAAACACTTTCTCGTGCCCAACTGGTTTGTGGGCATCTTCCTTTGGACTTTTTTCCCTCCTCTCTCTTATATTTCCGTGTAGCTAATGCTTCTGGTTAACTAATGTTTTGTTTCACCAAAATCGGTGAGATTAGGTGTATACTTGGGAGAGACTTTCTTCCTGGGAAGAAAATTTATTCTTTACAGACAGCAACTTGTCACAGGGTGCATATGAGGAGTTGGGCTGAATTTTTATGTACAAGGTTGACGTTTAAGGTACCTTATTTTGCTCAAATGCTTGATAAATGCAAGCGAAAAGTTTTAATCTCCCCCCCCCCCATGCTAAAACACGAATTTGTACAGGAGTATAGGAGTGTTACCTTTTTCCCCAGCTGTACATATTATATCAGCAGGACTTGGGGCTTGAAGTATTTCAGCAGAACTAAAAGCTTGATTTTTAAAATGCTTCCATTATTATTTTTCAGTTGAGTTATCAGATGGCTCAGTGAAGATACTGAAAAATTCTGCGCAGTGAAAAACAAATAATGCAAAGATTCTTGGGAAAAATGCACAAGTCGCCATATATTTAAGCATTTTACCATTTAGGGGGGATATTTTCACTTGAGTTGTGGGTAATTTAAGAAGATTCCTCTAAGTTTATGTAAAAGTGGAAAATGGGGAAATACGACCAATGTTCCTCCCGCCACACACACACACAGAGTTGATTAGGAACTCTTCCTCCCATTGGATCCTTGACTCATTCAGTTTGGAAGATGGATTGAATTGGACTGTCATTCAGTATTTTATCTTTGGAATTCATTCTGTAAAAGCATATGTTACATCCATGTAAATTCCATACTGAGTAGAATTATTATTCTGCTAATAAACTTGATAGGAACTTTTCACTCTCAGCCTGTTCATTTCCCATACATTAACATTATTAATTCTCACATCACTGTAAATTAAAAGGCTTGCGTTGCCTTTGTTTCATGGAAGAATTGAAGCACAGACGCTGTAAACTTCAATAGGACCTTCTGTCATAGCTTTTCAATGGATTTTTTGTTAGGTGTTCAGATGGTACAGACACATCTTACGTTGGCTTAAGTTGCTGTTGGGTTTCTTCACTCTTCCTCAGTTTTTTCTTTATCTTGTTACCCAGAAAATTGAGAGGAGGATGAAAAGGTTGATCTGAAAAATCTGTGATTTCTCCAGCAATGTATATGGGAGTTCTGTATAGCTGCCTTATAACCCAGAGTTTTCCTTTTGATTTCTGCAGTTCTGTTTGTTTGTTTGTTGCTCTTTTTTTTGTGAAACATCATTAGTTGCAGAAGTTAAATGAGGTATGGACAATTTTTCTTCCTGGTGCCTCAGTTGATTATTGTCTACCCAGGGGACTTAGTTTGATGGAAATGAACTTTAGTTTGATAGAAATTAAATTACAGTGGAAACCAGATTACTCTGAAAATCCTGAATTATGTAGGAGAAAAATGACAAATTGAGCCTTTGGCCAATTTAGAGAGCATGTTCTGTCTGTGTCTCTCACACAGACACAAAATTTCGTTATGTGAAGATTTCTTTTGCTAAAAAGTAGTAAGACATTGACTGTCACAGTGGATGCAGCTGTTATACTCAGTTACTCATACTCTTTCATTTCTAATTCCATTTTTTGACCTAAATTTTCAGAGAATATTTGTATTGTGCAGGTTTTTTTACAGTTTCATAACTCTGGCTTTTTTTTCCTTCTGTCAGCAGAAGTAAAATTTTTGCCAGCTTCTGTGTTTTACATCATCTGCATTACCTGCTGTAGCTTTGTCACTGATTAATATACTTGTGGTCAGATTATTCAAAGCGTTACTGGTAAATTAATTTTCCTGATTCCCTGTGATCTGTTAAGTATTCCACTAGCTTTATCATAATTTCCAGGACAAACATAGTTTTTTACCTTCACCTTCTTAGACTTCTCGCACTTAGCCTTACTTGCTCCAGCTACTTAATATTTCTTTCATGACTGAACTTGTCCTGTTCATGGACTGACATTCCTGGCATTTATCATGTACTAAACAGCTTTCCCTTTGTGCATTTTCCTGTGATGTCCATTATGCTTCAGAAAAATTTTGGTCTTCATGACACTTGTGTGTTGTTAAGATTCATCTCTGCCCTAATGTGTGTGAACCTTGGTTGCAACCATGGCTGACTTTGTGCTAACTATAATTATCCATGTTCTGTTTCCTTTTCCCTCCTTTTTCAGGGTATATTTCATGATAGATCCATGGTTGTATATTCTGCCTGTTTCTCATGCCTTTGTTAGTGTTCATACGGCATGTGATGCAGCTGAGAACGAAAATGATTTTCATTCCTTTCTCCTCTGTTACCGTTCAGCCTGATTGGCTTCTTGATCTGGCTGTGTGGTGACGCAAGGGCTAATACTAGTGGTGAGTAGGTGGTTAGGATGAAAGTGAGCATGATTGCTGTCCCTCTCTTCTTGTGGCAGTGGAGACTGACTTACCTGATTTCAGACCATGAAGCTGTACCTTCAGCTAAGGCTTGTGGACATGCAGAATCATAGAATCGCTAAGGTTGGAAAGAACCTCTGAAATCATCAAGTCCAACCGTCAACCTAACACCACCATGCCTACTAGACCATGTCCTGGAATACAATGGAGTACTAGACCATGTCCTGGAAATATAATGAAACTTCTGTTCTAAAATTTGCCAGGATATAATACTCTTATGGGGCGATAAGATTGCTGAGATTTTAACAATGGAAGCAGAAAAAAGATTCCCATACACACTGTGGGGGCAAAACTATCTTAGAAGAGTTCTGTCGCTGTCACTTTGTGCCAGTTTAAGTACTGTCCCTAAAAAGAGCAGTTACGATGTTCCTCTTGACTCATTTGGCCTGTTGGTGGATTCAGCTGAAAACCAGTATCTTTATAGTCTATTTTGTGTACCAAAAAGAGATGCTCTTTAGCAAGGGGGTTTATGGGATTTAGCAGTTATTTCCCTCTACTGAGAATGGTTTAGTAGTAATGTGTTTTGGATTGGTTTTTTTTGTGTGTGGTGGGTTGTTTTTTTTTTCTGAATGACTTTCTGGTTTTCAAACATAGTTGCAACAGAGTTTTTAAACCCATCCTCAGTCCTTAGGATGTGGTAGTAGCTGATCATTATCTCCTGCATTTCTCAGTAGAGAAGGTTATGACATGCTTTTTGATAGGTTCTACAGATACAGGAATATTTTCTGGGACAGCAAAGTCAATTTCTGGTTCTGTGGGGAGTGGGTATAGTCGAAGTAACTCCTGTTTCCAACTCTGTGTAGTGCTTAATATACTTTCTAGGGGCTTCCTTATTTGTTCCTATCCAACTTCCTCTGCTATTTACCATTTTGCCTTTATATCCGACTGCAGGCTGTGTTGTATTGGCAGAAGGAGCATTAAGACAGAAGACAAAACTGCTATTTCTCTTGCCACTTATTATTTTCCTGCAGAGAGGCCAGAATTTTTAAGGGCAGTTGTTACACGACTTCTCTGGAGCAGATAGATCGTTTTCGGTGGTTTCTTGAGCATTCAGTCTGCTTAGGCAAATGGCTTGTATAAGTTTATTTGGAATGGAGCACGTTTGAAGCAGACAGTCTTAAAAAATTAGCTATCAGCTTATAACACCTCTAGTGAGCTTGACCAAGCCTCGTTTTTCAGAGCAAGTATCCTAGAACTGAAATGGTTGTAAGGCAACAGGAAATGGCAAAATGCTCACTTGCAGATAGCTAGCGTGGAACTGCACAAAAATCTGCAGGCTGAGTTAGACAGTTGGTACATTGAAAACTAGTTGGAAGTTAGGCTAAGTTTCTTAAGCAGTTATGAAGGTTATTGGTTTCTTAAGCAGTTATGAAGGTTATTGAAGCATGGATTTTAATGCTGATACCACTTTCTTCAGTATTTGAGACATTTTAAATGATTCTTGGTGATGGTAGTGTCTGAGTTCCTGTGCTTAGTTTGTGCTTTCTGATTGAACATTACACAGAATCATAGAATCATTAAAATTGGAAAAGACCTGTAATATCATTGACTGATTGCAAACCTAACACTACCAAGTCTGCCACTAAACCATGTCCCTAAGTGCCACATCTACACATCTTTTAAATACCTCCAGGAATGGTGACTTCAACCACATCCCTGGGCAGCCTGTCAATGCCTGACAACCCTTTTAATGAAGAATTTTTTCCTAATATCCAACCTAAACTTCCCCTGGCACAATTTGAGGCTGTTTCTTCTTGTCCTATCACTTGCTGCTTGGGAGAAATAGTTGTAGAGAGTGATAAGGTCCTCTTCTCCAGACTAAACCACCACAGTTCCCTCAGCTGCTTCTCATAAGACTTGTGCTCCAAACCCTTCACCAGCTTTGTTGCCCTTCTCTGGACACGCTCCAGGGCCTCAATGTCTTTCTTGTAGTGAGGGACTCAAGACTGGCACAGCCTCACCAATGCTGAGTACAGGAGGGTGGTCACTTCCTTGGTCCTGCTGGGCACACTGTGTCTGATGCAAACCAGGATGCTGCTGGATGTCTTGGCCACCCGGGCACACTGCCAGCAGAGTTCTAAAAAAAAAAAGTTAAATTAAGGCTAGTACAATAATGGGAATACTTAAAGTATTTGAATTTAAAGCATTTCAAAATACCTAGGTATTTGACAAAGTTAAATTTGTTGTGATTCAAAATTGTAAAATGCTTCCAACTTTATACTTGGTTTAGATGCTGTATCATGCTTTAATTATTTGCAGTTAACCAAGCAGTAAGTTAATTTTATACTTCGAGGGAAAATTTCTATAATGTGTTGATAATGTCACAGGATATTAGGAGTACGGACTTTGAATAATTTGCTTTAGTGTAATGTTTAACATAGTTTAGAGAAACCCTTAAATTCTCCATTAGAAAACATGAAGAAGGTCAGAAGGGGCTAGCCTGATTTTTGCAGGCTAACTTTAAACTTCCTTTTTCTGACAGGGGTCTTCTATTATAATTGTGGTAGTGGCGTTGAATACTGCACAGTCGGGTGCTGTGTATAAGCATGATTTAACAAAGGAATAGTGCATAAGTAAAATATAGAAGTAACATTGTAGTAATAGCCATAATTCATTGGCTGAGTAGCTTTGGACAACATTTCAAATATTTATAGTGCTGAGTTTTGCAAAGCCTTAAGTGCAGTATACTGTAAATAATTTCATATTTCAGAGTCACAAGTGGAATGAACCTGGAAGATGCCATTATGCTTCCCTTCAGTACTTGAGAAAGAATGAAGGTAGCAAAAGCCATGCAGCCCTTACCAGTAGTCTGGAAGAACCTCATCAGAAATAACAGAAGCCACAATGTATTTGTGTATCTCGGTGGGAAACCGAAGACAGGGATTCCACTGAACATGAGAAATGATGATTTGAACCTTTGTACAGTTTAGAATCTTCCAAGGATAGAACGTTGGAAGTGTTACTTCCTTTTTCATAGAATCATAGTATCCTTAAGGTTGGAAGAGACCTCTAGGATCAAGTCCAGCTATCAACCCAACACCACCATGTCTACTAGACCCTGTCCCGAAGTGCCATGTCTACAAGCTTTCTGAACACCTCCAGCGATGGTGAGTCCACCACCTTGCTGTGGAGCCTGTTCCAATGCCTGACCACCCTTTCAGTGAAGAAATTTTTCCTAATATCTAACCTAAACTTCCCCTGGCACAATTTGAGGCTGTCTTGTCCTATCACTTGCTGCTTGGGAGAAGAGACCAACACCCACCTGGCTACAGGCTCCTTTCACGTAGTTGTAGAGAGTGATGAGGTCTCCCCTCAGCCTCCAGTTCTCCAGACTAAACCACCACAGTTCCCTCAGCTGCTCCTCATAAGACTTGTGCTCCAGACCCTTCACCAGCACTGTTCCTCGGGAAGAATGGAAGTTGTGGATAGTATTGCATTGCTCTCGTACAGCAGATCAAAGGGAGTGCTTTTGATGTAAACTTTTTTCATTAAGTTTTTACATTTTTGTCTGCAGTTAATGTTACCTGTAATTCTTAGGCAGTTGGACTAGATGATCATTGTAGGTCCCTTCCAACTGAAAAATACTCTATTCTAATATGCTATCCCATTCATTTGTTGGAGGAGGCAGATTCTTCACAGTTTTAGCTTCATCAGTCCTGCCTACGAAACTGTGCTAAAAAAAAAAAAGTGAGATTACTTTAAGCCCCACAGCAAAAGAGCACAACTTCCAAGGAAGTTTCAAAGGTCAGAAGAGCTAGAGGATAAAGGCTTTTAGCAATCATTAAGGGCTTAAGCCCAACTCCCAAAAATAAGCAAAATGTTTTGTGGGTGCCTTTTGGAATACGCAGAACTCGTATTCTTCTCTGCTTAACCGTAGGACCTCATTCAGGGAGAAATTATAGAATCTAATGCAACCTAAAGTAACAGTAAAAACTTTCTGCATAAGTTTCAGAACTGAAGTTCTGGATATGTATTAGCGGTTTCACTGCTGCCCTCACAATATCAGATACAAATCCCAAAGCTTTCATGAAGTTAAAAGTCCAAGGATTGGACCGTGAAAGAAGAAAGGATTATCCCTTCCTAAAAATGGAATTGAAGGAACTTCTGAAGTGGTTAACAAACTGGAGTTAGCAGTTTGGAGGAAAACTCTGTAGATGCATCAGCCATCACAAAACTACTTTTGTCAGCCTGAATGTGAATATTGCAGACTTCTTATGACAAATGTGAACAAAATGAAAAAAAAAAAAAAATCTTTGTTGTGAAATGATGTAATGTTCAAACAATCAAAATAAGTAGGCTTACACTACTGCAGAAGGTAGTATTGATAACAGTCTCAAAATGAAACAAGTGTAGCTGGCAGCTTTTTACACACACTGGTTTTGGTCTTGTTTTAATCTGCTGTAGTACTTTAAAAATGGCTATTGCTCAGCACAAAAGCCAGAAATGTAATAGGCCATTTTCTTATGTTATCTGAGTTGTGTAAAAGGTTACATGTTAATAAAATCAGATTTGTTCTGTTTGTTTTAACATTACCTTGTAGAAGCTAGTATTCTTCTTGGGTTGCATGAATTTACTTTCTTGCTGGGTTCTTGCTTTCAAGAAAACTAGATTTTGGTAAAAATGGTGTCTACTGCTTTTTCTGTGGCATGATTTACCTCCTTTTAAGAGCATTTTGCTGAAGTGCATTTATGGCTTTGTTTTTTAATGCTGAAGACTTGGTATTATTTCCCATGTGTACCTGGTTGTAATTTTACACCCTGCTGGTTTTGATTTTTTTTTTTCAAACCTATTAAACCTAGAACTTCCTCCTATTTAGTTCTGTATTTTGTCTATATTTTATATCCACTGTTTGCTTTAATTTCCAATGCAAAACCATAACAATGTCACGGTACTTAGTTCCCCCCTACGCTGGAAGATAAAATTCCTAACCCCTCTCAGTGAAAGAATTGCAGTCGATGGAAATACTACTCCAGTGTTACCTGGTGTTCTGGGAGCGCATTCATCAGCATACTCTTTTTGATGTGAAGACTAGTGTTACTGAATAGATTGCTCTTTATCATTTGAACTTTAGAAATTATGTTTAAAGATGGTTTCTGTATATGGACATTATTTTAATTGAAAGTGTAGCTATGTATAGTTGGTAGCGATATCAGCTGATCTTAGCTCTGTGTGCTATTTCAAACAGCCAAGAAATGTTTTCTTAGCCAAAGATTTGCAAAACACACCTTTTAGATGCATTGGTTCTGTTCTTGAAGTCTACAGCTTAAAAGCTCTTAGTATGAAATAATATCTTAATATATTTATAACTTTGAGCTTCAGAACTGAAAAGGAAGTATTATGTCATATATATAGAAAATTGTGTAGCTCTTTGCAAAAGTTGTAGGGAAAAGGCAGGTCCTCACTGCTTTTTCTGATTCTGTGTTTGATTGGCAATGATTGCTTTCTTGAAAACAAAATGTCAGTTAGAAATGCTGTTTGTACAGTACTTGCCTGCTGGCTTCTCGATATTTTTTTTCCATTGATAGGCCCAAAAGTTGAAGATAGTAGAAATAGCAGTCTTATAAGGACAACTTTATTGCCTTACTTAAAGAGAATAAAATAAATAGCAGTTGGAAACCCCAGAGCAGCTAGGCTGCCTTGGAAGTGGACGATCTCTGGTGGACTGTTCTGTGGCCAGTCTTGTAGTGAGTTCAAATATTTGGTTCAGGATGTTGCACTCTCATCTCTCGTGGGCAGCTGATTGGTGTGGATCGTATCTTTGTTGCTACTTACTTTTTCCCTAGAATGTAAAAGGGTGCGATTCACAAGCTTCTTATCAGTTTTGCGACCAAAATTATATGTTTCTGTTAAAAAGACAACAGTCTTGAGATTTAGTCTTCCTACAGACGTGCAATTGTGGTGTTCATATGCAGTTGCTTTTCTAGAATAATCATGCTTTAGGCATGTTTTCCAATATATACAAAGTTTTCTGTATGTCTTCCCCCCCCCGGTGAACGATCTGACACTCGGCTATGTTAGTGCACATTTTATTGTGCCAAGCTTATCAGATGATCCAGATTACTGTGACGTGTTCTCATTGTTTATCACCCAATTAGCTTGCGTGCCATGTGCAAAATTTATTAGTAATTTATTAGAGATTTTATAGTTTTGTCTGTGTTACTGGTAACACTGAATAGTGTGGGATTGAGAGTTGAATCCCGGGGTTCAGCTGGGAATGTTGTCCCTGTTTGTTAAAGTCGTGTTAATAATTCCAGTTTCAATCAGTGGATTTTTTTAAACCTGTTTTGTTTACTGTAAATTTAATCAGACAAGCATGTAAAAATGCAGTACAGAAATTCAAGTAGTCTCTTAACATCTTGCACATTTATGGTAAAGAAAAATACTAAATTTATCTTATTTATTAGACTGTAGGAACTTGCATTGGTGGTTATGAGCTTCACTAAATGGGTTTATGTCCAGAGATGGTAGTTTGATTTCTTCTCTTTATTCCCCCCTACTCCTCCCCCCCTTTCTTTCTGTGCTATTTTGGACTGTATCCTGTTTTTCGTGGTCTGGTAGAAGTTATGTCTGTAGATTTCTCTGGATTCATGGTCATATCGTAAAACTCTCAAGTGCAGCTTATCTGGATTTTCTGATTTTAAAATATTTAGTGTAAGTTGTTTTAATACAAATATTGGAAACAATTTCTTGTTGTGACATTGATGCATCTTTTTTGTTTAGATTCAGAGCAGAAATATAACTTAATATCATGGCAGAAGAGGCTGAATTGTTTAACATTTATTTAGTGATTTTTATTGTGGTTGCTAGGACATTTTAAACGCATCAGCTAAAAAATAAGGATAATCAATTAGAACATATTTGGATACCATGTATTAATTGCATGAAGAAAAAAACTATTTTGGGACACATCATTCTGTTCTCTTAGTATATTGCAATATGTTTATCTAAAACTAAATTTTGTTTTAGATGTTTTAGAAACAGAAGTTTTTTTCTACCTGCACTAGTATACGAATCTTTATGCTCTCCTGAAACAGCTTTAAAGACTTTTTCCATTAGAAAACTGAACCTGTTGCTATCACTGTCCTGCTGTTTCCTGAACCATTGCTAGATATTATTATAACTAACAAAAGATAAAACATTCAGTGGCAGCACAGAAATATAGTTTACGTCTGTGTGCTCTTATGAAGAATAGTAATTGGCAAGAATTGTAGACTGTGGTGTGTGCATCATCACGCAGAGAAAACATGGAGACGAGTACTACTGTGTAAACTTAGGTGTCTGGTCTGTTGTCTCTTTCAGACTTTGTAATACATCACATTCTGTACATTCCCCCTTTATAGTGTGCTTCAGCAACTAGTAGGAAGCCATTGATACCTCAGTGTTCAGAAATTTTTTAATTTCCTCTATTTCCTAGTGTTTTGCTGTAAAAATTCGCGTCTTGCTGAGAAAAGCCTTCATTACCTAAGTGAAATTAAGCCTGTATTTGTTGCTATGCTCATAATACTGAGAATGTATTTTGATTTTTTCCCATTGACTTCTGAGCATCCAGTAATAATGCCCTTTGTAGGAAAAAGGCAGAGCAGCCAAATTGAAGTAAAAGTTAATTATCCCTTTTTAAAATGAAGTAAAATTAAATCTTTTTTACAGAGTCTAATAGTGCAATATCTAGCAATTATTAGCATTTGGATTAATGCTTTAAGGAACAAACAGGGTTCTTAGTGTTCTGAACAGTGAACTTTGCTATATAGTTTGGAGAGGTGTAACTGTTACATCCATTTTAGAAGTGGATGAACAGCTTGATGTATTTGATATGGCCATGACCAAACTACAGATTTAATAATCAGAAATAAGGAACCAAGAACATTTAATCAGTCTTTGGTGCAAACTTTCGACATTCTTTTTTTCTTGAAGTAGTGATAAGTAGGCATGATGTAATAATAATTACTCCATAGATGATAGAGTATCAACTGCAAATGTGTGCATTCCTTTAATCTAGAAAGTTAAGTAAATATTAAACCATGATTCGTCTTTGCTTATAGTGTTCTGCTGCTGCCCGTAAAGAACTGAGGTTGCAGTTGGACCCACAGTATCAACTCAGTCCTGATGGCTCTATTGCCAAGAATACATTTTTTGAGTTGCAGAAGGGCAGCCTCCTGCATAATCTCTAGCATAATTGGAAAAAAGTATAGCATTGTGTTGCTTAGCAGCATGAGATTGAATCTGACTCTGTCTGAAACAAATCCACATACTAAAGTTCTTGGATCTGATTTTTTTCTTTGGTTTGTTGGTTTTTTATTTTATTTTAGTTTTGAGGTTGTTTCCTGTTGTAGCTTGTTCTTTTAATACAAGGTAAAAGGAAATCTTGCCCACGTCTTTGCATGTTCATTGTGAATTCAAGAGAAGGGCTGCATAGTAAGTAGAAGTCATAGTTCAAAACATTTAAGCAACTTTAAAAATGGATGTTAGCATTTTCCAGACAGAAGTGACTTACTAATTTTTCTTAGGTTGTAGTACATGTATTTGCTGGTGCTTTTTTTATTCACTTGACTTCGCTCTGTTATTGGAAAGTCCGGTTTATTTTACTATTTTAACCAAAATCCTCATCTCCCAGCATAAAACCCCACATTATCTAGCTACTTAACATCACCTTGAATCTTTTCTTAGTTACTTGGAAATGTTTAGAACAAGAATTGAAATAATAGAATTGCAGGAGCTATAAATTTTATGTCCCACCTCCTTCTGTCATTTAGATATATTGAATATCATTGAGGATACAATTTCATACCAGTGGAACCAGTGTAACTCCTCCAGAAAGCTTCTCAGAGGGAAGGAATGGTCGTACTGGGTGAGAGGCCCATTCTGGTTCAGATTTATTTCCATGACAGCAGCCTGAAATGTATGCCTACAGAAAAGCACAGCAGCAAGGCCGCAGCTCAGTGAAGGGAACACGGCCAATTTTCTTAACATTTTGCTGGCTTTGTATGTAAGGCATTGACCGCTTGCTTTCTTGGTGCTGTTATATCTTTGGCATTCTCCTCTGTTTACTGTCACATGAGCAAAACACTTCTTCAGAACAGGAACTGAAATTGACTTATTTTTGTTTGGTAGCCAGAACTAAGCGTATGATGTAAAGACCTGACCTCTTGTTATTATCTGGGGAAAAAGCATCATGTACCTTAAGTAGCCAGTGGTACACTATCTAACCGTTAAATGCATCAAGAATTATTGGCAAGTGAGTGTCTTGTAGAGAAAGACACTTGCTGCTGTCCAGTTCCCTTTTAGGGCCTGACCTTCATCAGTTGTTGCCTTGAAGAAAGTCTTTTGAGTGGTGTAAAGGATCAGTTCAAGTCTGAAAAACTTTTGATGGAAGAGGGTCAGTGTTAGCCAGAGAAGCCTGAGAAGACTACTTCTAATCACCTGGAAGGGGAATCTAAGAACCATAAAGCTTAGGCTGTGTGTTACACGTGAAATGTAGTGAGATTCTGCTCCTCATCAGTAGGTCTGAAGTCCAGTTACGTGAGAAACCAGTATCATTGTCCAAGTGTTCTGTTCTTTTTTTTCTCCAAAAGATGAAATAATCTCTGTTGTTTTGGTGTAATAGAGCTATTTTTTTTTTTAAAAAAAGCTCTTTGTATAGTTAAGCCTATTATGTCTAGCTGTTTGGGTTTGTTTTGGTTTTTGTGGTTTTTTTCAGTAGCGATGGGAGAAATACTGAAGTTTCTATCCCTGTTTTTCTATGCCATATGTATGAGTATTTTAGTTCTCTTAACACAGGGTGTAAATATGGAATTTTCCTTTTTTTGAGGTTGTTGAACTTTGTTTTCCCCAGATCTCATTTGCATTAAAGCTTCAATCTTTGAATGTCCTCAGAACTTTGAATTTTCAACCAGATGTCTGCGTTAGTTCTCCACCGCTCTAAAATATGAGCGGAAGACAATTGGATCAGGCTGTCACACCTGTAAGTCTATAATACAGATAATACTTCTATTTGTTGCGCAAGGAGGAAACATCATTGCTTAAAACTAGCATTTGCAGCAGCATTCTTCTGCAGCTTCTTTGTCATCGAATGCTGTGTAGCTGGTACTTGGAAGATTTGAATGCATTTAGATGACTCTTTTGAGACCATATTTATGGGGTTGAGACTTGTGGTCAGTCTGCTTTGCCCCTGACCTGGCAATAAGTGGTGATGCGTTCTTTTTAGAAGTTCACTTTCTGTGCTTTTACTACTTGCTTAGATTTATGTGAATGGTACGTGTAGGAGCATGAAGTCGCGTACCATTAAGTAGATGTAGCTTAGCTACTCTTACTCTCCACACTAAGCTTTGAAGTTTACAAAAAAAATCCTGACAGAACTGAAGTATGTTTCAGGACATCCTTCTTTATTTTGTCATATGCTATTGAAGACAAATAGAATTGTGTGTTTGCATGGATGTTCCCAGTGTTCCAGATGCTTATGCTGCCAGGTGTCTTAATTTCTGATGTATGATATTGAAAGATTAACAAAAAGGTTACTTGAAGTAACCTGGTTTTCAATGAGAATAGTTTTAGTTCATAGCAATTACGGTTACTCAAAATCTGTCTTTTACTATATCACTTTTACTATATCACTTATTGCTTTGAAATAATTTGTTGGAGCCTGATGCAGTTGTCCGAGTTTCATGTGCACTCACTTCTTTGCTAGAAGAAATTGAAATTAATTGTCTTTGTAATAGAAACTATTTGAAATAACCTTTTCTCCGATTGCTACTTAGCAGGTTTTCTTTTGAAGCATTGAAAGATAGACACTTCTTGCTCTACTGAATAGTAGCTTAATGACAAGTTTTTCAGTAGTCATTGAATACATTTCAATTTTAGTGCATGTCAGTGTTAATGAGCAAATTGCTGGGACGACCAGTTTTCCATTCTGATTATATAAATAATTTCCTGCTTTCTGAAAGACACAAGGCACAGAGAAGAAAGAAAATTATAAAAGTGTGGGGGTGTGCACAGATTCTAACGACTGAATTAGGTCAGTGTTACAGTTTGGGGGAAGTGTTTCTGGATGAGAAGGCGTTTTGATTGAAATAAAGGAATAGGGTAGAAGGTTAGATTCTTAAGTTGAGAATTTTTAGACTAGAATCACATTGTAACCCTTGTGATGAGTCAGTATCTATTAGGATTTTAAGAAGGCAGTTCCCAGAATCCTACATGAAACAAGTCTGTGATACCTTTCAACCTAAAATTTGTATCGCCGCAGTTAAGCTTTTTTTGCAGCATAGCACTTAGGATGAAAAAGCACCACTTCTGTGAATCCCGTTAAGATAGGAACATAAGTCTATAAATAATGCTGGAGAAAAAAACCCTGCATTTTTTCTTAGCATAGTTGATTTTCAGAAAGCCTTTTTGTTACGTGTTGAGTATCCTGGCATACATTGTTACTGACTGCAGAGTAGATTTTGTGGCACGTGTCCTCACTTATATATAACCAGAAAACTTTAAATAAAAGAAAAAATAGGTCTGTGTCTCTAGATGGGGTTTAGGTAATGCACGTGAATAGTCAGTTGTATTTTGAGGTCTGCTGCTGTCATCTGTCACCTTGTATTTGCTTCCCCCCTGCCCCGAGATTCTGTATTATGAAAGGCTTTATGTGTTGGGGCATTTCAGTTACTTTTGAGGAGATGACTTTGAGAAACTCAGATGAAAGCTGTTCTGGAAGTCAGCTGTGTTGGAAAATTATGTATGTTCCTTGATCATTGTATGCTAAAATGCCATCCTTTGTATTTGCCCTTACATGTTGTCCTGTAACAGTAGTATGTACATATAAATAGATTTGCTTCTTATCTAGCACTTACCCAGGAACCTCTGCCTGACTTTTTTTCCCTGACTTTTGAAAAGGTGCTTGATTCCTTTTCTTCCCAAACCAAATTAACCTATTCCGCCACACAGGCAGGAGGTTGCTGGCTGCAGGAGCCCAGGTGAGGCTCAGGTGTGCAGCTGTACTGAATGCTGGAGCCTGGAAGCAGAGGCCCCTCCCGGAGGACAGCGCCATGGCCGTGTCTGACATCCTCTGTGCAGTCTGCTCATACTCTGTTGGAATGCTGCTTGCAGCGAGTGGTGTCTTATAAATGGGGAGCACGCGGAGTTGAAAAACCTACAGTTGTCTTTTTCTGGTGTTACTAAAATGACAAGGAGTCAGGTGAAACAAAGGCTTACTTTCACCTACAATTTAGTGGTGGATCAAGGTGACATAAGGAGATGGAAAAAGCATGGCAAATCGGAATTTGCTCAGTTGACAATCAAAAGCAAATGTCATGGGGATTCATTTGACTCAGTCTTCATAGCCTAGTATATTGCTTGATTAACAATGGAGTAGTTATTTGTCATTTAATGGGTGTCTGTCTCCATCTTGACACTGTGTCAAAACATCCATGGAAAGCTTTACCTAAAGTTGATCTTTTTTTTTAAACATGACTTAGTGTGCTGAATCTAAAATCAAATACAATAGAAATGAGACATACATAAAATTAACATAGAGCCTCTGTTAGAATTCAGCTGGGCACAGGCACTTTGAATGGTTTCTGTTGGGCTGCCTGCATACTCAAAACCAGGGTGTGGCTGCATCAGTTTACCTTCATTTATAAATAATCAAATTAATTCTAAATAGGTGTAAAGGCTATTCCTGAGCTGAGCCAAACTGCGCCTTAGTGAGTTTTAACTCTAAAAAATGGAAATTGAATAGTCTGAATTACAAAGAAGTGATGGGAATTTGGAATTTTGTGGTTAATAGTTCTAGAGAGATTACAGCACAGTGTGTTCTCTGTGGACATACAGTTTGATGTTTTCTCTAAAACAGAAATGGTTAAATCAGTGGCTGAAAACAGGATTGGTAAATTACTCTTCTAATACTGTTTAAAATGCATCAATTGGTTGATGATATGTTTGTATGCTCTCTGTAATTAGAAGGAAAATACCTGAACAAGGGTATCCTTGCAATTTAGGATATGGAGATACGACAAGAAGCAATCAGACCACGTATGGGAGATGAAGTGTTTTTAGTTAGCTGCAGCATAATTTGAAGTTACTTTTTTATTTCTGAGAACATCACACAAATGGTGGGGGGAGAAGTGATGAACTCGCTTAAGAAGTTGGTCTTGTCTTATGCACATGGCCAAACCAAGTGAATTTCTCTGGGGGCCCTGGAATACGCTTCTGGGAATGTAATTTAAGTAATATACATAGAGTATCATGATTAGTCTTAAGCAAGTAGTCACTAATTAAGAGGAAGAAAAAGATACGTTAGTCCTTTATGTAAATGTTCTGTATTTACTAGAGTCTACAAAATTCTGTGTATTTTTGTTACAGAGATTTTTACTCTGTGAATTTACATGATTCTGAGTAAGTTGGTTGTTTCAGTAGTGGTTTTCTTGTATCTCCTAGTTAAATTATGCCACTCCTTGAGCAGAAAGGAATTTAAAAGAATGCTCTGCCAAGACCCTTCAGGTAGGCACAGAGGCAAAATCTGAGGGTAAATCCGCACTAGTGTAAGTTAGTCTAACAGGAGAGTTGCAGTTTTGTCCTGGCTCCCTGGCTGACATTAGGATGAATACTCTTTTTGGCCTTGCAGTACATGAGTTCAGGTAATTCAAGAAACTGACAAATAATTAGTGTCTTTCTAAGATTGGGAGATTTTTCTGTTGGTCTGTCCTTGTAGTACTCTGAACTGGCTCACTTCATGATAGTTGAGCACAAAGCATTAGAATAAGGAAGATATTGAAGCAGCTTGCACTTGATGTAAGTTACTGTGGAACCACAGCTACCAGTTGTCACACCTTTCTGCAGTTTTAGCCAACCTAAACCAGGACTGCTGCTGAAAGGAGCTGTTTCACCCTTTTCCTGCTTGTGCCAGCACAAGTTTTTCTGAGGCTGTATTATGAACCAGACCTGTTAAGGAAGAAAGGTGGTGATTAAGGAAGGTTTATTGTGGTGGTGGACTTGGTTTAGGGTTGTTGAAAAATACAGTGTAAGCTGGCAGAAGTTTGATTCCATTGGTTTATGCAAGTACCTAGAAGCCTCAATCAGTGCAGGGGAACTGACTGCATTGAACTGCAGCAGATTACAATGTGTGTGTACATAGGCAGCAGGAAACTTGGTCTTGCTAATACTTTCTACCTAGTGATCTTACTAAACATCAACAGAAAACAATTAAATACTCGGACAAGGGCATTTAAAAAAGAGCACCAGTTAAAGTAAATTAGTTTTTAAAATTATGTTTTAAAAAATCAGTTTCTTCCTAACGAAAGTTTGAGTTGGTAATGGTTTTATTCTGGACTTAGCAAGCTTACTAAGGCCTAAGGACATGAATTCTGAAGGGTGGGGTTGGATTACAATTGACTGTATTCAAAGAATACAGTTTTGTTCAAAAGTGAACGTTGTTTCAGTGACAGTATTAGAGATCTCTAAATTTGTTTGTGCTGTTAATATTGGAGACTGGGCAGGGGAGGAATAACATATTCAGTCAAAATTTTTATTGTATATGTAACTGGGCTTGCAAATTTGCACAATTTTAGAAAGGATTTTAAAGTGTCTTGGAGAAAGATAATAGCATTGAAAATTAATTTGAGATGAGACATCATAATAAACCAATTACGAATGTGCATAGTGTTACAGTAGAAATTTCACTCTAATTTGTTAACACGAAGCTTTTGCTGATGGAATCAGCAACTGAGCACTGCGAAATGTATCTTGCTGAAAGCTCATAGAATTCCTTCTGCCACCCTACTTGGCTTTTGAACTTTCGGACTATTGTTGTTGGTTTATGTCGTGCTTGGAAGTCTGAGTTGCTCTGGAAAATTATGTTTAGTTTTCTGTGGTTAGGCAGTGCCCTGTGGTACAGAGTGGAATTTCTGGTATAACTTAATTCAACTTTTTATTTCTGTATTTGAAAGAATCACAGTGAAGTTGAAATACATAGTGATTATTGAACTGTTGGTATATCATGATTACAAGATCAACAAATAAATCTGATGTTGCAATTTTCTTCATATAATCTACTAAAATACTTGGTGGGGATGTGATGGACTTTGTAGTGGGGCTGAAATGCCAGTTGACCCAGGCTTTCACAGGCCTGTGCTGGAAGAAAGGAATGCAGGGCAAACCCCCCCTGGTAAATACTGATGGGCTAGTAGGAGAAGTTCAGCTGCAGGGTCTCTATTAGCCTTAGCTGAGGTAGAAGCAACCTCTGTCTCCCTCTCAGATGTCTGCAGGTGGACAGTGTCAGGAGAAGGGTATTGCGAAAGATGACAAACTTGGCTGTTTGTGCTCTTAACCAGATTTTTGTAGTGTCCTTTTCCAGGTACGATGTACTTTTATATACACGTGTTAGTAAAGCTTATTGTATCTTTTTTTTTTTTCCAGGTTATGCAATGGTCTCTGCAAGATGGCATGTTCTTGAGTTGGAGCTTTTTAAGGCAAGCATATGCTGGTACTTCAACTTTACTAAGCGGACTATAATTTCTTCTCTTACAACAACTACATAAGCAGACAAAATTGCAAAGATCTGCCCTGTGTCGAGTATGACAGCCACGACTCGTGGCTCTCCAGTAGGAGGGAATGATAGCCAGGGCCAGGCTCCTGATGGACAGTCCCAGCCTCCCCTCCAGCAGAATCAGGTATGATATTAACAACCAAATTGCCTAAAAATAAAGGGTTTAGTTCTTTAGAAATAGTGTTTCTGAATTATTTGAGTTTATATACGTAGAGATGTCTAGTTAAGTTAAATGTATTTTTGTGTGTGTGTGTGTGTCTGGAAGTACGAAGGGATTTTGAGGGATGAAGGCAGTGCTATTGGCAAAGTAGATGCTGTTGGGGTGCACTGTATTGCAAAAGGTGCTCCCTTTTCAGGCAGTGGCATAGTTCTTTCAAGCATGTCTTTTGGATAAGAAACCTTCTTGGAATAATATAAGGAGTTTCCTCAGAACCACATCGTAGACT
This sequence comes from Psophia crepitans, assembly GCA_013399095.1. Classification (NCBI taxonomy): domain Eukaryota; kingdom Metazoa; phylum Chordata; class Aves; order Gruiformes; family Psophiidae; genus Psophia; species Psophia crepitans. The sequence continues at coordinate 278,767 of VWZZ01006959.1, forward strand.
TACTTGCCACAGATTGGTAAAACTGTTCTCTGTGAGTTCGATTTATGCTTAGTTCTTTAAGAGCATTTTTTTTGATGAAACAGCTTAGACAGGGATATCAGCTCTTTAAGACCAGCTTCATCTGGATCTCCATTCATTGTACTAGAATTCCCGAACAACTTAGTATGTTTCTGTTGAACAGGTTATCCTGCTTTCTAAAGACAAGCAAAAACTTTCAATATTACATCATAATGTGATAATTCTTTTTTGTTGGAAAAAAATACCAGAAAAGATGCTTTTAAAAAGTGCAGCCAAATCTATTTAAAAGAAAAGCTACACTTTGTCATTTAATTCAGATGAAGACACTTATTTAATACCATGACGTTTAATGACTGTTAGTTCCTGGGAACAAATTGTTCTTTGGAACATGTATGGTGGGCTGACCCTGGCTGCCAGTTAAGTCCCCACCTTGTCACTCACTCCCTCCGCTTTGTGGGAGCGAGGAGAGAATCAGAAGGGAGAAGTGAGAAATTGTATGGGTTGAGATAAAGACAGTTTAATAAGTGAAGGGGTAGGGGGGGAAACAGGTGATGCAAATGCACTCACCACCAGCTGCTGGATGCCCAGCTAGTCCCCAAGCAGCAGCTACCTTGGTAAAAAGCCTGTGTATTGTCCCCCAACCCTGTTTTATTGTTAAGCATGACTCTTTATGGTCTGGAGTATCTCTTTGGTCAGTACAGGTCAGCTATCCCCACTGTGTCCCCTCCCAGCCGCTTGCCCACCTCAGTCTGCTTACTATTTGGGGGGCAGAGTGAGAAACACAAGGATCTGAATCTCTAGAAGCGCTGTTCGGCGACAGTCAAAACACTGGTGTGTTATCAATACTGTTGTGGTCACAGATCCAAACCCAGCACCATGCAGGGTGCTGTGAAGAAAATTAACAGACGCAGTACGACATGTGAAAAATGTTCTTGAGGTTTTGGTCCTCCTCGTCCTCTTAAATCTTGCTGTTCTGATTCGAATCTTTATTATTGTCAATTCATCCTGTTTCTCTATACGAATAACCATGCATCTACAAAATGCATTGTATTCTGTGTGGCGCATCAAAATGGGCTTAACTAATCTTTGTGGAGGTTGGGTAGTAGCCAGCTGTAGTAGTGTGTTACTCATTTTTAGCAAACTTTTTTAGAGAATGCTTTTCGTGATCGTTTTCAGTGCTGTTGCTGAAGTTTGTCTTTCTACCTAACATAGTCATCTTTTCAGGAGAAGATTTGTAAAAACTGGAGCATGCCTATAGTTTCTATTTTTATCTTTCAGATAGGTGATCTGCTGAAAGCAGTAGTCTGTTATGAAAAAAATCCCACTTTCATCACTGGAAAAGAAGCTTACTTCTTAAACTGTCTCTAGTTTTTGTTAGTAAATTGGAAATAAAATTATTCTATTATATTTTATGATGACAGGTGGTACTTAGCTCAAGTAATTCTTTGAAACACAGTTTGAAGGAAAAATGCCAAAATGAGTGTCATGTAAGGGCAGGCAGTATTTAAAGTATTGTCCATACCAATTTCAGACTTCTTCACCTGATTCTTCCAATGAGAACTCCCCAGCTACCCCGCCTGATGAGCAGGGCCAAGGAGATGCTCCACCCCAGCTCGAAGATGAGGAGCCTGCATTTCCACACACAGACCTGGCAAAGCTGGATGACATGATCAACAGGTATTTTCACGCTTCTTTTCACAGGGTGTAGATTATTTGTGCAAGTATCTTGACAGAGGATTCAAGATTCTTGCTAGATTTCTTGAAATACTTTTTTTATTGAGTTAGAGTTGAAAAGAGAAAAAGGTTCAAATCAGGGTGTTTTTTTTTTAAAAAAACTGAGTGCTCATCAGGGCCTTTAAAATGTATGTTCTTACCCTATATTAAAAGCATTACAAAGGGGCAATAATCCTTGATTTTTAAGAAACACGATTGAAATACACGGGGCTTTGTTTTGTTTTCAAATATAGGCCTCGATGGGTTGTTCCTGTATTGCCGAAAGGGGAATTAGAAGTTCTTCTAGAAGCTGCTATTGACCTCAGTAAAAAAGGTAAGCTGAAAATACAATTAATGATTGTTGGGTGAGCATGTAAAGTCTTTCCTTGTTCTTTTGAATCCCTAATGGAGACTTAAAAAAAATCTTAATTATTTCCCTTACAATTGTGGTCCTGAAGATTGTGCCAGAGTGGTGTGCAGAACCTTTGTAGATCAGAAAGTTTAGAAAGCCATCAATGTAATTAGAAATTAGGTGCCTTAGCATGAGTAGGGAAGTTGAATAAGCTTGCAGCAATAAAAATCTTGTCATTCCTGTCTTACCTGTTTTCTGTATTCACTTTGATATCAGACCTAGTGGGTTTGGTCTTTATAACAGATACTAAAACTCACAGAATTCTAGTTTTTTAAAAATAAGTTACTAATTAGTTACTAATCCAGCTTTCCAAATGCCTTGCAATAAATTTTTGTTCAAATTTGGCACATAGGGACTTTGGAGAATATTAGAGAAAAGTTAGAATTTTAAAGAGCACGACTTAGGCTAATAATTCTACCATATTACTTGCTGTGTCTGACTGATTGGAAGGAGAGTTCCGTATCAGGACTGTGTACATGTTTACTAAGTTGTACTAATCAGATTGACAGGTTTTTTGTGTGTTTTTTCTAGGAGATCTACACTTACCGGCTAGTTATGTTTTAAATTATAATTCATTATAATTTACAGAGTGCCTGTTCCTTTTCCATAGCTGGACCAGGATGAACATTTTCATGTTAATAGAGGTTATTCTTAGACAGTATAAAGAATAAAAAGCTGATTGTGGTCACGATATTCTGGGTTATCTTCATTGTTTTTTGCAAGTCTCTTTTGTTTTGGAGTACTCTCTGGAGAAACAAAAGTTAAGTACCGTTGTGATCCAAACTTGGATAATGACATGTTGTTGTCAACACTGATTTATCAGCCATAGTTACACTTGGAATTGGCTGCTTTGCATGTAGCTGGGTCTGGCAGGAATCCTAAGGTGAATGTAGAATTTTCAAGTGATTGCATCTGTTCAGGAGCAAAAGAAATGACAACTTACAGAAAGAAAATGCAACCATCCATGTGTCTGGGCTGTTGGAGCGCTGCAGTAAAAAAAATTCTCTGCTTGTGAATTGTGAGAGAGGAGATGTATGTACTGCCAGCTGTTAAGTCATCTTTTAAAAAAAACAGAACCAAAAAACTGTCAATGCAATGAAGTAATGCAAGCAGAATGAGATTTTTTGGCTACTCCTAATATCAATGTACTTCTCCAAAGTGTCAGACTTAGTTCAAAGTTCCCAAGCAAAAAGTCTTCCCTTTTTCCTCTTGAAGTTGTGAAAAACACTGGAAATCTATCCTTATGCTTTGTGCACTTTGATTTTTCTGAAGCTGTTGATGTCCAATTCTGAAAAGGACTTCTGCGTTGCTATTTAATTAATTGCCTTCTAGATGAATTCCTATGTGTGTGCGTACACAAGGAATATTGGCTAAGGAGAAAAAAAGGAAAGCTGTTAGAAGTAGTTGTTTGTTAACTGTGTTATCTGTACGGTTAACATCCAATTTCTCCTTGCTACTTGAAGTTACATGATGGCTAAGATGGTTCTTATTTAAATAACTTTCAGTGGTCGAGGAATATGATAGGGTACTCACTTGGTGTAACTGACACTGGGTAGCTCAAACTTGGCGGACACTGTTTCAGAGCTGTGTATATATAGAGAAGTGATATTAATTATTCTGTTGTGTACATTTTTTAATAGATCAAAAATGTGTTCCATTATATCAGTAGAATCTAAAATTGGATACTTTGTTACAAGTCTATAGGCATTTTTCTTAATCTGAGGAGCTCTGTTTCAAGAGAAGAACTGAATGGAGAAATTGAAAAATACCAGCTGTTGAATTACATAAATTTTATATTGCAGTCTGTGACTCATTTAGATTGTGAAGCAACAAAACCTAAAAAGAGCCCACTTTTTGTCGTCTTTTTTTTTTTTTTTTTTTTAAAAATCAAGCAGCATTTTCTAGTGGTTAGAGTTCTTAAGTAGCTTTTATTCCTAACATTGCCAGTGGCCATTGGCATTGGCATTCTGGATTGACTCTGGGGTAACTGCTGTCTTTGTGACCCTGTCTATAAAATATTCAGGCTCTTCTCGGTCTCATTAAGTGATAGGACAAGGGGCAGCGGGTGCAAGCTGGAGCATAGGAAGTTCCGGGTTAACATGAGGAAAAACTGTTTCACCGTGAGGGTGACAGAGCACTGGAACAGGCTGCCCAGAGAGGTTGTGGAGTCTCCTTCTCTGGAGACATTCAAAACCCAACTGGACACGTTCCTGAGTGATGTGCTCTAGGTGGCCCTGCCTTGGCAGGGGGGGTTGGACGAGATGATCTTTCGAGGTCTCTTCCAACCTCTACGATTCTGTGATAGGAGTGATATTTGCATCCTTTTTAAATCTTCTCAGGAACTAAAATTGAAAGGGATGTAGCTGAACTAAATTGAAAGTACTCGTAAGAATTAAATGTCATCATTACCACCTTCAAGTGCAAGGAGCAAATTTGACATGAATCCTGTCTAGACTGTGACTTGCAGTATTCCTGGCAGATGCATTTATTTACAGAAGATTATCTTTTTATATGTAGTCATCAATGTATTATTCTTCATTAAGCAAGCCATGAAACTATCAAATGATAGTCTGGAGTTACTTGCTAATAGAAGAAAGCCTATTTGAAAAATTATGTTTAATAGCAAGGCTGATGTTTGTTTATCTTCACGATAATTCTGGAATACTTATGGAGTGTTTTAAGTAATGAGATTTGCTCCAGGAATAAATGTCATAGTGAGTTAGATGCTATAAATTTAAAAGTAAAAGAAAAAAAAAAAACACCCAAACCAAAACCCCAAGAAAACAAACCCGCACATGCACACACACCCCCAACCCAGAAACAAAACCCAAAACAAAAAAAACCAACCCCACAACAAACCAGAACGGTTTGGTTTAGTGTTCTGGATTGTTTTGGTTTTTTTATAGGCAAGAATATTCTCTACTCTTTCGTTCAAAATTCCCTGAACAACTGCACTACTCTGCCTTTGTTGTGAATTTTATTGCTCCTTATGTTTACATTCCATTTTTAATGTGCTGCCAAAACCTTCCAATGTTACACACACAAGCAAGGTGCAAGGCAACTTTTAGAATTTGTAGCTTATTTAAACTGAAATGAGATTTCACTGCACAGCTTAAACCTTGATTTCAAATCTTTATTTTTGATGAATTACAAAGGCTTACAGATGGGAAAGAGGAGAGAGGCAGACCCTAGATCCTAAAAAAAAACCAAAAAAAAAAACCCCAAACACAAAAGCAAAAGAACCCACCAAAACAAAAAAAACCCAAACCAAAAATGTGTGTGTGTGCATGAGCACACATGCATCCAAAATCTGGGCAGCCCAGTAATGGGAGTTGCTTCCAGCATCTTCTCTGAAGACCATCTCTTTCTGGACAATCTGTCTGCATTTCTGGAGTTGAACTCTTGAGCTGTATCTTCTGCATTTTCTTGAAATGGTTATTTTTAGCCATCAGACTAAAGCCAGGACATCAGATTTGTGTTGTTATGTTCCAGTTTCTTAGCCAGGTGTTTGGGCTAGAACCAGTTCAGTGAAACGAATGACAGCAGGGCTGGTGCCGTGTCTTGGTGTAGGACTCGTTCTCCTGATGGTTAAGAGTTATTGAAAGTGCATCAGAATCTGAATGTGCCTCGTGTAGCCACTGTCCCCATGGGCACGTGTGGGTTTCTCTAGAGCTTATTAGCTCCGGGTCACTGTCGGTTCTGCAGGGTCTGAGCCAGCCCTTGCCAAAGTGTTGAAAGGTTTCTGTGCTGCACTTTCCGATGCTCCAGGTCTGGGGGGCGCTTCACTGGTGTAGTGCCACGCTCCACAGTGCGTGGAACCAGCTCAGCCCTGGGATTATAGCTACAAATTTGTGTGATCCAAAGTCGTGGAGAAGAGGAGCTGGGTGACTTTGCTTGGGGCCTTGATGCTTGAACCCTATATGCTGAATATCCTCAGATGTATCGGAGTTGTTTATCTACAGTCGTATCTAGACTAACAAGTTTTTTGGACACAGAGGGTTGATACATTTTGCATGGTTTATTGACCACTTCTCAGCGTAGGTACAGAAACCAAATGTCCCTCTGTTCTTCCAGTCTCTTCATTGCAGCTCTCATATGCTGTATGTTGCACATCACCTTTTCCTTTCATACTCACTTTTTTCTCATTGTGTCATCTATTTTTCCAGCTTTTCTCTAAATACATAACTCAGGGCTGCATGCACTTACCGCTTGCATTCATCCTTATCTTTTTCTTTGCCCTCAGAACTTGGACAGCAGGGAGAAATATGGCTGCTTGCGGTCTTACCTAAGAGTTAGTGATACTGAATCTGATTGAAGCAGTAGGTACCAGGTGTCTAGTGTAATTGCTGTGTCTCTTCTCACTGTCTTTGAATTACTCTTAACTTCCTCGCCCAACATCTGTACGCCACTTTTGATGATGCTCTGTTCCTTGTAGACATTGTGAAAGACAGTACAAGGTAGGGTGGTTGCATATCCACGAATCATACAAGCATCTTCTGAGGTTTTAGCATTTTCCCTCTCATTTCAAGTTCAGTGAAGTACAGAAAGGACAATGTATTTTGAAACACATCTTGTTTTGGTATTCCTGAACTTGGTTTGAAATGTCTTGCTGACTGAAGCTGGCCAACCATTGTGGGGGAAGATGGTCCAAGAAATGCTTGAAAGTTTGAGAGGTTTCAGTGCAGTATACTGGTACTCTAAGGAGCTTTGAAATCACTTGAGTGCTTGCTTTTAAATTTGTAGTTAAGAAAGTTTAAGTTCACAGTTACGTTTGGGTTGAGAAAGGAACATTTCCCCTAGGTCAGGTTGACCATGTTGGATGCCCCCCCCGTCATCTGCTTTGTATAGGGTGAAATTTGCGTCTTTACCCCCTTGAGAAGTTAATTTGTCAAAGTCCGTTACTGCAAATGCCTAAGTTTTAGGCAGCGCCCATCTCTCCTGGCTGCTTCTGTAATGTTGTCATTGCTGTGGCTTGTGGCCTTTTGTTATTGGTCTTAGCACTTGCTATATAGTGTAAGGTTATCGGCTATCCAGACCGCAAGCTACGTAGGAGATACTGTGGAGTTTTTTATGCTTGGCCACATAGTGTATATCATGTACTTCTGGTAGTGATATAAAGAGGGAACACTGGAGTAGTTTTCAAGGAGGTGGCAGGGTTTTTAAAGCTCCAAAGATTGCTGCTTTACCTCAGTTGCTTGAGAGCTGTGCGCACTGTAAGAGCATAAGCTAGCAAGCCCTGGTACAGGAGTTTGGAAGGCCTTTGTGGTATGCAGGGCAGATGTTCTGCGACCACTTTTGAAAGCAATCTGTGTTGCACAGTTGTTTGCGGCTATGAGGAACTTACCGAGTTTTACTGGTAGCAACTAAATAAGAGAAGAACATAAATGCATTTATTGTTATTTTTGCTACTATATCTTTGAGTGTTGCAGGTGTGGGAAAAAAATCCCCTATCACATGTTTTTAAAATAATTGAAAAAAGTAATTTCTGAAGTGGCTTTACTAGGACATTAATACATTGGGGTTTTGTGCATTCAAACTTATGTAAGCTTGTTTTCATCCAAGGCTTCTCTTTTTAAAATCATTCTGAAACTTTGAACACCAAACATTTGAAATTCAAATAACTACTTTAAATATTTAAAGTTCACTTAAGAACTAATGAAATTGCATATCTGATAGTTTCTTTCTGGTTTTTTTTTTTTTCTTTTCTGTTTTAAAATAGGCCTTGATGTCAAAAGTGAAGCATGCCAGCGATTTTTTCGAGATGGGTTAACAATATCTTTCACAAAAATCCTTACGGATGAGGCAGTGAGCGGCTGGAAGTTTGAGATTCATGTGAGTTTTTAATGTTGTGTTTCTGGAAAGCATAGTAGTTCAAATGGGGAAGGATCCTGCCTTTCTGTGACTGAGAGACCAAGGACACTGCAGAGACTGAATCTCACTGAAACTCATCTCAACAGAGAACTGTATACATGGTTCTTCCTGGGGGAAAAAAGTCATCCTTCTATAATTATTTCATCTTCTTGCCTCTGATAGTTTTTGGAAGGAAATGAAACACAAGAGATGATGCGAGGAGGAACTGAACTTTGTGCGTTCAGTAGTGCAGCTCTTGTTAGGCAGGCTATCTTGGGCCAGATGTCTAGAGACCTGCTTATTTTTATGTGCATGCTAGGACATGAAAACTTGCTTTTTTAGTAAAAGCTTTTAGCAGCCTGCTAACATATGAATGTTTGTAGCAGCTGCTTGAATATAGAAACTACCTGTTGTCACATGGCAAATTAGAAACTGTGAAGATCTTCATAAGCAAATCAAAATCTGTGAGAGAAATGGGTGAAGGAAGGAAAGTTTGTAGTTCAGTGGTCATTTGTGAATGTCTCAACCAGAAATATTTGTGTCTTTTTCCTAAATTTGATTTGTAGCTGAAAACAGATAAAGTTTTTTTTAAAGCCTTTATTGGAGGAAGTACAAATTAAAATACAATGTTGTAAAACTCTTATGCAACTCTGCAGGTTAGGTACAAATAATTCAGAGCTCACAGTTCATACTCATCGTACAATCACCCGCCATAATCTTGGTGGTTGTTTTTTTTTCTTAATAGAGATGTATTATTAACAACACTCATCGACTAGTGGAACTCTGTGTGGCCAAGCTGTCCCAAGATTGGTTTCCCCTTCTTGAACTTCTTGCCATGGCCTTAAATCCTCACTGCAAATTCCATCTATACAATGGTACTCGTCCCTCAGAAACAGTTCCTGCAGGAGTCCAGCTTGCTGAAGATGAACTTTATGCCCGTCCTCCTGACCCACGATCACCAAAGGTATGAGAGAATTTTCAGACCTGTATTTTTAATTTTATGCAGTGTTAACTTAATTACACAACAGCCATAGAGAAGTATTTTTAGAGGGGTGGAAAAAACCTCCTCCATTCTCTATACTGCTAAGGTGTTCTGCTACTTTTGACTTGTACATTAAGTCATGATCAGTTAAATTTCCCCTTGTAACTCTTCCAGTCTTTGGTCCATAAAAACACTGTCATGTGTTTCTGTGGTAAGCTGGCACAACACTACTGGAATGCCATTTGTACTGTGTTAATTGGCTTGCCTATATTTGCCAATTGATGGATTTACCTTCTCACTTGACGTGATTTTGTAGGTGACATACTTTGAGGAAGAGATTATGTGATAAAGTAAGAATTTTCTCTCCCTTTTCTTACAGTCCCCAATGATGGGAGGAATGTTCTTAGTTGGACCTGGGATGCTAGCGTCAGTGTGGTTTTGGGGGTTGTTTTGGGGTGTTTAGTGGGGGTTTTTTGTTGGGCTTTTGTGTTGTTTTGATTTTGTTTGATTTGTTGGTTATTTGGGGTTTTTTTGAACTGGCAGCACAGATTAGTAATCTGTTCTGGTTCTTGGGTCTGATTTTTTTCAGAATTGTGTTCCAAATGGCATTGGTACAACTTTAGGAGCTAACTGCATTACATTTTTGTTGCTTTCTTCTTTTCATTTTTTTGAACTGCAAGCTATTGATATGTAAGAACCAAAGATGAATAACTCAGTGTCCTTGGACTTCCTTGAATTGCTAACTGTATTTCAAAGAATGTTATTTTGCAGTCTGACCGCCTTTATATGCAATATTACCTCATCCAGGACCAGAAGAAAATACTAGAATCATTGTGCTTTCTGTAGTAACTTGGCAGCCAAAGATCATAGAATCATAGAATTGTAGAACGGCTTGGATTGGAAGGGACCTTAAAAGATCACCTAGTTCCAACCCCCCTGCCATGGGATGGGCAGGGACACTACCCAGTAGATCAGGTTGGCCAGTGCCCCATCCAGCCTGGCTTTGAACACTGCCAGGGATGGGGCCTCCACAACTTCTCTGGGCAACCTGTTCCATTGCTTCACCACCATCACATTGAAGAATTTCTTCCTAATGTCTAATCTAAATCTCCCCTCTTTTAGTTTAAAACCATTGCCCTTGGTCCTATCATTGTCTACCCAAGTAAAGAGTCCCTCTCTGTCCTTTTTATAAGACCCTTTTAAGTATTGAAAGGCTACAATGAGGTCTCCCCTGAGCCTTCTCTTGTCCAGGCTGAACATCCCCAGTTCTCTCAGCCTTTCTTCATAGGAGAGGTGCTCCAGCCCTCTGATCATCTTTGTGACCTCCTCTGGGCTTACTCCAACAGGTCCATGTCTGTCTTGTGTGGGGGGCCCCAGACCTGGATGCAGTACCGCGGGTGGGGGTTCATGAGGACAGACTAGAGGGGGGACAATCACCTCTCTCAACCTGCTGGTCATGGCTCTTCTGATGCAGCCCAGGACACAGCCTTCTGGGTCCCTCTGGGAACCTGAAGTATAGTAATTTTTATACCTATATATTTGATAAAATTCTTTGAATAACTAATATACAACATCTGGTTTTTGATATGATAACAGGAAAGATTATGTTGCCTATTTCTAAGCATGTTCTCAAAAACCAAATATTTAAACTATATAGGCAAGTTCACGGTCAGTTCTATTACCTTCTAATGGTTTATTGTGCAAGGACTTCTTTTAAAGCAGGTTTTGTTACTAACAAGTACTTGACAGTATTTCTAGATGGTAATTTGTAAATTCCAGAAAATAACTGTTTATTATATTTCAGGGTTGGCTAGTAGATCTTATCAACAAGTTTGGCACATTAAATGGATTTCAGATCTTGCATGATCGCTTCATGAGTGGATCAGCGTTGAATGTTCAGATAATTGCAGCTCTCATCAAGTAAGTTTTTTAAAAATAATAATTTACATATTTCGAAACGTTGAACTAAGTAAAATTGCCTCTTAACACAAAGCACGTTTTCTTGAAGCAATTTCACTCTCTCCATCTCTTTAACTACTTGTGTTTACCTTCAACATTTCACGTGCTTGTAAATAAACTTGAGTTTCTTGAATGAACTCTACTTACTATCTTAATACTGCACAACTTCTGATTAGTGCATTTTGATTCCTTTTCTCTTTTTTTTTTTTTTCCCCAGGCCATTTGGACAATGTTACGAATTTCTAACATTACATACAGTGAAGAAATATTTCCTTCCAATTATAGAGATGGTTCCGCAATTTTTAGAAAATTTAACAGATGATGAACTGAAAAAAGAAGCAAAGAATGAAGCCAAAAATGATGCTCTGTCAATGATAATCAAATCTCTAAAGAACTTAGCTTCAAGAGTTCCAGGACAAGAAGAAACTGTAAAAAACTTAGAAATATTTAGGTTAAAAATGATTCTTAGGTAAGATGCTGTTCCTAATATGATACGCTACTTCTGGCATTTTTTTTCACACTTCTTACATTTAATTTCTCTTACAGGTTGTTACAAATTTCTTCTTTCAATGGTAAAATGAATGCACTAAATGAAGTTAACAAAGTAATATCCAGTGTGTCATATTATACTCATCGGCATGGAAATCCTGAAGAAGAAGAATGGCTTACAGCTGAAAGAATGGCAGTAAGTTCTCTTCACCAAAATTCATTGAATAAATTTTCTTCCTCCTTATTACTTCACATGCATCAGTAACTATATATTATGGATCCTGCACACACTGCTAACTTTATCTTGTGTTATGAACAGTAGGTATCGCACCACGGTAACAAGTCATTTTAATAGTAGTCTTTCTGTGAAAAATTGCTGTATTTTTTCAAAGCTGCTGTTGAGAATTATTTGCAGGGCTTCTAGAACGTGCTTTTAAAAGGGATCCTTGAATAGTGTGGTATTTATATAGTAATTAAAAAAAAAAACCCCAAACAAATTTAGATAAAAACAGGTGTGATTCATTTGAAACTTTATCACCACTTTGCTTAAAAATTGAATGTTTGTTTAAATAAGGATCGAGTCTGGGTTTTGTGCTTTAAGTAGTTCTTTCTCATTAGAGTTCTAAGTGATGACTCTGCTTTTCACATTTCCCAAGCTGGATTCTTTGGCACAGAAAGTTCTAGATAACGGCTTTTTATTTTATTTAATACTTACATACTTTGACTACTGTTTCATGTTTAAGTGCTTATATGTGGACCTAGTAAAATGAGCATTTGCAAAGTGGAAGGAAGGACAATTTTCATCTTCATGAAATTAAGTTGTGTTAAGTGCTTTTTGCACTGTTATGCCCTATCTTTGTCACTGGCTACCTGTTGAGAGGCTTATAAATCTGCAAAAGGACTGCTGACAAAAAAAGAATGACTGCGGTTTGGCTTTTTACATACTCCCTATAGTTTGGCATCTCAGACAAGATTTCTGTTTTTAAATGAAAATTTCTAGATTTAAATATTTCACAAGACTAGCTTGAATATTCTAAGTCTGTCATCAAGGACACTGTTGGAAGGTATGATGTTGTAAGTATTTGTTTTTCAATGCTCAAAGCACACACTGCTTTGCTTCAGTCAGAGGAAAAAAATGTGGCTCTAATCTGACTGTGTCAGTGACACCACTGGGAAAAAAAAATTGCATCTACTTAAATAAGGCTTGAATATTTGCCTATAATTCAATTAAAGCATTTAAAAAGATCCTATAAGTTACAGTACTTTAAATAATCTAACCTTTTTATATTTCAGTCCTTGCTTATGCCCTTTTTATGTGATATACTGTAGGCATACCAGTAGAACTAGAACTGTCTTAAACAATTTGGTTTTGATATTTAACAATTGTGAATTGGAAGGAAAAAACCCACGTTATTCCTTGATAAGAAGAGCTAACTGTTCTTCCCACTGGCTTTTTATGTTTGAAGTTGTTTGACTGTTTTTATGCTTTGAGTTCATGATTTTAATATGCCCAAAAAAATACTTCCCCTTAACGTATCACAGTGACTAGCATATTGGATTACTTAAAATGCTGGTTTTCTTTTAAAGAGGAAATGAAAGCTAGAGATAAATAACATTCCTCTTGTGCTGCATGTTTCTCACTTCTCCCAATGAGAATATTGTATACAAAGTCATTAATCTGTAACAGGTTGAAATTTTTCTTTTCAGCTTAAATACCACTGATAACACCTCAATAATTTGCAATGGCACTAATTTGTTTTTCTATTCAGGAATGGATCCAGCAGAATAATATTTTATCAATTGTGTTGCGAGATAGTCTTCATCAACCTCAATATGTAGAGAAGTTAGAGAAAATTCTTCGCTTTGTCATCAAAGAGAAAGCCCTCACTTTGCAGGATCTTGACAACATTTGGGCTGCACAGGTAAAGACTTCAACTGCTTCTCTGCTACAGGGATTTTGTTCTGTGTCATGTATTGGGAAGGTGATGGCTTGTTCTTCTTATGCTTGGTGTTAGACAAAACTAAAGAAAATTTAAGAATTGAATGGTGTTCTTTTTTGTCTTCTCAAATGTCTTTAGTAGAAGGGGTCAACTACACATGTATGTGAAGTGTAAAGGAACGGTTCAGAACATGGTGCAAAGAGAATCCTTTTTAATTATTAAGGAACCTTCAACGTTGAGCATAGTCTAGATTATGAAACAACTTGATGTAGTGTAACTTAATATTTGTAAATGCATTAAGAATATGTATTGTTGATCTTGGAGTTCACCACAGTTGTATAAATCTGTCCTCAGCAGAGTGCTATTAGCAAGGCTTATAATAATGACTTCTCTAGAAGCTGTTTAATAGCAAGTTCTTTCCTGATTGTTGTAATGATTATTTTTGAAAAATTGGAACTCTTACAATATTGGCTTGTTTACTTCAGTGATCAGTGAGGCTGGGCTTCCTACCTGTGGGCTGCATGAGTTTAGCACACAACAAGGGCAATTAGACAAAATCATTACTAATTATTGAGTAGACAGCAAATGAAAGGTCATTTTAGGATAGAAACAAGCATGAGTACATATATCCTTGTTCGTAAGTAATTGGTAGTGAAACTAACTTAATTGTCTAAGTAAGCCCTTAGGCCAGTCTTTCAAGTGTGGGAAGGCTAAACCTGGTTTCCGAGATAGATGGCTGTACTGGTTTTGGCAGGGATAGAGTTAAATTTCTCTGTAGTAGTTTCTGTGGGGCTAATTAGGTAAAAGAAAAGATTTACATATTAAACTCCATCTCAACCCATGAGTTTTCTCACTTTCACTCCTCAGTTCTTTTCCCCCACCCAACTGGGGTGGGGAGTGAGCAAGTAGCTGCATGGGGCTTAGTTGCCAGCTGGGGTTAAACCATGACAAGGACAACATATGCAATTGGGTAGTATTATCTCCCTAGTTTGTGAGGGTTTGTCGTCTTCTGAAACTGTAAAAGTGTGGCTTAAGTGGACTTACCCAGGTGTCCCTAGTTTCAGGCATGCTATTTTCAGGTTATGTATAAAGCATTTGGGAATACAGGTGACGTAGCAGAGGATTGACTTGAGATCTCTGGAGTTTCAACTGAGTTCATAATCTATAGACTTCAGTTCAAGCATGGTAGTAATTACACAGGCTGAAAATCAAGGAAGTCTTTTATTTTCTCTTTATCCCCAAGTCTTGTTTTCAGAAATTTGCATCATGTAACAGAGTTATACACAGATTACTTGAATTAAGGTCTGTTATCATACTGTTAATTTTCAGCTTGTGGTCTGTAGACCTTTCCAGGCTGTCTTTGTAAGAAGACTGGGAGGGTGGAATTTTGAGGAGTTAGTTTGCTGTTAGTAGGCTTGTATTAGCTATGTAAGAGCCTCACCTTTTATGAGGAAAAAAAACGTGTTCTGAAATTTGGAAAAAAATTTTCCAGGCAATTATATTACTCACAATGCCTGGAAATGGAGCAAGTGGATAAGATAGTTTAAGCCAAACATTTTACTCTTCCAGAAAAATGTGAACAAGTGATGCAACCCATAAAACGTAGGGTTTGTTTGCAACTCCAACAGTTGCAAAAACGTAATTTAAGACTAAAACTCCCATATTTTCAAATACCTGGCTGACAATTAGATAGTTGCCACAAGTTCACTTGCTGCAGTTTTGCCCTGTTGGGTGTTTTGTGTGTGTGTGAAAGTTGAATTCACTAAATATTATTCAGGTAGATTTTTTCACTATAGCTTTGGCCATGGAATTAAAATAGACTAAAAGATAAGAATACCAAAATCTGCTAATACAGAATGATTTTTACCAACTTCACTGTTCCTTGTGTTTATTAGTTTTTAGAAGTTATTAAATGACTGCTTCTAAGAGCAGCTGGAGCATGAAATTCAGTTGCGAGGCGTTGATTTACTGTGTAGCTTTATATAACAGGCAGGCTATTTTAGCTCTGGCTCGGTGCAGCAATGGTTGGGTTTGCTTTCAGGCTAGGATTGTTATGTTGCTGCCTGGGTTTAGAGGGTAAGCATGCACGAATTTACAGTTGAGAGTATGGAAGTGCTCTGAGAATCTCAGTATACAACTAGAATAAAAATAAGTAGTTTATGAAAAGTAATAAAATCATACTGCTTTTGCCTTTAGAAGGCAACATAAGTTTGAAGTTTTATTGAAGTGTTTTCATGTCTTACAAAAGCAAGTGCTCACAAAATAGAAGTATACTTGATTCAAGAATAATGTTGGAAACCTGTAGAGGCATCATGAAGTTGCAGCCTGTTGAGCTGCAGGGAAAGACCCAGCTGGACAAGAAATAAAATTGCAGAGATTAGTGGTGGAGTCGTCTTACCTTCTGGAGTGTTTAACTAGAACTTGACATGCACTTCCCTTTTTGAGCACAGCAAGCTGACAGTTCACACACCAGGTTCCTTACCTCTTCCTACTGCCTTATTCAGCTTCCCCATGTCTGTTAAAACCCTCCCAAGACAAGAGCATTTTATGCCTTAGTCCTTAGTCTTCTGCCCGAGTGTCTGTCCCCCCAACAGCTGTGCTCCTTTTATTTGTTATACTGTAGATGTGCTTTCTGCCCTATATGTTCTTGGTTTTTCTTTCTCTGATCAGACCATTTCCTGAGTAGAAAAAAAATTATATGAAGTTTTGCAAAATCAAGTACAATAGTGGTTTAGTAATTCCTTCTCTTGTATTCTGACCCATAACGTGAAAATGAATCTTAAATTCCCTTTTTAAAAGAAAAATTTATGGCACATTATAAAGAATGTATGGCACAGCATGTAACAAAGCTATTAGTATCTTTTTGTGTTTGTAAGTGAACTACTAATGCAAGCTTTTAGAAGGAAATGAATTTCAAAACTACTCATGCATGCATTTTTAATACTGTACAAGGTTAATTACATCAGAGTTTGTTTTCTAGGTATTTGGTTTGCATTTTTTATTCTATACTTACAGGAAATTTTACGACAGTAAATCAGCTATTGATTCACATAGTCCGAAATTGTTGGGTTTGAGTGCAGGTTTACAGCACGGGATGCATTTTCCTGCCCAGGCATGTAAGAAGGAAACATTCTTCTTGCGCAGAGTTAAAACTGAGCTACCTGTTTTTTCCTTATTGTCTTCCTCCTTAAAATGTCAAAATTGTGATGTACGCCAAACTCATATACTGGATGCTGTTGTAAAGAACTCAATGTCTTGCCATTAGTGGTTTGATTGTTAGACCTTGTAAGTTTACAAGCTGCTGGACTTTAAAATGTTGTCTGCCAGCAAGTCCTTTGTAATAGAAAGCTTTAGTTGTCCATGAATCCACTGGCACAAAGGAAGTTCTTCAGCTTGAGAAAACATACGGAAATGCTGAAAAATGTTTTAGAGCTTAAAACATCTCAATGAAAAAACCTCAATTGAAAATGAGGAGGTGGATTTTGAGTCCTTTCTTAAACAAAACAAAAAAACAACCAACCAACTCTCTCTTCCCTCCCCCCCCCAAAAAAAAAAACCCCGCAGCCAACCCCACAACAAACTACTACAATGAATTAAAATACTGATTTCTAAGTTAAAATACCCATTTAGAGGTTTAGAATTTATAGTCTACTGTCCCAGCATGATTTTGTTGTTTGTGTTTTTTTTTAAAAAATGTATGGGTGTATGTCTCTTTATAGTAAAAATAAATACAGAATATAAATACTGCAGTATTTATATTATAAATAAATAGTTGTGTGCACATTTACATACTTATGCATACCAGGGAAATGTAAATACTGTGATTTCCTAGTGAAGTAAGCACTTAGTTTGCCATGCTGCTCGCACAGCATTAGCTTTTCTCGCTGGCCACCTCAAGCAGTCATCTTGTAAAAATTATGTAGCATGTCTTGCTGCTTGACTTACGATAGATTGCTACAAATGTTGGTGGATTCTTTTTGTCTTTTTGACAGGCAGGAAAACATGAAGCCATTGTAAAAAATGTACATGACCTCCTTGCAAAATTAGCTTGGGATTTCTCTCCTGAACAGCTTGATCACCTCTTTGATTGTTTTAAGGTAACTACGCATGTTCTTCTGACTGTGTTCAGGAAATGGGTTGTGAAGTTGCATACAGATTTGTGACTCTTTCAGTGTCTGCTTTCTGCTTATTTCAGATATGGGCAGTTTCCGTATTTGAAAGACTTCTTACTGTGTATAGCAACAGTCTGTAGTATTTAATAGTAGAGATGCTGATTGTGCTACTCTTTAATGAACATTCCTTGTGAGATTTTCAATTTACTTCCTGTCTGAAGCAATGACTAGTTATGCTAGATTAATTGACAGTTTTGTTTTCTGGCATTTTTAAATGCTTTTGAATAATGCACATTTGTTGAGGCCTGTAGTGTTAAAGTGACATTTAGCAATCCTAGGAATACTGAATTTTTGAAATAGTTACCTATCTTAAATACCTTTTTTTACATTTGCTCCAAATTATTAAGTGTTGGTGGTTTAGTAAATAGTGTTTTTCTCCTAGCTTCAGAGTAGGTTTTGTCAAGCTTACCAGCCATTGCTCCTTTTGATCTTTAGGTAGAGGAGATCAAGGACTTCCGTTCCCCACTCCCCCAGCTTCCTCTTTATCATGTAGTAATTTTTTCTCTGGTTAACATAGATGTAGAGTGAAACAGTCTCAGGAAGATAATGTTGAATGTTTATAAACATACAATGATTTGATTGAAATTGCAAAACAACTTGTTTCTGAAAGTTTGTTATTCACTGGCTTTTTACGTATACTAACATTGACATTTGTAGCTTCCAGTAGTGATGCTATTTGGCTTATTCTCCTATTTCACTTCCAGGAGGTGACCTACTGTACTAGAAAATGCAAGCCAGCTTTTGTAGACTGTCTTCTGGTTTTAGATAGATGTGTTATAGTCACATTTTGGCTTACATGCAATTTGTGCTCCAGTTAACGGGGGTGTCCTAGTTTGGTAAATATGGATCTAAAGTTCTGTAATCTAGATACTGAAATAAGTGCTTAGGAATTCTACGTGTTGCAAGTTGTGTCGGACCTTGAGAGATGGATATGAAGTAGTGTTATATTGGTAGCTTACTCAGAAAAAGGTTAACTTAATGCAGAGGATGTTTGTTTCAGTCAGATTCAGAGGCACCAGTGATACTAAATTTTACTCATTTAGTGGTTATGAGTTATTTAAGAAGTCTTTTCAGTATAAATACAGGAGTTTTGAGAAAGCATTTGCAAGAAGCAGCTGAGTCCACTCTATTTTGACTGCTGGTGAACTTGTCAGTGGTAATACTGATTTTTACAAGCACATTTCTGATCTTTATTTAAAGATTCTTTAAGTCTCAAGTTGAATACATTTTTAATTGTAAACACTAGGAGAGCTATTCAGTTTTGTCTGACTTACGTATTGATCTAATGTGCTATCTGTTTTTAATGAAAGTAATTTGAAAGTTCTTCATATAGTTGCATCAGTTTATTGTTGCATCATTTGTTAATGGTTCAGGTTATGTGTGGAATTAAAAGTCTGGTTTTCATATCAAATAAAACCTTTCTTAGGCAAGTTGGACAAATGCAAGCAAGAAACAGCGTGAGAAACTACTTGAGTTAATTCGTCGTCTTGCAGAGGATGACAAGGATGGTGTGATGGCACACAAAGTGCTGAACCTTCTATGGAATTTGGCTCATAGTGATGACGTACCAGTTGATATCATGGACCAGGCTCTTAGTGCCCATATTAAAATCTTAGATTACAGCTGTTCACAGGTGAGTAATCTGGTATGTCCTGCAGTGAAATCAGTCACTGACAGTTTCCTTCTGTCCCCCACGAAAATTCAAGGGATTTAGTAATTTAACAGAAGTGTTCCTTATAGATTTCTATTATTCTGTCAACATCCAGATATTTTCAAAATGTTATGGTTGTGCTTTAATTAGAGAGAGTGAAGTACATCAGTTTGCCTGTCTTGTTCCAACTGGTGACATACCGTAATGACCGCATTAGAGGAACTGGAAGAGTAAATGAAGAGTACTGAAGTAAATGGGGAGAAAGGAGAGGCAGCCCCACTCCTGTCTTTGCTTTTTTCTGAACTTGATTATGCTAATTTGTTGGGTGTTTTTCAGTAAGTCCTTATATGTCTTGTACAATATCAGAAAGGACCTAGCAAAAGACAGTGAAAATTATTACACTTTCTCCCTCCCCACCCAAACTGCTGTGGAAGTCTTCCAGAATAATGTTTCACTGTGGTTCCAAATTAATCCATTATCTGTCTTGACAGCCACTGGCAGGTTTTGTTTTTCAGTTGTTAAGAAACAGTTTCTCATTGTTTATTGGTACGTTATGGCAGTTTACTCTGAATACCACTGAGTGGAAATAAATGAAAGAAGGGAAAGAGCAAATTATTTAAAAACTGAGGACATTACCTAGCTACAGGCTTTCTTAAATACATATGCGTGCAGGCAGAGTTTGTAACCCACTGGTAGCTTCTGCCAACATGCATGGCTGCTCAGATACTTTTCTTCTACTTGCGTGCTTCAGAACTTAGTTGATTTACTATTTGTGTGGCTTTGTGCATTCTGTTCTATCTTGGAAACAAAGTAAGGGAATGATGATAATTTCTGCAGTATACTTGATTTTGATTATAAATGTTTGTTCTTTAAGGATCGAGATACACAAAAAATCCAGTGGATAGATCGTTTTATAGAAGAGCTTCGCACAAATGACAAATGGGTCATTCCTGCACTGAAACAGATCAGAGAAATTTGCAGTTTGTTTGGTGAAGCACCACAAAACTTGAGGTGAGAATGGAATGCAAATAAAATTTTGTCTGTTAAAACTTGAATGAGTTGGAAAGAGGCAAATCTTAAATTTTTTTTTTACAAGAGGTAAGGAAAGCTTAGGTGAAATCGTAACCTGTTTGAAGCTGTTCTTGAGTTTGTTTAATGTGTATAAATAGCTCCTAAAAATTCAGACACCTAGGTTCAGTAACAGAGCATTAACTGTTTCCTCAAACATGCTTTTATTAATTTTTAGAATAGTAATTGGATTTGTGGAAAATCTGGGTTTGTTTTTCTGTTATCCATGGACTTCCCTGCCTAACAATGGAATTAGCTTACAAAGTATAACTGTATTTCACGTGCATATACATATGTATGCACACACAATCATACCCACCCATCCCAGTTGTTTGATGATAAATTTATACAGGTCATGTAGTGTGTTTATTTGAAAATAAAGATGACTCTTTTTTTGCCTGGGAAAAATACTGATTCTTTCTTCTGAATGGAAGAGATTAGAAATATGTTGTTAGTTTTAATGTGGTTTATGTTTGCTTTGTGGGGTTTTTGTTCTACACTTTTTTAAAGGAAGAGAAAAAAGAAAAAACATTGTCTGTTTGGACTTGTTAAAAATATGTGTTTATTTTCATTATTTTAAATGTCTTCTCCTGACAGAAAAACCTGAGATTCTGTGCCCCTAACATTTTTTTGGTAGCCACATCAGAATTTTCACAAACTCCAGAAAAATGTTTGCTTATCAGTGTTGCATAATTGCTTTGTTTTAATTCTTGTAAAGAGGTAAACGATTCAAATCAATGTTGCTATTACAACCTGCTTACAAGAAGGATCAAGGCAGGGAAAGTTGATGAAAATAAGCCTTCAGTTTATATGCTATCTTCTTACTGATACCATTTTAAGGAGCTGTGGTAACAGTGCATTCCTGGCTTTTGGAAGTTTATTTGTTTAGTTTGCAATATCTTTCTCTGTTTTCATGACATTTTAAACCTTTATAGTTTCACCTTAATGACTGAGGTTTTTCCAACAAGATTATAAAGTTACCTGCTTATTAGTAGATAAGTCTGTTTTCAGTGTCTTGGAGTCTTTGACCTTTTACATGCTGTAAGATCCTTATTGTGGATCTTGTTCAAGATATTTGTGGTACTTGTTCAAGTTAGTTGCTTTTTGGCACAATGCCTTAGCAAAGAGACTAATTACTGAAGCAGAGCTCATTCAAGGCACTGATTAGGTTTCTGCTCTGAATTAATCTTGGGACGAACCTAACTTCTTTTGATTGTGGAAATTGAGGTTCCATTCTATGGTATATATACAGTTAGATGGCTTGAATCTTTTTTTTTTTTGGACTATCTCTTCCATTCCTCAGTTTTCAGGGAAGTCTGCATTGCAGTATGTGATAATACCTCATTTTTGTGTAGAATTTGCATATGTCAGGAAAGTAAACTTTGAATTAAAGGTTTTCATCAAGGGACTTAAGAAGACCTCTTCCTGTGAAGAAGCCTTTGTTAGCAAAATATTGTTGAGGGAGTTTTTTAGTCAGATAGTAGTACTGCCCAGCTGCCTGAGAAACCTAGTGAGTGAAAGCATAATTTTTAAGTAATCAGTGACTTTCCAACCCTTTGAGTTTTCTGATAACTTTTAACTTTGATACGGTTTGGAAATTGCAATGCTCGTGTCTAATACCTGTTCCTATCAGCTTACCTTATCTGACTTAAAACTCAATCTCTAGTATCCATCTAGAATTTGGATTGAAAATATATCAGAACAAATGTGTTTGACAACTGCCTCAAGAACGTTTCATGAAGCTGTTTGTGTGCAACATTAATCTCATAATCTATATACTACTCTTCTGGGGTGGTTCAGTTGGTTGGCCTCAGCAGTTAAAAGTTTGGTCCAAAATGACTAAGGCTGTTGATTCTTGGCAAAAAGAAGTATAAATTATCTTATGCTATTGGCACTGTAGAGATTCTTTTGAGGAGGAGGATTTAATTGTTGCTAGTTATTCATGCAGTTGAACAAAGTGACAAATTGGTTATACAGTTGCTTTGGTAAAATTTGCCTCCCTGACCACAAAGGAATGCTTACGTGTTTTGGGAAGTTTAGCTCAACCAGAATTGCAAAAGTGTAAGAAAATAATCCTTATTTAGGTGCAGGGTTTCTTACAGGTGCAAGGACACTTATTAGTATTAAGAAATAGTGAACTTTATTATTCAACATACTGACTGTTAGTGTAAAGGTAATTAATCATCTTAATTTTCTCTGTTGACTGATGGAAGTAGAGCTTATGTAGACCAATTTCAAGCACTTAAGTTCGACCTCTATCTACTCGAACAGGAGAAGATTGGTCTCCTAAGTTACTTGCCCAGAAGAATTGACTGAACATTGAGAGGACCTCCTGCAAGAGATAAGGGGTTTTGGTAGTGCTTTAAGGCAACAAGGATGCTAGCTTCAAGTCAGTTTTTAGCCTAAATAGTCGATTTGCTGGATCTGTCACTGCTATTTGGACCTTTGACGTCCGCTTTTAGTGATATACAGCATTTGTTTATCTAGAACTCCCACGTTCAAAAGCTGAGTTACATGTGCAGTATTACGCTGGGCAAGTTATATGTGCAGATAGTTTTTTTTTAAAAAATCTCTTTAAATTAAGTTACTTTGAATTTTGCCTTTGTCACTTTGCCATTTTTTTAAGCAAATAAGTATGCATTCTAACTATTAAATGTCTTTTTTTTAATATTTCCAAGTACTTTGGCACCCATTTCAAAACACTAATTTTTCTTCTTACACATTGGCTTTTTAGTAGAAACACAAGGAAAAGATGAGTTTTGCTGTTAGCTGGCAACATCATCATGTAGCCTAACCTCCGATGCTTAAGAAATAATTTCATAGCTGCGTGTGGAGTTTGCTTTAATTCTAGAAAGCATGCTAGAAAGTCTTGCCAGTTCAGCTTTTTTCTGTGCCTAAAGACAATCATCTTGCCTTTGATTCAGTCCTAGCAGGTGGTCAAAATAACATCTTACACATTGCTCACCAATACTACGTAACATCTCACAACTTATAGCTCTACTTCTTAGAAGTAGTTGCTAACTAAGATAAAACCGAATGACCAAATTTACTGTTTGTGCATGTGGTTGAGATAAAAGTAAAAAATGTTTAGTGCAAAAGATTTATTTAGTCCTCTGTCAGTTATGCTTTCCTTCTATTGATACTTGGATACAAATGCATAATATTATGACTATATAAATCGACATAGCTTGATAGCTTGATTCAGCAAAATATCTTGTTTCTTTCTGTTTGTTCCTTTAGTTGTTTCATCATAGATATTTCTCAAATAGTCAATGTTCTTATTTACTGTTACATTTTATAAATGCATCTCTATCTAGAGATAACATCCTGGGTAGCCACTAAAATAGAGACATCCAATCTTTTGCTGTTTTTGCTGCTGGTTTATGCTCAGCAGGGAGGATTGACAGAGATGGAATGAAGTGTAATTGTAAAGTTTCTCAAAGTGAAAACAGAGCATGTTCTTTCTGGGTGTATGAAGTCCTTTATGTTTTCTTCCTTCATGCTTCCATCTGTTTTGTTTTTCTCTCCAACAAATGTCTGGGTCTTTAAAAAAAAAAGAAAAACAAAAACCACAAACAAAACCAACAGAATTTGTGTTTTAAGTTCCTCTTTCAAATTGTTTTGGAAAGCTCTGCATATTATGACATTTAATCTTTTGAAGACCTCTGTGCTTAGCAGGCCAAATTTTGTTGATTGCAGATAACAAAAACATTGGAAGGTTGTTGGTGGCTTCTGTATTTTAAACTCAGATTGACACTGATCTTTGGCCCAGTGAATCAATTTATCTGTTGTTGTTACAAGCGCAGTGAAATGTGGTTGTCAGCTGCAAGATCATTAGCAGCTGATGCTAGCATTGGGATTTCTTGCCTTTTCTCCTGTTCTCAAAAGGTGTGGTGATGCGGTAAGGGTGCTGTAGGCCATTTAGTATGGAGAAACCCTCTTTCCTAGGAGGAATGAGTTTCTACGTGTCCTCCATTCAGCTAATTCTGGGGTCTACTTTCTGAAGTGTTGAAGGAAGGGAGAACAGTTCTGAAATAACATTTACATTTGTTCAGGACAGGCTGTGGGGTCAGCTGAGTGGTAATACAGCAAGGAACGCCTCTCTTTTTCTTACCTCCCCCCCCCACCTTTTCTCTCTTTACCATGCTTTCTATTTAAAATCTTTTAGGAAAACTTGGAATTTGCATTAAAGATTAGTTCCTTAAATGGATTCCTGAACTATTAGATGCAAAACTTCTTTATTTTTTCTAACACTTGTATTTTAATTTCAGTCAAACTCAACGAAGTCCCCATGTGTTTTACCGACATGACTTAATCAATCAACTTCAGCACAATCATGCCCTAGTTACATTGGTTGCAGAAAATCTCTCTGCCTATATGGAAAGCATGAGGCAGTATGCTAAAGGTAAGTTTTAAAATAAAAATTGCCTTCTAAATAGAATATATGAAAACTCCAGTTGAAAAATGGAGTTAAAAGTAGATTTTCATAATGAAATAAATATTAACTTTGTTTAATTTTCAACTATCTGGGGGTTGAGAACCTTTATGGTGTCTGATTGGACAAGAAAAGCTTAAAGTGTAGACATCTTATTTCATAGTTGAAAATGTGGTGTGTTTTACAGCAGAATATAGGGAAGTGGGAGCTCTTGTTTGTCTGTGGATTGATAAACATCATCCTGCCCTACTTAGGGTGGTTATTTTTGTGGGAAGTCCTAATAATAATCTTGGATTTTGTCCCACTTCCCCCTCCCCAGTTTTGAATTTTTGTAGGCTCCTTTGAGAAGTTTTTAAACCACCTCTATTTGAAGCCAGTGTTCGGAATTTGTCACAGAGAAGGACTTCAAACAACAGGGATACTGTTTCTTTTTACTATGCAACTCCCATTTCTCTTTAGCTTTCTCACTGGACTTGTTATTAGCAACACTTCGGCAGCACATCATGTTAGTATTTATATATTTCAGGCTAAACTCAACCCTTCATTGATGAATTTACTCTCTCATTCTGTATCAGCTTTCTAGCTGATAGGTAGGTAGAAGTAGGGATGTGAAGAAGAGTGGTGGACCAGGAAACTCTTTGTTTACACTGAACCACAGTACATATATATAAAATTAAGCCTATAGAAGTGTGAGGAGGAGATTTACGTCCTTGTCGTGTGTAATGTGTCATCATCATGTCCCCCTCCCCATTCTACACTGGCATCGTAACATCCTACCAGCCTTACAGTTACATCTCAAAACTGTGACACGGTACATGTGTCGCGCTGTAGATTGTTCAGAGAGGACAGGATATTTGCACATGGTAAAACGTGTGTATGTGTCTTCCAGTACTTAGGTAGTAAGTTGCCCAGACACCTTTAACTTTGGAATTCATTGAATTTTTGAGTACTCGATAAAAGATATCCAAAATGCATTCTTGGAAGACTCGAATAGTGGTGCTATATAAAGATGATAGCTTCAGCCAGGTATGGGTCAATGAGAATGGCATTTAAGCTAAATCTGCATTCTGCAGCTGTATTTCCTTATTCAGGAATACATGAGGGGCGGTACTATAAGTTTCTTAATGATAGTGTTGCAGTACTTTAGTATTAAAATAATACAATTGCTTTGTTCCGTTCTCAAGCCCTACTGTCTTAGGCTTAGTCTCCTCCAGGAAGGTGGAATAGAATAAATATTTAAAGTAACTTCTTGAAGCTCTTGGAGTGCTCTTTAACTTTGCTAAAGTGTTGCAGAAATTTCGTTTGTAAGGAACTTCGAGTATTAACTGTATAGATAGCTTAGCTTAGAATCTGTGATTCTACGATTCTGTCTTTTTCTTGGGCTTTGGCCAGATATGAAATCTGGGGTTTGGCCTCAGGGTTAGGAAGGAAACATAATCAACAACTACATTCTAATGTAGTGTTGTCTTTGTCCAGAAATAGCCTACACATAGTATTAATGCATGAACTGTTATTCATTAATTTCAATGATTTTTTAATTCTGAAGCCAAAAGGTCATTTTTGAAAATATTGTTTACCTATGAAATTGTTGATGACTTTTGCAGAAAAATTAGGCTGATGTTTTGCATGATTCTATTCTTGTGCTAAAATACACATCCCATTGCCCTCCCCATCCCCAGCGATAATGACTCAGTAAAGCGATAATACAGACGTCTTCAGAATGATAGGAATTACAAGTGTGCAAAGAGCTGAAATTGAATCTAATTACAAAGCAATTAAATTACGTGTCTTGAGATGAAGCTACTGCTGAACTTCTACTCTTTTGCATCAAAGTACAAAACCAGATGAACCAACAGTGTGCATTTTTTTATTATTATTATTAGATGCTTTTATTACATGATTAAGGGCAGTCAGAAAATACCTCCTGATGTTTCAAATAGTGCACTGAGACTGTAATGGACAACTGGTGTGCAAATTCTTTCCGTTTCATGTTTATATGCTAAATAGAGCAGAACACAGGGCACAGTGAAGTTTGCCTTCCGTGATTTCCTGGAGGAGGAGAAAAGATGCTGGGGCTGGGGGGAATAGTGAGGAGAGTAGGGAGGGGAATAAATGAAAGCAGAAGAAAGATGATTATGGTTGTGAGGACAAAAAGAAAGAACAAACTGGACTGCTGTAGAATTAAGCTCAGCTGGAGAAGGTGAATGAGACAGAGGAAGAAAATTGAAGGCAAACATCCAGACAGCACAGGTTGAACAAGTGCACAGCATATTTTTCAAGTTTTCTACTTCTAATGCTTAGATACTTTTTTCCTGCTATTTTTATTTTTTTTTTTCACATTTCTCTTTTTAATAATTGTGCATTTATACTCACTATGTTAGGATTACAGTTTAAATTTTTGAAGGATTTCTGGTGAGCACAATGTCTCCAGTATGGTAGACATTAGTTTAACTACTAGTCTTCTGTTTTCCCTTTTATTTGATTTTTAAGCTAATGTACCTTTTGCACTTGTATATAGAGAGCAGTATGTATGACAATTACTTTTCTTCTGATTTTGAAACACTGATAATACACTTCACCTGTTAGACTTGTTTGTTTTGTGGGGGTTCATTTTCCCTCCCTCCTTGATACAATAGGAGATTGTGTATATATAGTTCCTATGAAGCAATCAGTTCTATGTTAAACAAAATATTATGCTGCGATTTGATAAAATGCAGGTAAAAGGCTGATTTCTTCCCTTGCAAATCAGTTGGATTCTTCTGTTTCAAGCTTGTCAATATTACAGGCATTTGGGTTTTTGTACATGGAAACTTGCAGTAAATAAAGTTGTCATATATTATCCTTCTCTAAGTGACATCAGGTACATAGGTACTTATAAAGGTGTTAAAAGAGCTGGAGTTGTGATTTCCTCTGCAGAGGAAGAACCTTGAAAATGGAAAACTGAAATTGTGGAAAAGATGCTCTGTAATGAAATGAAAGCATCCTCAGGAAAAAAACAACTGGATAATCTGAATTACACGCTTGGTATACTTTCATTTTAACTGACTTCTGACTTCAAACTGACTACTTGAAATACGGAAAAAATCAGTCATAGAATCACAGAATCTTTAAGGTTGGAAAAGACCTCTAGGATCATCAAGTCCAACCGTCAACACTACCATGCCTACTAAACCATGTCCTGAAGTGCCACGTCTACACGTTTTTTGAACACCTCCAGGAATGGTGACTCCTCCATCTCCCTGGGGAGCCTGTTCCAATGCCTGACAACCCTTTCAGTAAAGAATTTTTTCCTAATATCCAACGTGACTCTCCCTGGGGCAATTTGAGGTTGTTTCCTCTTGTCCTATTGCTTCTTGCTTGGGAGAAGAGACCAACACCCACCTGGCCACAAGCTCCTTTCAAGTAGTTGTAGAGAGTGATAAGGTCTCCTCTCAGCCTCCTTTTCTCCAGACTAAACAACCCCAGTTCCCTCAGCCGCTCCTCATAAGACTTGTGCTCCAGCCCCTTCACCAGCTTTGTTGCCCAAAACTGGACACGCTCCAGCACCTCCATGTCTGTCTTGTCATGAGGGGCCCAAAACTGGACACAGTAGTCAAGGTGTGGCCTCACCAGAGCCGAGTGCAGGGGGACGATCACCTCCCTGCTCCTGCTGACCACACTGTCTGACACAAGCCAGCATGTTGTTGGCCTTCTTGGCCATTTGGGCACGCTGCTGGCTCATAATCAGCCAGCTGTTGACTAGCACCCCCCAGGTCCTTTTCCTCCAGGCAGCTCTCCAGCCACTCTGCCCCAAGCCTGTCGCGCTGCCTGGGGTTGTTGTGACCCAAGTGCAGGACCTGGCACTTGGCCTTGTTGAACCTCATACAACTGGCCTCGGCCCATCGATCCAGCCTGTGCACATACCTCTGTACAGCCTTCGCGCCCTTGAACGGATCAACACTCCCTCCCAACTTAGTGTCATCTGCAAACTGACTGAGGATGCCCTCGATCCCCTCATCCAGATCATTGATAAAGTTATTAAACAGGACTGGCCCCAATACTGGGCCTTGGGGAGCACCGCTTGTGTTAACTGCAAATAAGTAGAATTCACGTTCTTAATTGTTCTGTAATACTTTCGTTATACTGAATGATGAGCACATGTATCTGTGTATAAGCATTAATTTAATTATAGACCTCAGCAATCTTTGCATATACCCATTTTAATTTAGGATGAAATATAACAGGTAGCAGGCTGCTGAAAATTATTTTCATATACCTTACTGAAAACGTCTTGTTTTTCAAGTGGTTTTAATTATATTCAGACTAACGAGTCTTCAAACGTATCGTGTCTTTTAGAATCAGCATGTCTTTTCAGACTGTATTGTCTAATAGACTTCTTTGTATTTGCAGAACATGGTGAATATGATCCTCAAACTGTAAGACCGGGAAGCAGATACAGTCATGTACAGGAAGTACAGGAGCGACTTAATTTCTTACGGTTAGTTTTAACTTGAATCTTTAACTTCTGTAAGAATACTTTAGATACTTTGAAGAACAAAAAAAACACAACTCAGTATCTCTTTTTCTATCTTAGTTACTGTGTTATCTTGTTTCAAAACTTAAATGCAAAAATACACTGAATGTTTTTCAATTGGTTTGGATTTTTTTTTCCCCAGAGGGCTCCTGTGCTAGCATTGGCATATTCATATAAAGTTGATGAGGATCTTTCAATCCAAGGCTCTGATTCTGCACTAAGATTTCTGTGGGGTTTTTCTGTCTGAGTGCAGAACCCTACTGACTTGAATCTAGTGTACATACAGATACACTTCATACATATTAGGGTAACTTAGCTGAAAGTTTAAAATATTGCATGTAGGGATATGTCTGTGTGGTCCGTATTTGTTGTACTACACCAGATTTAAATCCATGATCATAAACTGACATCTACTTGTGTCAGACACTGATAATAGGTTGTCACCATCTGAGCTTCAGAAAGAGGTTAGAATAAAAAAATTCTTTGGGTTACTTTTGGCTAGGTGCTGTTTGAATAAAATAAGATAATAGGATTTCTGCTCATCATAGAGCTGCAGTATGTTGATGCTTTTTAGGCTGTGTCTCGGCTTTTTCTTACTTGCTTTTAAACTCTTTTTTTAAAGACAAAAACTATGAACTGTCAAATTCTCAAGTATTTTTACCTGTTTTCTAAGTGAGATTTTTTTTTTTACTTAAAATTTTGCTAAGAATTTTTATGAGTTAAATTGAAATGTTAAAACAACTGTTTAATGAAATTATACAGTAGTATATGGATAGAGGACTTAATTTATCACTCCTGCATACTAAAATTTGTAACTTCCTTAAATTTCAGTTCATTAGTTGTTAATGTAAAGGAATTTATGAAGTCCCATGGCTGTCAAATGTAGACTATGTAGGTAACAATTTCTGAAAAGCAGTGCCATAACTTAATCCCCGATTTCCTTTAGATAGAAAAGATTTTGAATCAGATAAAAACATTCCTTCTGTTAGCTCTCAGAATTGAAGTTCTTAATAATTCTTTAATAGTAATTTAACACAAATGAAAAAGTTATTTAAATAAAAGCTAAAATTTCCAATTCATTGACTTCTGCTTCTGGCCCTGTTCCATAGAATTGATACCTTATTTAGTGCTTTTGCTAAAGTGAGTGCTAAAACTTAGTGAATGATTGCAGGACTAATTCAATCTTTTGTCGTGACCTGACGTTTAAACAAAATAGTTCACCTTCGGAGATGTACATTTGTTTGTATATAATATGTAAACAATGCTCAGTGGTGTTGTGTAAAACATTTTTTGCTGAATTTTATTCCTTTTGTTTGGATTATAAGGTCTTGATCCATTAAAACTTAGTAAAAAATCATGGGGCTAATTATGAGTGGACTGAGGATATAAATAAAGTTAGAGTCATTCTTACAATATGTATGTATAATGTGCATATTCACCTTTTTGCTTGTACTTTTTACTGAATTGTAACTCTAGATGTGTATTAGACAGTGCTGTTAATTGTCTTTTTGTTTTGCTCAAGATTTTTATTGAAGGATGGTCAGCTGTGGCTCTGTGCCCCTCAGGCGAAGCAAATATGGAAGTGTTTAGCTGAAAATGCAGTTTATCTTTGTGATCGCGAAGCCTGTTTTAAATGGTATTCCAAACTAATGGGGGATGAACCAGACTTAGACCCTGACATTAATAAGGACTTCTTTGAAAATAATGTGCTTCAGCTGGATCCTTCCCTATTAACAGAAAATGGAATGAAATGTTTTGAACGTTTCTTCAAAGCTGTGAACTGTCGAGAAGGAAAGCTAGTAGCAAAGAGGCGAGCCTATATGATGGATGATCTGGAATTAATAGGATTAGACTACCTTTGGAGGGTAAGTTAATTGGAGGAAACATCTGAAAGGTTAACTGCTAAGTCTTTCTCAGTCTCTTTATATATTTCTAGGAACGTGTAATTTATTCGTTATAGACTGGAATTACAAAAAGCTACTTTTTCAAACTAAATGCATAGATATTGACTGCACTGTCTTCCCAGCAAGTGTGCAAGTTCGTAAATTTGCGAACTGATGTTTAATGGAAAGGGTTTTTTGAAACATCAACTACACTTGTATATGCACATGAAATTAAAAAATTGCCTGTACTTTTGAAGAAGAAAGGATTGTTTCAAGTGAGCTGTCTGTAGGTTTCTCTCTCACACACGCATGCACGCGCACACACTTTAGAATTCATTGTTTCATGCACTTCATAAGCTAGTGGATGTCATTCATTCTAGGATGGTAAACTGAAGTGATTCTACATTAGACCAAGAGATCGCTGGTGTGATTATTTCTCTTGAATCCACAACCCTTTGCCAAAACATAGTTACAGCTTTTCAATAAGAAGATCGTAGCTTTCTGAAGCTTGCCAAATCTATTGGTGAAGAACATCAGTATCTAATTTAATACTTAATTTTTTCAGAGTATTTCTAGTTTTCAAGAGCTGCATTAGAACCCACAGTAGCACACTGTGGTATGATTATCGTGGCTGTGTTTTGGAAAATGTGCCATATATAAAGCAGCAGTCTTCAGTAATTTCGGTTGTGGCTTGTTGAAGCGTTAGGTATTTTAATCATGGTGATAATAGTTAAAACCAAAGTAGATCACAATTTTTATACAAAGAAGTTTTCACGCAGTGTTTGTGTACAGAGTGCCCACGTAATGCTCGCGTGTTGTAGTTGTGGGAATCAACTTTGGATCTGCCCTGCTGTTTGGCAGCATGACAGACCTTACGAAGCTTCAGCTCGGTATCCTGCAGGGGTTGTCTGTAAGGACTGCTTTCAGACCCGGTGGCTAGTAATTTAAATTTAGATTATCAGGTTAGAACCAGAACTCATTTGCTTCTCCCCCTTCCACCCACTCAGCCATTTAAATATTTTAAAATTCTGGTTTTAAATCTTTGGTGATGTAGATTGTTCAACCATCTGAAAAAATAGTTCTCTTATTCTCTGAAATTAGTGAAAATGTAAGGTGAAGATGAATATATAAACACTACTTCTATTCCATTTATAAAGCATTGGGCGTTTTTTCTTTCCTAACTCTGAACTCCTTTAAACTAGTTAATTCTTAATTTTGACTCTCAGATAATTAACCTTAGTGTAAGTGGTATTGATTATATTTTGTAACCAAGCATTTTAGCCACTTCCACCTCATAAAATAATTAGACAAACTGTTGTATTGTGATATTTATGTAGTTGCTTTGTTGTTAAATTTTATACCAGAAAGTTTTAAGATGTTCTAATGCTTTTTTTTATTATGCTAGGTTGTGATTCAGGGAAATGACGACATCGCAAACAGAGCAATAGATCTTCTTAAAGAGATCTATACTAATCTTGGCCCAAGGTTACAAGTTAATCAGGTAAAAAAGCAAACAAGCAACAAGAAAACTGGGAGATAATGTGATAGAAAAACAGTAATAAAATTCAATTTGGTGATATTTGTATATTTGAAAGCTTTGAAAACAGAGAATGGTTTTCATGTTTTGGAGAGTGTGCTCCTGAGTCCAGCCATCAGGTTCTGATCAGATGCAGAATTAAGAGGGTTTTTTTCTAGTATTTGCAGAGAAAACTCTGGGAAGTTGTGGCGAGCTGTGGGTTGGCCTCGTCTCGCAGNTTAGGGACATGGTTTAGTGGGTAATAGGTGGTGGGGGGACGGTTGGACTGGATGATCCTTGAGGTCTCTTCCAACCTTAATGATTCTATGATTTGTTCTTTCTACTCAGAAAACCATTTGTATCATGTACTTAAGTAAGCCTGTTGTTGAACTTCCAGTTGTGGTACTTATTTGTACTAGTACATTCTCTGGATGGATGGGTCTGTTGAGTGTTGTCACAAGCTAATCTAATCTTTTTTTATGTCATGTCCCTTACAAAGGGTCACAGAGTTTCCATATAATGGTCAAGATGAGCTCTAGCAAATCCGATGTTTTCTACTACGTTAATATTTGCTAGGAGCTGTGTTTCAGTGTACTAAGAGGAGAACAATGAGTTTCTGAAAGGTCAGAGAAAGTGAACTGTGGGATTTCACAAATTTGAGGGGAATATTGTCCTCCAGACAATCTCCACTTGCCACTTGTATTTCTTAAAACTCCGATTTTCATACTTGTCCTCAAAAACTCTTACAGTCTGCAGAGCTGCCAGTCTGAGAGATAAAGCACAGCTGCTCTACGCGGTGCATTTACAGCCATTCAAGCTATATCGTATTGTAGTGGCAGATGGACTGTGTGTTGCTTTCTTGTTATAGGTCTGGGCTTACTAAACATGCACAGATCTGACACCTTGGGAAGTGTTGGATTTACTTAACGTGCACACAAGTGTTTTGTTTCAGTCTGCTGGTAACTCCTTTGCTCCTGAGCTGCCTCTAAGAACAACTACTGGACTGTGGTTTACTGCCATAGCTATGACTTAACATTTCTGTTGCTGACTGCTCCCTGCAGATGTTGCAGACTTTTTACAGTGATACTGTAGGTTACATGTCAGTCTGGGGCAGGGGCAAGAAGGTGTTGGGTATCAGGCAGAAGGAAGAAATTTGCTGTAGCTGCCACTGTACTGTATCTAACTCAACATCCATTTCAGAGTTCATACAAGAAAAGAGTGTATATGGGTTATATGATTGGCAGGGGAGCGGGGAATGTCAGTGGTGGTCTGGTGGTCTGTAAACGTTCACTCTTTGCATCAAGTAAGTTAACCTGCTCTAGATTGTCAGCTAGAGGTTCCGTAACATAGTCTGAGGAAATGAATAAGGAGTCCAATTCAGTGTTCTCTGTGCAAACTTTCACTTTTTCTATTGAAGTGCAAGTTTACACTGTACAGCTGGAGCTACTGGTGACATGCACGATTTTTGAAGTGTGCACTGAATTAGAGCTGTTTATCGATGGGACTTTATTCTGAAGTGGAATAAAACAATTTTCTGGAGTGTAACGTTCCTGGTTTTGGTTTACTTCTACCGCTGGATTATCCTTCTGAAAACATGGGTTTTAATATCTCTTGTAATTGCACCAATTTTTTTAATGTAATTAGGTAGTGATTCATGAAGACTTCATTCAGTCCTGTTTTGATCGTCTAAAAGCCTCCTATGATACATTATGTGTGTTGGATGGAGATAAAGATAGTATCAATTGTGCGAGACAAGAAGCAATACGAATGGTGAGGGTGTTGACTGTTTTAAGAGAGTACATAAATGAATGTGACAGTGATTACCACGAGGAGAGAACTATTCTACCTATGTCGAGGTATGTGTGAAGAAGCGCTACTGGGATATTGATTGCTGTTAACTAAAATATTACTACTATCTTTGTGATTTTTATGTTCTAAAGCGTTTTTATTCAGAGAATGTATTTATAGAATTTCACGTTTCCATTTTCCCTGCTGATACATGAAACTGTAGTGTAAAAAAAAAAAAGTAATTTGAAAGATCAGGCAAATAGAGGCATATATGAAAGGGTCGGCAGACCTGAGAATAAATTTGTTTTCTCTTGTTTTGTTGTGTAACTAGCACATCATACCCTGTGGCTAGATTGTTTTGGATGTATTTCTTTTTTTCACATGAGAATGGTATTGCTTTTAAATAATTTAGCATGGACAAACCTTTGTTTTTGATAGTTCTGTCATACAAAACCCCTATTGTTAATGTGTCTTCCTGAGTTGTTTACAGAGATGCTAATCTTACTTTGTAAGCTTAAATTTAGGATTATCTCTTAAGTGAAATATTCTGTGTAAGTTCCTCATAAAAAGAGGAAGAAGAAAACAGCACTTTGAAGTATGTTTATTTTCTGAATGCCTTCACTCTTCTTATACTTGACCTTGAGTAAAAACTTTACTTACATCCTAGCTGTTCCTTCTTTAACTCTGTCTTTGGTACAAAGCAAAAGGAAACACTTGAATCCAGTGCTCTGTAGATGTTTTCACAAACAACATACTTTATGTCCTGAGAGAGGAAAGCAGAACAGAAAACTGTTTAAATGTTCCAGTATTAATAGCTGTTGTCTGTGGGAAGAAAGTCTCAAAAGTACATAAGGAATATACTGAGTTTGCTATGGATTTGTGATGGAGCTAACATTTTCAGACATAGTGAGGGTTTGTTGTCACCTGATTTTAAATGCCCTTTTTGTCAAGAAAGTTGAAGAGATTACTGACACATCATGAAGAAACAGCAATTTGCAGTGCTCCTATGGCATTTTTGTTGTATATATTGATTGATTAGTCCTCAGTAAGTTCTCTTGCTGGTTGCAGGTGCATCTTTTTTATAGGGGCTGCTTATTCAATTAGACTAACTTTTTAATGTCTTGTTAGCAAAGAGCTTTCATGAGGAATTTCTGCCTTCTTTTGTTGCATGGGATTAGTTTGTTGAGCTCATTTGGGCACGTCTTTCCTAACGAGTTCCCTGCCATTGTGTGAAGTGCAGTCACCGCTAGTGTGAAAATGCTGCTTTGTTTTCTGACCTCTTCGAATTTTTTAAAAGCATTTTGATTTTACAATGGAAATTCTAATATAAAACTTGTAACAGCTTTTGACAGAAGGCATTAAGACTTGGTGAGCTGATGGCTTTTTCTGATCTTGATGCATTTAAAACTGAGTTCTACTAAAAAAGCAAAACACAGTTGCCAATCTGAGCTTTATTTGTGCGTTTTGATCAAGAAATTACAAGCAAGAGAAAGGATCCAAAACTTCATAAGAGACTTCTAAAAGTTCTGTCAGTGTTCTTACCCTGACTGTGAAGTTGACTGTTTAATGCACTTGCATGAAGTGTGGTTTCTTGAAAGTTTCTGTGTATGTTACGTTTACATGATTGCTGTTGCTTTCACAAAATAATCTCATGCTGGAGTACACCACCCTATGTAAAGATTTGATGTTCACACTTCTGCAACACAAAATACAGCGGGAAAAATAATTTATATCATGAGGGCAAAAATAACTTTATCTGGTCTGTTTGTTTTCAGAGCTTTCCGTGGTAAACATATCACGCTGGTAGTTCGCTTCCCAAACCAAGGCCGACAGGTGGAAGATTTGGATATTTGGTCTCATACAAATGACACAATTGGCCAAGTACGACGTTGTATTCTCAATCGTATTAAAGCCAATAGTGCACACACAAAAGTAGAACTGTTCATCGGTGGTGAGCTGGTGGACCCTGCGGATGACAGAAAATTAATTGGGCAGTTGAATCTCAAAGATAAAACGGTAAGTGTTGCATGTTGGTTGTTTATGTCAATTTGGAGGTTGCTTCCCTTTTGTAAATGCTTGAAAAATGCCGTGCGTGGGATCACTTATTCTTGCGAAATAGTCCCATTCCTCCTCCTTGTATTACGCCATTAGCATTATACCAGATGCTTATTTAGCAAAGAATCTTCATTTTTGCATTGTATTAAAACTATGGTTTTGTTTTTCAGCTAATTACAGCTAAGCTTACACAGATAAATTCTAATATGCCCTCGAGTCCAGATAGTTCTTCTGACTCTTCAACTGGTTCTCCAGGCAACCATGGCAATCACTACAGCGATGGTCCAAATCCAGAAGTTGAAAGCTGTTTGCCTGGAGTGGTAAGCATATACTTAGTTTCTGAAATGAACAGTTTAAAAGCATTTTTTTACCCTATACTTTGTCTTTAACTAATAATTTTTATGGTTATTTCCTTATTTTAAGATCATGTCACTGCATCCTCGATACATCTCTTTTCTTTGGCAAGTTGCAGACTTGGGCAGTAGCCTAAATATGCCACCTCTTAGAGACGGAGCACGTGTTCTTATGAAGCTCATGCCACCAGGTAAAACTTAATTTTGTGCTAGTTTATCTTGTAATATCTTCACACAGAATCACAAGGGTTGGAAGGGACCTCGAAAGATCATCTAGTCCAACCCCCCCTGCCAAGGCAGGGCCACCTAGAGCACATCACTCAGGAACACGTCCAGTCGGGTTTTGAATGTCTCCAGAGAAGGAGACTCCACCACCTCTCTGGGCAGCCTGTTCCAGGCTTGTTCTTGTGTAACAATTTCTCACCTGTTGCATAAAAATGAAGATGGGGAGTATTTTCCAGTTTCTGCTAACTTGTTGATACTGTAAATCATGACTGTTACCCTAATTAGGATTGTACATACTTCCCAAATAGTTATTTCTTGTCTGTCTCACAAAGTTGCATAGTTTGCACTCGGTACTGGGGTTCAGTGCCGCGGTGCAGTTAAAAGGGGGAAAAGTGTTGTGTTTCAAAGTGGTTTTGTAGCACCACTTTAACAGGATCACTTCTGTACTGTCAGAGTTGCAGAACACTTCGTAGTCTGATCTTGTCTCTCAGTTACATTTTTTTTGCAAATTTTCTGATAACACTTAAAATTTTTCAGATTTATAATTGTAATTACTACTGACTGTAATTGCTCTGGAGTAATTGTGTTACAAAATGTTTATCGGTTGTGTTTTTATTGCAGATAACACTACGGTTGAGAAACTAAGAGCTATTTGTTTAGATCATGCAAAGCTTGGGGAAAGCAGCCTTAGTCCATCCCTTGATTCTCTATTCTTTGGTCCTTCTGCTTCACAAGTGCTGTATCTAACAGAGGTTTGTGATGCTTTGCCTGTTCTTTAAACTCTCTCTTTGGCAGTCCCATCTGTAATATTGTGGAAGCCTAAGGTTAAATTTTGGTTTGAAATTAACAATTGAAAATATTTAAGAATTTACCGGAATAAACTGGTGTATGGCCAGTGCTGTCAAAGCACTGCTTAAATAGTATTTCAACATAGTCTCACGTTCAATCTATATCTATATTCAAGCTAGTGCATTGCCGTTAGTTAACTCTGTGTTTTGTTCTGCAGGTAGTTTATGCCTTGTTAATGCCTGCCAGTGCACCTCTGGGAGAAGATGCCAGTGACTTCCAGTACAACTTCTTAAAAAGTGGTGGTTTGCCTCTTGTATTGAGCATGCTGACTAGAAACAACTTCCTGCCAAATGCAGATATGGAAACTCGAAGGGGTGCCTACCTTAATGCTCTAAAAATAGCCAAATTATTGCTAACAGCAATTGGATATGGCCATGTTCGAGCTGTGGCAGAAGCTTGTCAGCCAGTTGTGGAAGGCACAAGTACAATTTCACCGGTAATATGACTCTTCCTTGATGCAAATAGCAATGTACTCTGTTTTTTAAATTTGCCTATATCTGTCTACTCTCCACTGACAATCTCTTTGAGTGAGTTGCATGTCAAGAACTCTTAGTACTTTCAGATAATATCTGATGATTGCAAAAAAGGGATTAACTTATTAAACAAATCTTGTTTCTTTTTGACTGTAGAACAGTTAGGTGTGAGATCCACCTGATTTTCAGTGGTTTGCATGATCGTCAGTACAGGTGACTTTCCATAAATGGGAATTCTGATTGTTTTGGGCAGTTCAATGCACTGAAAGATGTGCTTTTGAATTTCTTGTATTTCCTATTTACCATTAGAGCATAAAACATGACATTGAGTCAGGCCAGCTGTTTTTCTACACAAAACCAAGTCCTTGGCTTGCTAGATTCCTAATTCTGCCCATTGCTTGTAGAAAGTTCTTGCAGAGAACAGCAAAGTACATTGCAAAGTTAAGTGTTGATAGTTGAAAGGTGTCCTACCCTAAGATTTCTCAGAGTTGGAAAGGGAAAACGTAACTCGGGTATTCTGAACTGTGATCTCACATGTCTATAGTTGTAGATTTTGTGTGTGTTTAATTACGGCTAGTTAGTTTTTCTACATCTGTGCAAATATGTTGCGGGTCAAGATTTTATTTCTGCCCTCTTAGAGTAGGTGTACAGCATAGAGCCCCCCAAAAAAATTGGTGCTGTCCTTCTTAGACATTTGCTTCCAAGAATTCCAGCTTTTTGTTATTATTATTTATTTTGTGAAGTTTCATCCCAAATAGTTGCTTGAGCTATCAACATATACTTAAGAATACAAAGAGGGCACCACTTCAGAGCACTTTTGTCCTATATTTACTCAGATCCATCTCGGAAGCAGAGAAGTACATTCCCCTTAAGTCTGAAAAATAAATATCTGATCTGGTTAGTTGCCATTTATTGGAAGATACCAGATTCATTCTTTTTCAAAGAAATCAAAACTCTTGACGATTCAAAAGAGGTGAAGATCCCTTTTTATGTCTCTTGTTAGAATATTATAGAAACATCTTAAAGCAAACATGTTTGCCACCCTATCCTTTGTCTGTTTAAAATGAGTAAATTTTACTGCCCCATTTTCTCATGATGATGATTCAGAAGGCAGTTTGGAACACAGATAACATCAGTTCAGTCTTGAAATACTGTTTGAATCAACAATCTTGAAGTACCGTTTGAAGCAGATTTATGCTGACCACTTCGGAGGTAGTAATATTTTTCCACGACTGCTGACATTCGCTGTTTAGTGTTGGCAGACATATAACTTTTATTATTAACTGGTTTGTTGGTAAAAACATGGTTATTCTTGCTGTCATCGTCATCCTGTTTAAAGGACTTTGGTCTTGATACTTCTTATTGCTGCAACCTGAATAAGCTTACACCTTGGGATGACGGTGGGATTTGTAAATACTGTCATCTCTCTTATCTAAAGCATAAGTACCATAGCATGTCTTGGCTTTCCATCAGTACTTAAGAGAATGAGGTAACCAAGATTATGTGTCTGCAGTCTTCCAGTTACCAGTTTGCTGCTGTCACTAGGCCCTTTTACATTTTTATTTTCTTTCTTGCTTTCATAGGAAGTTGGATCACTAGTGTTAATAACATAGTATTCTGGTACATAGATCCTGATTTGCCCCCACATATATTGTGTTTGATGACTTAGAGCCTGCTTCTGATAGTTAATTGACTGTGTAAGCTCTGTTAGTCTCCAGTAGGAATTCTGTAGTTTAGCTCCCTGAATCAGGTGTCTTAGTGAAGCTGGCAAAGCAAAAGGATATGACCAGCACCAGGTGTAACAGAACAACTTCACAGTGTGTCTTTTGAGCAGCATTTGAGACAGGTTTTTGGGAATGAAATGGTACTAGAAAATGAAGAAACTCTTTGATACAAGAAGCTGCAGCTTCGAACCACGGCACAGAGTCTTTTCAAGCAAGTTTGTCTACTGAGAAGGAAACAACCATTTCAGATTTGAGCTGTCAAAGGATGGCGCTCCGTCAGCCCAAAAAGGAGGACTGCTATGCTCAAACTGATACAGAATAGATTAAAAACTTCTCTTGCTGCTGTTTCTGTTGTGAAAGTGTGATAAAGAACAGGAGGGATCATTCAGAACAGAATTCTTCAATAGTGCTCTAACTCAAATGTTTAAAATGTACTTAACTATAACGAGCACTGCAGCTGTATTCTGTCCAGACACTATTAGCTAATCCAAAGGGAGGCCCATTGTTTTAGCAAACCCTCTCTTTCTTACATCAACAGAAGGGGAAGGAGGCATTGTAATTCTAAATGTTCTATTAACTTGAAATAATCTAATCAATAAACAGACCCCCAAACCTAAGTATCTTTGAGCTAGTGCCTCTCCTCTTGTACTCTTATGATCGTGCACTGTAGCATACAGTGTCTTAAGATGTGATAGGATCTATTTGAAAATGGGGGTTGTGGTTTTTTTCCCTTAGTGTCCACAGTTTCTGTAAGTATCTATTTCTCCAAAACCTTTCCAAGTGACTTAATATAGTTTCTTATCTTCTTGCTTTCTTTTTTCCGTGTAAAAATAAGTATACAAAATACTTTCTTCCAGATAAACCAGGCTACACATGACCAGGCAGTGGTGCTACAGAATGCCCTACAAAACATTCCTAATCCAACTTCAGAATGCATGCTAAGAAATGTAGCAATACGTCTTGCACAGCAAATATCTGATGAGGTTAGTGAATTTCTTTCTATCACCTGTTTTTTCTTTGGCACCTTTTTTTGGTGTTTTACCCCTTAAATTTATTGCTTTGTAAGACATGGATTTTCCTTATAAAATGTCAAGAAACGTTTTAGGTAATGCTCATATGGTTCATAAGCTCTTAAGTAACTAAAAGTATTTAAGAAATTGTTTCCATATGCAATTATGAAATTCAGTGTCTAACAGCATAAAGAGGCTTAAGTGAACTGGACAAGTTCTGTGCAAGCTCTTAATGGAATATGAATATTGATATGCTTAGAACTTCAGAAACATAATGTACTAGATTTAAAGAAGTTAATGGGTATATTGAAAAACTTTCTTCTTTTTTGGGCTTTACATGTTTTGGTTTCTGAGTAGCATTCTCTTCCTGAACAGGAACACATAAGAGGGGAGGGAGTTTTTAACTATTGAGCTTAATTTTAAATGCTGAAAAATTTGGCAATGCTTTCAAGAGCTGGAGAGGGGCTGTTTACAAGGACAGAGAGTGACAGGACAAGGGGGAATGGCTTTAAACTAAAAGAGTGGGGATTTAGGTTAAATTGTAGAAAGAAATTCTTCACCATGGGGGTGGTGAGGCCCTGGAACAGGTTGCCCAGAGAAGCTGCGGCTGCCCCCTCCCTGGCAGAGTTCAAGGCCAGGCTGGATGGGGCTTTGGGCAACCTGGTCTGGTGGAGGGTGTCCCTGCCCATGGCAGGGGGGTTGGAACTAGATGATCTGTGAGGTCCCTTCCAACCCAAACGATTCTAGTATTCTGTGATAAATGTCTTGAATCAATGCCAGTGTATCTTTATGTATTGAAAATGTATTAATGATACAAGTGAAAAAATTGTGGCGCTTGTGGAGCTTGGTAGGGTTAAACAATGTGCTTTGCAAATATCGTAGTCTTATCTGTATGGTACTGTTTGGTATGACCAAACCTAGTTTGGAATTATGAGTAATGTTAGTGAATACACGTGTGAATTCTGCTCAATTCAGCAGAGGCTAAAATCAGAACTGCTGCAGTTCCTCTTCCACGGTGATTTGGGATCTCTCAGTTTCCAGTGTGGAACAGTTGTTTTCTCTACTGTAAGATCTCCGCAAAGCTATAGCCAAAACATTTGAGCTATCTAAAAAGTAGCCTTGTCTTATCATCATAATGTTGAAAAGTACAGTATTTCTTCTGAACAAAGAACAGTGTCTAAAGGAAGTACAGTGTACTAGACTGTAAGACT
Organism: Psophia crepitans; assembly: GCA_013399095.1. NCBI lineage: Eukaryota > Metazoa > Chordata > Aves > Gruiformes > Psophiidae > Psophia > Psophia crepitans. Next base: position 321,056 of record VWZZ01006959.1, read on the forward strand.
GAACCGTCTGCCTTCCATTAGTAGTGGTGTTGCATCCACAGGTGATTGTATGTGTAAAATCAGCCAATAGAACTCTGCTGTCACTAACTTCCTTCCACAGAAGAAATGTCTTTCGAGGTGAGGTATGAAGAAAGGGTTTTAATTGTGCCTTTGTCCTTTTCAGAGGACTTCTAATAAATAAAAACCACATTTTTCTTTCACACATCAAAGCAAATAAAATCCAAATCTCTCTTGGAAGAGGCTACACAGTATTGCTGTGAAAGCTTTGTTTATAACTTCTGAAATTTTGAGAACTGCTGCAGATATGAAATTCATATGTATTATAATTTGTCTTTGAAAGATTTTTCTTTTTTTCTTTTAACATTTTGACGGTCAAAGACAAACTGACCTCACAGTTAAAAAAAAAAAAAATCTGTCGTGGTTTCCATGGGCCAGACAGAACACTACAGCATGGAAAGAGATCTTTCACCTTTTTACAAGAATTGGATATCCCAATATTTTAAAACTACAATGAGATTTTAAAAAAAAAGTTCTTTTTCTGTCTGACAAATTTTTCTTGTGCTGCTATTACTTGTAAGGTTGCTTTGCTTGTGACAAAGGTGAAATCCCTGTTATTTTTCTTGTAACTACAATTAATGTTTGTATCGGTACAATGCAAGAATGCACATTGTTCCGGTTTCCTGATGCAACTAGCTTAGTAGTTAAGGTTCATAGATTCTCCCTTTTTTAAAGTCTAAGCATTAGAAAAATGAAATCTGAAATTTTTGAGAACTGTCTACCATCTGCTTTTAAAGATTGCCTGGTTTTTGGGCAGTTCTGCTTTGATGATAGTCTCCAAATCTGGGATTTTTATTTTTTTTTCTGAAAGTGGATGCAAGCTATAAATAGGGGGGTTTGTAATGTATATATATCAGTAGAAACAATTGGATGTTAACTCAGACCAAAATACAGAAGAGTAATTCTGTGTTTGTAAAATACATGATCTGTGTTCTTATTAATTTTAAACCCTGTATAACTTGAATATAGAACAATCTCTTTATATATAAAAGCATATACTTGATAAGCATTAGTTTCTCTAGCTACTAGTTAGCGCAATAAATATCATGTGGGGGGACAAAGCCTAAAATAACTTCAACTTATTACATTATTTAAGAGAATAGCTGCCTTCCAGATGCATGCCTCGTGGTTTCTTGGTATCTTTTCCACAAATCAAGAATGTTTAAGCCTTGAAGCTGATAGTTTCTGCTAAATCTTACTCAGAATTGCTGAGTTACTGGTTATTTATGAAAAATGTTCACTGTCTTGTAATTCCTGGTATTTGTAGTGTTATGATTTAAGATTCTGTAATTTATCTAAAATACGTGCTACTTTCTATTAAAAAATGAAATATTAATTGTGAAGTACAAATGTTTTTCAAGATACATCATCTTTTTTTTTTCTTCTCTTTAAGGAAAAATTCTTTGTTAAATTTTAAGTTTTCTATAAAATAAATTTGTGATAATTTAGAATCCATCGTAATGTTATTTGCAACTGCATTCTAATGTTACTTTGGTTTATTTCTCTCTCTTTCAGGCTTCAAAATACATCCCTGATATTTGTGTTATTAGGGCAGTACAAAAAATTGTTTGGGCATCAGGTTGTGGATCAGTTCAGCTGGTTTTCAGCTCGAATGAGGAAATCAGTAAAATCTATGAAAAGGTAAGAATTCCTAAGCAACTTCTTATCTATAATTGTTCCTTTGTTTGCAAAAGGGGCAGTGTCACACAGGTCAGGCTTAGAGTGTGATGGACTTTTAGGTAGTTCTTGTGGTGATGATGTATTTTGGAGTCTAGTATGATATGTTAGTAGTCATACCACAGTTCAGTTTTCTATTCCAAATTCATGTTCTTGGTAACTGTTTAATTGTAACTTGAATCTGGTGTCAGTTCAAAAATGCACCAGTACCGTAAGCTGCTGTAACATGTTTTCAGCTCAGTTAGATTCTGTATCAAAATAAGAAACACGCATTTTTTGCAATGCTAATTTTTCTGGTCTCCAGGTTTAAAAGGTCTGTTCTACATAATTTAAAGCAGATGTGCAGTCTGAAATGAGAAACAAGAGCTAGTTGTTCTAAATTAGCACTGAAGCACTGGTAAAATGAAATAATTGCTAATCCTGTGTGGCTTTTCACCTTTTATTATGTCGATACGTAAACCATCTTCATGGTTTCACATGTGGTTTACGCAGATAGTTTGGAGTTGATAGTTGTATGTTATCACACACCTTGTGTTTAACAAATGTTGTGTGCAGTTACAGGAAATTGTAATCTGTATTTTGACAGTGATTTTTAAAAGCATTTTTTGTTCCCTGAACAGTTTCTCTTGTTCATATTGCAAAAATCAAGTTTAGTACTCATCAATACTGGCCTGAGAGTAGAAGGGAAAGGACTATATAAATAAGTTTTATTCTTGGTGTATTAGCTGTTGTGCTTAAATAATCGATTAGAGGAAGAATATTTATTGCAGCAAAATGCAACACCTTTCCATTTAGCTTATGTAGTGATATAATGTCATCTGCTTCTATTGCTATGAGAATGGCTTCTTCATGAAGTAAGTTGGGAGTTCTTCATTTACTTGGTTTTTGTTGGTTGTTTTTGTTGTTGTTGTTTGGGGTTTTGGACTTTCTGGAGGGTTTTGGGGTTTTTTTTTAGGTGATGAAACCTGCATATAAAACGTGGTTTAGATAGTGTGACAGTCCAAGCACGTGATGGTGTGCTCTTATATCTATACATTTGACATTTTAAGTACAATAGTACACTAGAGAAGATACACCTAAGGGAAAACATACCTAAACGTTCTTTTCTGACATTTTTCTGGGTGAAAACTGTAGAGTTAAGTTTTGTACAAAATATTTTCAAACACTCGAAGTTTCAAAATAGGTGGAATTTAAGCTGTGCATTATCGGTCATCCTTCAAAGTTGTTTTTTATGTGTGTTTTTGTGGTTTTTTAATTGACATTTATATTGACATTTGCAATAAGTGGCAGCTGCATTTTGGGTTTTGCTAGGCAAAGGGAAATAAAAATTGAAGGGAAAAATTGGAATCTAAAAAGAAGAAGAAATTGCTGAAAGTAATAAAAAGGGCGGATAAAGTACACTGTCAAAATAACATTAAAAGACATTAAAGTATCGCAGAAATAGAGGAATATGATGGAAGAAAAGACATGTTCTTGAATTAAGAGAATTGCATTTGGTTATAGATGAGAGGAAGTAACTCCTAGGCTAGTTTTATAAAGCTTGAATTTACTGGTAACTGACAAACACTGGCTTGGAGGAAAAAATATTTTGTGAAAAACGCGTTCAGTTTTCTAAGTTTACTGCTAAACCTTAGACTTTTAACTCATGTGTCATAGGAGCGTTTTGCTGAGTCTGTTGGGTGCAGATTTATCATTAAATGTTAGTTTAAGAAGACAGACAGATTTTTGTGGAATCAGGAATGACATGTCAGGAGTCCTAAAAACATCAAAGGCAAATATGCTAAATGTTTTTTTTAACTTCAGAATAGTCCCATCAAGTATGACTTCTGAACGAATGTTCTGAGCACTTTAAGAAGCTTCTGAACTTAACTGGTGAATTCAGTTGTACTTTAAAGCCAAGATAAATTATTTTAAGAGCATAGTATTTATGGAGTCTCTTCTATCTCTTGCCTCAAAAAATCCTGGCATCGGAGTCTTGCAGTGGTTGAAGAAGACGGCGTGTGAGTTTCAGTGGTGTCAAACTGCCATTTCCTTACTAGCTCAGAGGAGGCCCATACTCATCTGAAGTATGCTGCTTATGCAGACCCAGCAGCTCTTGGTGCATAAATATAGGGAAGTACTTCATTTAGTATAAAATGTGCTTTGCCATTCTACTAGATCGCTGCACCCGTGCAGAAATAACTTTCTTGTATAAACAGCTTCAGTGCAACGCAGGTGCAGTCCTGAACTTGTGGAAAGCATTCTGCTTTTACTTTCATAACTTCAGATGTATCAGAATGACCACATCCTCCTGCTGCCGTGATAGTGACTGTCTCTGATTTTTAGCTGTTGTGCAAAGACAAAATAGTGTCTGTTGCCAGACCAAGACATACATTGCCCTCTTCTGCTGCTATTTGCAATTAGTTATCTCTTCCGCGTTGTACTCCCTTCTTTCTGCCTACTTAATCCTGATACCTTTCCATATACAAAACAAATACATCTGGTTAATGTTGCTAACCTGCAGCCAACACGGGTTCGTGAGAGGAGGGTCCTGTTTAACAAACTTGGTTTCCTTTTATGACAAAGTCACCCATCTGGCTGACCAAGGGAAGCCAATTGATGTAATTTTTTTAGATTTCAGTAAAGCTTTTGATACTGTCTCTCACAGTATCCTCCTGGACAAATGTCCAGCATACAGTTTGACAAACACAAGGCAGTGGGTAAGCAGCTGACTTGAGGGGTCAGGCCCAAAGAGTTGTGGTAAACAGGATTACATTAGTCTGGCAGCCAGTGACTAGTGGGGTTCCCCAGGGCTCCATTTTAGGGCCAGTTCTTTTTAATGTTTTCATAAATGACCTGGATGTGGGACTAGAAGGTGTCATGAACAAGTTTGTGGATGACACCAAATTGGGAGGAGCTGTTGATTCTGTGGAGGGTGGAGAGTCCTTGCAGAGAGATTTGGACAGGTTAGAGAACGGAGCGATCACCAGCCCCATGCAGTTTAACCAAAGCAAGTGCCGGATTCTGCACCTGGTCAGGGGCAACCCTGGCTGTACATACAGACTGGGTGATGAGACGCTGGAGAGCAGCCATGCTGAGAGGGACTTGGCGGTCTTGGTCGACATGAACATGAGCCAACAGTGTGCCCAGACTGCCAGAAGGGCCATCCATGTCCTGGGGTGCATCAAGCACGGCATTGCCAGCCGCTGTAGGGAAGTGATTGTCTCACCTACACTGCGCTGGTGCGGCCTCACCTCAAGTACTGTGTGCAGTTTGGGGCACCACAGTACAAAAAGGGCATGAAACTATTGGACAGTGTCCAGAGGCAGGCAGCCAAGATGGTGAAGGGTCTAGAGAGGAGGATGTATGAGGAGAGGATGAAGTTCCTTGGTTTGTTCAGCCTGGGGAAGAGGAGACTGAGGGCAGACCTCATGGCAGCCTGCAGCTTCCTCACGAGGGGGAGCGAAGGGGCAGGCGCTGATCTCCTCCCTCTGGTGCCCAGCGATAGAACCCGAGGGAACGGCATGAAGCTGTGACAGGGGAGGGTTAGGTTGGAGATGAGGAAAAGGTTCTTCACCGAGAGGGTGGTCGGGCACTGGAACAGGCTTCCCAGGGAAGTGGTCACAGCACCGAGCTTGGCTGAGTTCAAGAAGTGCCTGGACAACGCTCTCAGTCATCTGCTCTGATTGGGCAGGTCCTGTGTGGAGCCAGGAGCTGGGCTTTATGATCCTTATAAGTCCCTTCCAACTTGGGATATTCTATGATTCTGATGACTTAAGATTGAAACTCACTTCAGTTTCTTCAGAACAACTTCAGGCTAATTAATTTTGGTTTAGATGGAGGAGAAGGCTTGCTTTTATTCTTAAAGTAGTTATTTTGGGAAAACATGCCAAAATCAACTCGCTTGAATCAAGTATTTAATCAAAAGAATAACCTATGTATCAATTAGAAATACTGTCCTTCCATATTTCAAAAGTCACCACAGCAACTCTGTTTGAAACCTGATTCAGCTGTGTCATGTTTCTCAAAAACAGTGATTTGCTGAAATAAATTCTAGCAGTATTAAGCAGCTTTTGGTCAAATAAGTATCAAAGCTTTGTAAAATTGGACTTGTTGATGAGTTACACAGCGCTACATCCCTTCTCTGCTTGAATAGGAACGTTTCCAAAGCTTTAAACTCCCAGTTTTGAGTGATGAAGAAAAGCATCTTATTTAAAAATCTTTTTAAAAAAACAACCGAGCAAGTAAACCCCAAATACAAACCAACAAAAAACCCAAACAGTAGTAACTGATAAAACTTTTGCCTATGAGCTTCCTATTTAACTTTTGGCTCCTTAAGTTCATGCTTGGAATCTTCCTTTGAGAAGAATGGTAGTGGAAGTTCAGGTCGTCCCGCATAGTGCTTTGAATCACGTTTGAGTGCATAAAATACTTGGCACTGATAATCACTTAGTATACAAATTAGTGATTTGTGTTTGTATTTAGTGTATATACCTTGGAACCAGTTGGATTTTTTCCTATATCCACTTTGTGCTATCTTGTTTGTTTTCAGACAAATGCAGGAAATGAGCCAGACATGGAAGATGAACAAGTTTGCTGTGAAGCATTGGAGGTGATGACCCTGTGTTTTGCTTTGATTCCAACGGCACTGGATGCACTCAGTAAAGAAAAGGCATGGCAGACGTTTATCATTGATTTGCTATTGCACTGTCACAGCAAGTAAGTTTTGGTGGTGTGGGTTTATCATCGCATATATTATTATATTATTTTACAATTCCAAGTTAATATAAAGCCTAAATGCAGAGCAGTGACTTCTTATTTAAGTGATTTTTCTGCAGTTGCCTTAATTTTTTGGTTAGTAATATAAATCTGTAATTTGGATACCTATCATAGAATGGCCTGAGCTGGGAGAACCTCAAAGATCATCTAGTTCCAACCCCCTGCCATGGACAGGGACACCCTCCACTAGACCAGTTTGCCCAAAACCCCATCCAACCTGGCCTTGAACACTGCCAGGGATGGGGCCTCCACGGCTTCTCTGGGCACCCTGTTCCAGTGCCTCACCACCCTCACTTCTCCAGGCTGAACAAGCCCAACTCTCTCAGCCTGTCCTCGTAGGAGAGGTGCTCCAGCCCTCTGATCAGCTTTGTGGCATCCTCTGGACTTGCTCCAGCAGCTCCATGTCCTTCTTTTACTGGGGACCCCAGAGCTGGACGCAGTACTGCAGGTGGGGTCTCACAAGAGCAGAGTAGAAGGGGAGAATCACCTCCTAACGTAGTAGCTATATCAGTCTCATCATCTTTGTACTCATAAGGAGGATATTGTCAAGCCAGATCGATGCTTGGTAGTGTGCTACTGATGGCTTTTGAATAACTTATTTAGAATAAAATGATTTGTACTTTATATTTTTCAGAAATTATGTGAATGCTCACTACATTAGAATATTTAATTAAATATCGAAGAACTTCCCTATACTACTTCTGATAAGGCAAGATAACAGTAATAGCAGTTTGAGGAGAAGGGGAAGTTAAGATTTAGTCCTCTGGTTTTTTTGCATTGAAGGGGTACACTTGTGACTCTTCATGTGACTCACATGTTTTACATAGAGTTGTCGCACTGGAGCTGTCACCTGGTGCAGTAGCAGTGTCTTGGAGGAACCCTTACCACTGCTGGGGGACAGACAGACAGGGGAAAGTGTGATGCTGTTCAGCTGCCCTTTGGTCCTGGGATCTCTTGTTATCTCCAAGTTAGTCCTACAGACAGATCTCCTCAGGCAGCATCTGCACAATACAGCATCTGTGTCATGTGTCTTGTGTGACTTTTAGCCCATCTGAAATTGTGATGCAAGGTATTGGAGTGTGTACTGATAGCAGCCATCCAGGTAGAAAGTTTTTGTATGTTGTTATTAAACTTGGTTACCAGTGCTTTGAACTGGGCGCCTCGTATGAATGGGGACAGAATTTCAGTACCATGGTCTGAGTTTTTTACCTTTCTAGATAAAACAGGTTGAGAAGTCTTATGTTCAGGAATATTCACCATAACAAAAGGATCAGTAGTATCATCAGAGTATCTCTTCACAATGAATTATTTGCACACACTGGTGAAACTGCAGTGTGTTATTATCAGAATCCCATGAGCTCTATTAGTTTGCAAGCTGTGGTATAGAATGCTGAATTTTTAGCTTCACTGAAGCTTGTTGTTATTGCTTCAGTTAGAGAAGTTTAACAAAACATCTGGAAAACTGTATGTTGTAGTTTTACACATTAAATGAAACAAGCTGTCTTTCACTATTTTTGGTAACTTTCAAGGCTGATGAGTAAGAAATCACTAAATTTTGTTTTTAAAACTGTCAACAGTTGATAACCAAGTTACTATTTTGACAGTAAGTGTATGTTGGTCACATCTAATTTGAAGTACCAGTAGAGAGGAATAGCATGAGCGAGTGTCAGTGCAGCCCCATTCTTTGATTATTTTTTTTATGTGGGTCCAAAGATTTATCAGATTTATGGCTTTTTTACATGATCTTAAGGGTACAAATATAAGTAATAGGTGATAGTTTTTATACTAAATTTCACTGTAGTTACCTGACTTTCTGGCATTGTGTCTGGAATTGGAAGTGCCATTTCTCAAGTGTTCACCAGCATTTGTATTTCAGTTAGTGTTTGGTATCTACACTTGTTACCAGTCTTTCTGTCTTTGAAAACTCTAGATGCTCTTTGTGAGGATTTTTCTGTTTTGGTCATATTTCCTTAAGAAAGTGAACTATTGGCTCAAATTTGGAACTTCTAAGTCTCTAGGTCTTAAACAGTTGAGTCTCTGAATTTCATTGTGCGGCTTCTATCTAACACAGTTTGTGATGGATGTAGAATGTCTTTTTAGCAAAACCTAGAGTCTTGATTTGCAGATGGGAATATCTGTCATGGTTTTGCCAGTCTCCTCCAATGATTACTCTTCTTGCTGATTTGAGCTTTGTTGACTGAATTTGAATCCCATGTGTTTAATATTGTTATGCCTATGTTGTGATTTAAGCCCAGCTGGCAACTAAGCCCCCATGCAGCTGCTCGCTTACTCTCCCCTGGAGGAAAGAGGGAGACAGTCGGAAGGGTGAAAGTAAGAGAATTGCTGTGCTGAGATAAAGCCAGTTTAATAGGTAAAGCCAAAGTCACATGCACAAGCAAAGCAAACCCAGGAATTACTTCCCATGGCAGGCAGGGTTTCAGCCATCCCCAGGACAGCAGGGCTCTGTCACATGTAACGGGGATTTGGGACAACAAACACCTCACTTCGAATGTTTCTTAGCAAATACCAGACAGAATTCTGAATATCCACCATTTTCAACTGTTGTTCTCTAATCTCCTATTCTCAATCAGAGAACAATGGGAACAAAAATATGCATGTGAGAAAATGTTTTTGGTGCACCATAAAAGACAAGGAAGGTGGTCAAATTCAGATCTCACACATACGATCTTTCTGGAAAGGATCAGATGGATTGGAGGGTTTTGTTTGTTTCTTTCAGAGGCTGAGATTGTAAGCATAACTATGCTACCTGTAAATTGGGAAGCAGAATGCAAAATGTTTAATACTAGATACTAGAGCAGTTCTTACTCTCCAAGGTAATTGATGGTGACCCCTGAATACAGGACTGGCTTAGCTGAACAATTAGTCCTAAATGATCCTGGAATGCAGCAGTATTCTGCTGAGGGCTGCAAAGTGTTTGGTGGTCATACATATGTGTTGCAAATAAATAAAAATTCTTACTGCCTGTGTAAAGCAATGCCACTTGCACCTGTTGAAGAGTCTGACTTCTGTTAACTAAATGGAAATTTGTATCCTGGAGTTATCAGTAGGGTGGAATTCAAGTTGCCTGCCTCAGTGTAGGCATTTGGCCTCCAGCCATTTTCAAAGGGTGAGTGTGAGTTCCTCATGCAATTCATGTCCTATCTGCTAGCTCCACTCTGTTGTCATGGTGTCTGTCATGGCACTAGATGAGATGTCTGAGTTAAGGCAGCTGCGTCCTTCCCATGGTTCCTTAAGAGCTCTTAGATTGTTGTAGTCTCACAAAAATGTAATACTTGTGTTCAAATACTACATACACCTTAGAGACGTAATAGTGTGAAGTATGTGTTTCCTTGGTCACATTTCTCACTTGAGGAAGGTATGCCTTTATTTCATTCTGCCTTTAAGGGCATGAACCTGAGGAGTGTCTGTGATGTGTCCCAAGCAGCTGAAGGGTTGCATCTTAAAAGAAGTTTCTGCAAGAAGTTTTATGAAAACATCAGCTCTGCAATCAGATCCCATAAAATGTCACAAATTACGGGGAACAAAACAGACCCCCCTCCACCCCACAGTCTTCTACTCTAGCTCAAAGCAATGTAGTAGAACTTGCAAAGATCAGAGAAGGGTGACAGGGAGATCAAAGCTCTGAAATTACTTCCATCTGAGGAACGGCTCGATAGCTAGGGGCACTTTGTATTGGAGAAGAGAGAAATGGTGGGAGGAGAATACCACAGAGACCTTTAAAATCAGGAGTGGCAAAGGGAGAATAAATAGAGAACAGTGGTTTTTTGTACAAGAACTTCTTGAGCATAACATTTAAGCAGTGCAAACCTTCAGTTTGGAAATAGTTTGAGAGGCTCTTTCATTAATTTCTCCAGTGAGGGCTATGAAATACTGCTTTTGGTAGTCTTCCTGAACCACAAATTGTTAGAAGCTGAGAGAACATTCTGGAGAAGTGTCGGTGCGTGCTTTACTCTTCTGTACTTTCCTAGGTGTATTCCAGAAATGGGGTGCTCAGCGTCTTTGCTCTGACCTCTTGGTCATTCTTGCATGTTTTTGAAGCACAGTTAACTGCACGTGAAAGAACTCTGAAGGAAATAAGATTTTCATGTGCTTTCTACAGTGGCCTCCTGGACAGATAACAATGGCAGCCACACCAAAAGGGCAGCGTAAAATTTAGTTTCTAATATGTTGAGATATTTTTGTAAAGCACAGCATTCATTTGTATTCTCTCGCCACCCAAGCAGAGTTGTTTCTGACAGTTTTTACAAGATGTAAGATTAATTGTCTGACCATTATAAATTGAAAGGATAGAGTTTGCCTTAATTTATTTTTTTTTCTCAAACTTATCCATTCCCCCATAATTCCAGTGGTTAAATTAAGTTCTTAGATGGACAATTTCCTTTCATTCTAGCCACTTGAATTTTCAGAGGGTCATCTTTTTCAATGCTTGATTAAAAAAAAACCAGAAAAAATCATTTATGGCTGCTAATTTCTTGTTGTGTTATGCAATGTTTGCTGGTGATTGCAAAGGTTTAGTGATTAGATGCTGATAATTTTCATTTTCTTTAAATATTTGATTTGTGGAACAACTTTAGTAATAGTAATTCATGTGTCTAAAATTTCAGTACAAGGAGAAACAATATGATGGGTAGTGAAAAAGTATTCCCATTTATTACACTAATTGCAGTTTTTGAACATGGCATTAAGCAGATAAGCACAAATTTAATTGGTTTGAGTGTTCTTATGTTCTGTTTGGATAGGGAGACTGTATTTAATGTTTCTATTAAATTCTTTCCAGAACTGTTCGTCAGATGGCCCAGGAGCAATTCTTTTTAATGGCTACCAGGTGTTGCATGGGACAGAGACCTCTTCTTTTCTTCATTACCTTGCTGTTTACCGTTCTAGGGGTAAGTTTTTAGAGGTAAAGGCTTCAGTACAATGTGAAGACAAAATACCTGCAAGAAAAGGCAAATTGCTGTTAACAACAGTCACTGAAATACTGGTTCCTTTTGACCTATAGGCAAGCAGCACAGTCAATTTCAGTTTGAGCTAGACGAGGAGGAAAGGGACTTTTTTGCATTTTCTGATAAGAACATGAACAATAAGCTTTCGTTAGATCTTCAGTGAATGCTAAACTTCAAGTAAAAATCATTAGCAGATTAAACAGATAACGTACAGTTACTGCCTTCTTTTACTGGGCCTTCCACAGTTTTTCAGTTCTGCATGCTTGCGGCTCTCTTGAACATTTGATCACTTCACTGTTTGTTTCCCGTTCAGGCATAGAAATTGCTACTAAAATAGTCCAGAAGTCAGTCATTAACAGTAGTTACAATTGTAAAATTTTAAAAGGTTAAAATTTATCTTATGCTTCTTTCATATTTACTGCTGGTTTTAGGGAAAATGTTAGTGTTGCACTACAAGTTAGAAGCGTGTGTGAATTATTTATCATTTGTTTTTCATTTACGTAGAGTACTGCAAGAGAGCGAGCTAAGCATTCTGGAGACTATTTCACACTCTTAAGACACCTTCTTAACTATGCTTACAACAGTAACATTAATGTACCCAATGCTGAAGTTCTTCTCAATAATGAAATTGACTGGCTTAAGAGGATTAGGGTAAGTTTTAGGATGAATTTATTTCTGATAATGACTTTTTGCTGCCTTGTTGTAAAGTACAGTTTTAAGCTTGGAGATGTGTATTATTCAGTGTATCCTAACTTTCTCTTAAATGGCAGGATGAAGTAAAAAGAACAGGGGAAACAGGTGTCGAAGAAACTATCTTAGAGGGACACCTTGGAGTAACAAAGGAGTTGTTAGCATTCCAGACACCTGAGAAGAAATACCATATTGGTTGTGAAAAAGGAGGTGCTAATCTCATTAAAGTAAGTTCAAGTTTTTTGTCCTATGGAGTTGTTTTGAGGTTTTAATTATTTCTTTTTACTATAAATAGGTAAAAAGAAGCTTCTCATCATGTGGTCTGTAACCATAAAAGATCCCAATTTAACTGTTTGGCAAGGGCTTCTAATTGGAGTTCAGTGTTTTCTTTAAATATGTTTTTAAAAAAAACCCACATTTCAATCATAAGAGTACTTAACATTCTCATTCTTTGGAACCGCTGACTATGGAATTGCTGTGACCTAGCGAGGTGTTATTCCAAGACTTTGCAAACATGACACAAGGATAGTGAGACTGCTTTCCTTCATTACCCCATATTGTCTTTTCTCCACATGTTCTTAATTAGTGCTGTTAATGTTTATGGCAGGTTTGAACAAATGCACAACATCTGAGCACCTTTTTAATCAGATGTGTTTTCTTTGTACCTCTGGTATCGTACAGCAGCAACATTGGTCTTTTTTCAGCACTAATTGATAAAGAGCTTTGTAGATAATACCGATTTGGCAAAAGAAAATTTTTACCAATCAATACAGATCTATTTTTAACTTGCAATGGGGTGTGGGTTTGCAGGGAACCACTTCAGGATGGAGTTATTCTGTTCTAAATTTGAAAGCTCATTGTGGCGTTGATCTCAATTTTAAGGACTCCTCTGGTTTTCAGACATTCATTTATATAATAAATCTTATTCTGTTATAAAATAGAGTGTGTTTCTATGGTAACAGGTGTTTTATTTTCTTTTGGTTTTTCCAGGAACTGATAGATGATTTCATCTTTCCAGCATCCAATGTTTATCTGCAATACATGAGAAATGGAGAATTGCCTGCTGAGCAGGCCATACCAGTCTGTAGTTCACCAGCTACTATTAATGCTGGCTTTGAGCTACTAGTTGCACTAGCAGTTGGATGTGTCCGAAATCTCAAACAGATAGTAGACACCTTGACTGAAATGTATTACATAGGTACAGCAATCACTAGTATGTAATATTTTTAATTATCTATTTCCTACTTTTTTTAATGTCTATATTATGTATACGATTTGTTTATATTATCAGCTAGATGCTGAGTTTTTTTGTTTGTGGCTGCTTTTAACGTTGCAAAATCAGGCTGTAAAAATCTAGGGAAGTTTGTCAGTATAGCCTTTATTTGTTCTCCTTTATGCAGTAAATGTACTGATTTGCATTACATGGTTGCATCCAGGTTCCTGCCCCAGTCACTTACACAGTCTGACCCTTCCTGCCCTGATCTCTGGCTACTCCCCTTTGTCCCTGCCAGCTCCCAGGAACCTCATTCTGTCTGTATCTTCTACTTTTGTCTCATCGTTTCAGGCTCTGCCTAACCAATCCCAGAACCTCATCAGGTATCTTCGGCTTAGTTTTAGTGCCAGTCTCTTGGTTGCTCACCTAATTTGTCATCATTGTTCACATGCAGACACAGGTCCACTGTCCTGTTACCCTTTTTAGTTCTGTACTCATTCTCTGCTTGTCATAGTCCTTTCTCAAACATTTCTTCTTTCGGTTTTGGCCTTGTCTCAGCACAGCTCTGCACTTAAAGAACTTTCTCCTCACGAGAGAAAGATTATAGCAGTTGCAGTGTGTACAAAAACTTAGAAACGTTTCAAAAGCCGATAGGCAAATGAAGCTTGGCTTAGTTTTCACAAGGATGGCAAAAGGCTCATACTTAAAGATTTTGTTATTGATAAAAAGTATGACTTTCTTAAAAGAATTAAGATTTAAAACCAAACAGTGTATTTTCTGCAGCCTGAAATGGAATAGCTAAACCATTTTGGCCGTAATATTAACGGGGAGGAGGGGGAACCAAGCAAACACAAGCTCATATGGGAAGACGGGCTGAGAAAGTTGGGGTTGTTCAGCCTGGAGAAGAGGTCTACAGGGAGACCTAATTGTGGCCCTTCAATACTTAAAGGGGGCTTATAAGAAATATGGAGAGAAACTGTTGAGCAGGGCCTGTAGTGACAGGACAAGGGGCAATGATTTTAAACTGAAAGAGGGGAAATTTAGAGTTGGCATGTGGAAGTAATTCCTTATGATGAGAGTGATGAAACACTGGAACAGGTTGCCCAGAGAAGTTCTTTATAACTCCTCTCTGGAAGTATTAAAGGCCAAGTTGGATGGGGCTCTGAGCAACCTAGCAAGGGTTTTGGGCTAACTGATCTTTTCAGCCCAAACCATTCTGTAACTTAACTTGTAGACTTTAGCAGAACTATAAGCAATGAGAAATAGTATTCCACAGTGGGAATTGTCTGCTGCCTCTCACAGTGGTGGTGCTACTTGCCCAGTTAGTGGTATCAGTGAGTCATTTGAAGTTTTTCAGTCTGTTCCTGTTTGGTTCCATCTCAGATGAACAAATGAAAAAGGCAGCTTTATGGTCCTCCCGCACCCCTGCCTCATCCTTTTTCCTTCATCCTTTTCTATTGGGAAGTAGTATTTTTTTATCACCTCACAATTAAAAGCATTTTATGGCATTTCCTTCCACTCAAATATTTGCTAAGCACAACAGAACGCCAGATCTCCATGGTATATCGGACAGGGGAGAGAACACTGTATGAACTGTGCATGCTATGTGTTTCATACACCAAGTAAAGCTTGCTTGTAAACATGCATGCTCTCTTACTCTCTTTTACATCAGAATTTTTTGTGTTAAAACCACAGAACAGGTTAGCGTAGGAAGTCTGTGATTGTAAATATACTCTGGAGAGACGAGAGAGGAGGTCTGAGGGAGAAGGCTCTGGAGAAAAGTCATCACAAGTCCTATAGATAGCATTATCTAGAACTGTTCCCCATCGTGGCAAGGAAAAGTGAGGCATAAGTAGAATATTGTAATTTTTGACGTATTAGAAATTTGAAAGGCTCATAAATTGGTTATATATTCTAGATTAATTTGACTGAATTCTTCAGTTAAGAAACTTGCTCAAGTTGGGAAGACTTCTGTTTTATACATAAATAGACTGAATTTTTGTCTGGCCACCTTTTTAGTTATGCAATAGAAGAAAATGGTGTAATGTTAAGATTACAGACGGAACTATCTTTCATAGAAGTTATATTAATTTTAACAATTAAGTTTTCTGGTGGAACATTTGCTTTATTAAACTGCAGTGTGATACAGACTAATACTAATTTTATACAACTGCCCTTTGTACTGCATTGGTGGTCTAATTCTTTTATAACATAATAGTTTCTTTACTACATTCTCACATTCTGCTATTTTCTTTTAGCTTGTGAAGCGCTTACAGAATGGGAATATCTACCACCTGTTGGGCCTCGACCACCAAAGGGATTTGTAGGACTAAAAAATGCTGGTGCCACTTGTTACATGAATTCTGTCATTCAGCAGCTGTACATGATTCCAGCCATCAGGAATGGGATTCTTGCAATTGAAGGCACAGGCAGTGATGTAGATGATGACATGTCTGGGGATGAAAAGCAGGACAATGAGGTAAATTTAATTATGTAGAACTTGCTTATCTTTTCATTAAAAAGAGTTCTGTTTTAAAGGTTATAATAAATTTAAGTTGCTAATCACTTTGCTTTCCACTGCTAGCAGTGGGGACAATAGGAGAATGTTTCTTACTCGAGTAGGCTCACTGCCAGAGAGGCAGTTGAAAAGATCCAAGTAGCAGGGTTCCTCCTCCTGGATTTCTGCTTGAAAGCACCACACTCCACTTCTGCCAGAACTCTGTTAATGCATGCAAAGACATTTGTTTCTTCAGATGAGATGATGAAACACTGTAGATGGTGAAATTAAAGAAGGGATGCAACTAGCTACAAGATAGCTGCTTATCAAAATTAATTGCACAAATTTTCTTCTGCTTTTCAGAGCAATGTTGACCCGCGAGATGATGTGTTTGGTTATCCACATCAATATGAAGACAAACCAGCCCTGAGTAAAACGGAAGATAGAAAAGAGTACAATATCGGAGTTTTGAGGCATCTCCAAGTAATATTTGGTCATTTAGCAGCTTCCAGGCTACAGTACTACGTACCAAGAGGGTTTTGGAAACAATTTAGGTGAATAGAAAATTTAGTATTGGTATCTGTTCAGTGGACCACTGACATGAAACAAAACTAATCCTAGTAGAAGAAATGATAGTCGTGTTAAGTGTAAATTAGCAGAACTTGTGCAGCATTGTATCTGTTATCCTTCCTATTCACCATTCTGTAGAAGTCTGTTGATAAACCAAAGTTTAAACCAAGATGGTTATTTTGAATCCTAGTAGTTCTTAACCTTGATATTGATTTTTTCAAATTTTTTTTTTAAACACATTTTTACTTACCAGTAAGTGTGTGTCAGGGACAGAGTAACAGTTGGTGTACTACATCACAAACCAATAGATAGTTTTGCCCAGTAAAAAGAAATCATACAATCTTTAAGGTTGGAAAAGACCTCTAAGATCGTCAAGTCCAACTGTCAAAGGAGGGACTGATAGCTTTATATGCTTGATTGCATATCAGAGAAACAAGCCCTGCATGGTTATATTAGAATAGATGCAAGTTTTTATATTTATTTATCACTTCTTTATCTTTTAAAGTCTTCTTTTGGGTGGGTTGGTTGGTTTCTTTGTTTTAAATAAATTGTTGGAGAACAAAAACCAAAAAGTATTTGACAAGAATGTGCTTTTGTTTTCAGACTTTGGGGTGAACCTGTAAATCTACGTGAACAGCACGATGCTTTAGAATTTTTTAATTCCTTGGTGGACAGTTTAGATGAAGCTTTAAAAGCTTTGGGCCATCCAGCGATGTTAAGTAAAGTTTTAGGAGGGTCCTTTGCTGATCAGAAGATTTGTCAAGGATGCCCACATCGGTAAGTGTTTATAATTCTCCTTTCATACAGAAAAGCACCTTGTGTTTGTATCCTTGGAAAAGTGACTAAAAAGTCAAGAGTGGGGGTTTTGTGTGGTTTTGGATTCTTTTGGGGTCTTTTTAAAACTAATAAAATTTGCTACCTTGTTTTTTCTACACCCTTAGCATTAAATTGTCTTCAGGTGCCTTGAAATACTTGATTGTTATTGCTTCTGCTTAGCAAATTGGATGTGAAGCAATGTGCACTGATCAGGGGAGGAAAAGATAAGACCTCTTTCATGTTATAAGTGAAAATATCTTAAGGACCAAATGCAATGTGTAAAATTTTAAGATATGGCCAACAGCTGTTGCTGTCTTCTGTCTTGCCTAGTGTGTGGATAGAGCTGACCCAAGTATGAATCTTCAATTCCAATGAGTAAAACCCCATTCATACTTACTGTGTAAGCTGTAACTAAGAACAATGGTGTAAAAAGTTCATCTTAAGATTTCTGTTGTATTTGTCATTAACTTTAAATGTGAATACTGAAATTCAGCTTCATGTAAGGTGTGTTAAAAAAACACCTGTACCAAATCAGACTGAAAGTTGTAGCCCACAAGCAGCGGTGATAAATGACAAATGCTTAGTGAAAAGATAAAACTAGGCATCGTACAGTTGTACTTCTTTGGACTTCCGTATCCCTTTTGAGCTGGATTAGAATTGCGTGCAAGATTCAAGATGGCCTACTGATGGACTTGTTTTCTGTTCAGCAGTTGGGGTTTTTATTATTGTGTTAAATCTTATATCCCTAACAGCCTTCTTACTGTACACCACGTCTTTCAGATCATGCATGATTCTTAAATGATAGATTTCTGCACACTACCATTGCACATTCTCTTCGTTGAGAAAGTTGACCATTTACTGTTATCCTTCAGTTAGCAGTTAAAATACAGGGAAAAATACTGATACAAACTGATTTTATTGTGGTAATCTTTCGACTTCAGTTGAGCTTGTGTAAATTAGAAGAATTTGTAAGTGCAGCATCTTAAGTTGCATGGGTTAAAATGTGTGACCAGAAGTAAGTTGAAATATTTCAAGATTAAATAAAAGCATTGATTTTATTTTATATGCAATGGGTATTTAAATGGAAGATACAGATGTGAAGCAACATGAGTTACCATTCATTTCTGATACTATGTACTATCCTGAAGTATTTTTGGAACTCTAGTGGATTTGCATGATTGTACTTCTTAATAAAAATGTTATCTTGGTTGTAGTTTAGGGAAGAGAAGACTAATGATAAACTAAGCAATTGGGTTGGAGTATGACAGATTAACAGCCTTTGTAAATTTGTAAGTTACTTAATAGATGAATTGAATGTTACTGTTTTGGTTGAAGTGTTTCTAAATATTAGTTGATTCACCATTATAAAAACCTTTGTATGCTTGAGTGCATATCGGAGAAACAAGCCCTGCACGGTTATGTTGGAATAGATAACAACTTCTAAAATTTATTTATCACTGCTTTATCTTTTAAAAATACAGAAAATTGTTTCTAAGGTGTCTTAACTGGTTGTCTCTCAAGCATTGCTAGTTCATTGCTAGAAATTTGTTTGAAGGTTCTATCAGAACACAGTAAGTCAAAGCCAAGTCATAAATGTGCAAAATTACTTGTATGAAGACAACTATTTAGGGTTTTTCAGATATATTTTAACAAACCTTTTTATTTTCCTGTTTTGAACTGTTGTCTTTAGGTCTGGTACAATATTTGTGTTTATCAGTCTAATTCCTGACAGTAAAGGTCAGCAATGGGAAAAGTACTCTGCTTTGCTAGCTGTGCTTCTCTACTAGCTTCTTAGCCAAGAGTCTGTCATGCTACTTTTGCTGCTTTTAAAAACAAGATGTGGTAAAAAGATTCAACTTCTACAGTCTTTTCAGTGAACTTGAGACTTACAAGTAATTTCTATGATCTTCATAAAATAACTATCATTAGTGCAGATTAAAAAATACAGTGCATAGATACTGTGCTGTAATTGTGGGAAGACTGCAATAAAAGAGTTCAGTTTGGTTTTGTGGGTTTTTTTAACTGCTTAACTCTTTTTGCCAGAAGTTGACACCAAATACCAAAGAAAACTTATGCAGTAAGGTTCTGTTTAGCACCTGTGAAACATAAATTGAACACATTTCTACCTTTTTCTTACATCTGTCTGTTCATTGGTAGGTACGAGTGCGAGGAATCCTTCACAACTCTGAATGTAGATATAAGAAATCACCAGAACCTTCTTGATTCTTTGGAACAGTACGTCAAAGGAGATCTGTTGGAAGGTGCAAATGCATATCATTGTGAAAAATGCAACAAAAAGGTAATGATTCCTTAGATATTGAAATCGTGTACTACTGTGATGTTATAGCCATATGAAGTTCAGTCTTAGTTCATGTTCAGGGAAAAAGTTACCCTTTAGTTTACTGAATTTTGTCGGTAAGAGTATACAAATGGAAATTTAAGAGCTGCTAACTGTTTGGTTTTTTTTTTAGGTTGATACAGTGAAACGCTTGTTGATTAAGAAGTTGCCTCCAGTTCTTGCAATCCAGTTGAAGCGATTTGATTATGACTGGGAAAGGGAATGTGCAATCAAGTTCAACGATTACTTTGAATTTCCACGAGAGCTGGACATGGAGCCTTACACAGTGGCAGGTGTAGCTAAATTGGAAGGAGACGATGTAAATCCTGAAAATCAGATAATACAGAACGAACAGTCTGAAAATGAACACTCTGGGAGCACAAAATACAGGCTTGTTGGTGTACTTGTACACAGTGGCCAGGCCAGTGGTGGACATTATTACTCTTACATTATCCAGAGGAATGGTGGAGATGGTGAGAAGAATCGGTGGTATAAATTTGATGATGGAGATGTGACGGAGTGTAAGATGGATGATGACGAAGAAATGAAAAATCAGTGTTTTGGTGGAGAATACATGGGAGAAGTATTTGATCACATGATGAAGCGTATGTCCTACAGACGCCAGAAGAGGTGGTGGAATGCTTATATTCTTTTTTATGAACGTATGGACACAATAGACAAAGACAATGAACTAATAAAATATATTTCAGAACTCGCTATCACCACTAAACCCCATCAGATTAAAATGCCATCAGCCATTGAACGAAGCGTACGGAAGCAGAACGTGCAGTTCATGCATAATCGTATGCAGTACAGCCTAGAGTATTTCCAGTTCATAAAGAAGTTGCTTACTTGTAACAGCGTCTACTTAAATCCTCCTCCAGGTCAGTATGGTAGTGCAATAATTATGGATTAATGGCTTACAAGAAGAGTTTTGATTTGTGTTGTCAAGAATTTGTCTAGCTGGTGAAACTTTCTTTCATTCTGCTTTGAATACTCTGTCTTCCTGGACTTTGGCAGTTCAACATCTGTTGTTGAGTTGTTCGACAGTGATAACGTGCCAGAATATTTAGCAAAAAATACTGTGATAAACTACAGCTGTTATTCAGCTTATGTACTAAGTCATGTTAAAATACTTAAATTTGCGGGCTGTTCTGCTGAAGACGGTTCTCAAAGGTGAGATGCTGATTTTCTAGAAATCAGACATAGGTTAGCCTCCAAGTATCTGTCGTAAAGCTTGCATTTTCAAATGATACATTATAGAAGCTAGTGGCTGTTGTGATCGAGTTTCCAGTTAAAACACGAACACAATGTGAGAGAAAATAGTAATCTGGAATCAGTTTAATTATTCAAAGTAAATTGCTTTTACTTTGTCTACATGTGAGTATTCTGATTTCTCTTTAGGACAAGATCATCTGTTGCCTGAAGCAGAAGAAATAACTATGATTAGCATTCAGCTTGCTGCTAGATTTCTCTTCACCACAGGATTTCATACAAAGAAAATAGTCCGTGGCCCTGCTAGTGATTGGTATCTTGTTTTTTAACAACAATTACAGTTTTGGAAGTTTGATGTTTGTTAAAAGATCCCAGTTATATACGTATAACAATGAAAAGTGTTAGTGATCTGTCCCATTTTTCCCTCTCCCCCAAACACGTGGTCACAGTGCACAGGAAAAGGGGGGGGAAATTTGAATAGAAAATACTGGGAAGAAACTGAGTCTTAAGATAAGCTGCTGAGCTGAACAGCTTCAAAATTCATTTTCGGACAGAGCTTAAATCTACCTTTTGTCTGTCCTTCAAAAAGAATAAAGGAGTAGAATCTATCGCTAGTGGTAGGTTAGGCATAGTCTGACTTTAATTCAGAATTAAAGTCATGGTTTGAGTAGCTTTAAACAAAGCTCTTTTCAACCCATTTTTGCAGCTTATATTTGTATTCTGTTCCTGAAACATGTATATAATCTTTCAGACTCCGTTAGCAGAGTGCTTTATGTACTTTGCCATGGGGCCTGTAATTCAGAACTGTAGTATAATAAAAATACAATCTTATTCATAGCACCACAGCATTTTAGTCTTTAAGATAGGTTATTCTCTGTTGGGGAAAGGAGTGTGGCTTAATACTAGTAGAACTAGAGAGAAAATCTAGTATTCATGACCGGTAGCTTACCAGCTATTAGTAAGTAGTTGTGTAAATTTGTGTGAGGCAAATATGTACCTCAAGTATTTCTCCAGTAGCAATTTTCAGAGTAGCTAAGTTACTTCTGTTATTTCTAAGAGGTGAAGAGTTCAAATATTGCTGCAGGAAGGAGGGCAGTCACACAAGATCCTCTCTGGAACAGATGTTTTACTCTTTGGGTTTTTACTCTTTTGATGGGTTACATATTTAGTTACTGGTCTTATACAGAGTTCATGAATTCCACGTCACGTGTTCTCCACTGCTCCCCCTCTCCCGCAGTTCCAATACAGAGGGATTGATGGCTGCCAATTTAGGCCTTGTGTTGAGCAGTAGTTTGGGAGTTAGGGGATGTAATCCTGTCTTAGTTCTTAGGGGTGATAGATGTAAAATGCTACAGTTACTTCAATTAAAAAAGTTAATATTTATCTTTTTAATTTGTGATTGCTGGTAAGAGAGTGTATCATTATGGGAATTGCAGTTTATCTGATTGTAAACATTTTGTGAGCAAAATTGTTTGGGGATCACCTTTAACATGTATTTTCTTCAAATTCTGTGAAATTATGTCTGCCAAAATCTATTAATGGTTATTTGGTCATAATCTCTCAGTTGTGTTATCTTCTATTTCAGGTATGATGCATTATGCATCCTTCTTCGTCACAGCAAGAATGTACGCTTTTGGTTTGCACACAACGTCCTTTTTAATGTTTCAAACCGCTTCTCTGAGTATCTTTTGGAATGCCCTAGTGCTGAAGTGAGGGGTGCATTTGCAAAACTTATAGTATTTATTGCACATTTTTCATTGCAAGACGGACCATGTCCTTCACCTTTTGCCTCTCCTGGACCTTCCAGTCAGGTATTTAATTTTCTAATGAAAAACTTTATTCTGACTTCTTCATTATAAGCATTTAATGTGAAGTAAATTCTGGAGTAGATGCATCAGTGTTCAGAGGAGAGCTGTACAGTCCATTTTGCACTACATAAATCATGTTAATTCAACCAGTTTGTGTGAGAGTTGGTGTCGGAGAAGTTGGTGTGAAGACTAGGTAGTGAGAACTTTGAGTTGAGTTGCAAGAGTGAAATCTGCAAAATAAAAGTAGTGGCTTAGAATAAAGTAATGTGTAGAGGAATGAACCTTTGGTTTTCATTTAAAATTCACCCCCTCTTCCCCCCAAAGCAACAAAAAACCCATGAAAACATACAAGAGTTCCCTAGATTTTCTTTTCCTATATTCTGCAACATTGAAATTGTCAAACATTGTAACTTTGGTTAGCAATAGACAGTGAATTGCCTGATTTTATACACCTAGAACTGACCAAAAAATAGCCAAACCCTTAATGTAATACTTGTCATAACAATGTTTTTGTTTGGGCTGTATTAAAATGTAAAAGATCAACCTTTTTGAGCCTTTGCTAGACACGTTTTTAATGTCTACAGTAAGACACTGTACTGTTCCAGTTACCTTCTCAGAATGTTTTCATTACTGTATCCAGCAAAAGAATTTGTATTAAGTTAAAGCTACATACGCTTTGACGGTGTTTCGTTTCATGAGGTATTTGAGATACACTTGTAGAAATGATTTGGTTATCTGTCTTAGTCTATGAAGTTCACAGTGAAACTGCATGTGCTTTTCTGAGTATTTTAGCCTAGCTGCTATTGGACAAAAAGCTCGATTAAAAGCTTCTATATTTGCTTAATTTCTTGGACTGACATGGTATTTAGTGATGGGAGTCTTATTCCCTGTATGTCTGTCTGTCTTTGCGTGAGATACAGAAAACTAACCAGATGCTTGTGTGAATCCCTTTTTTTTACTAACTCTGTTCTCTGCCATAGTAGAAAGTATAACCTAAATAAAGATTTGATAGGTTCAACCACTAATATTAAAACTTTTTTTTTAATAGGCTTATGATAACTTAAGTTTAAGTGATCACTTACTGAGAGCGGTACTAAATCTTCTAAGAAGGGAAGTATCTGAACATGGGCGCCATTTGCAGCAGTATTTCAATCTGTTTGTGATGTATGCCAATCTAGGTAAGCAAATCACCCACACTTTTATTTATGACACTTTTATTAATGAGCTAGTTACACAGATAGCAGCAGGAGAATCCAGTTTTTCAGCCTGGGGCAGATTGTTGTCACTAAATGCCATATAAATGCTCTCTAGAGCGTCTATATTCCTCCAGTTTGGAGCTTTACTCCTCCTGCCGTGCTTGGAAGATAAACACAAGGATCTTGGACCAATAAGTGTGTGTTATTCTGAGAGATGTGGGGGTGAAAAAAGGCAAAGAGACATGATGCTTTGTTCAGGGCTCCTTTGCAGGGAGGTCTTGAGACCCAAGAAGCATGTGAGGCTGTCAGCTGGTTTGAGCTTGAAGAAGTTGAGGAAGATGAAAGTTCAGAGAGAGAGAGATGCATGATTCTCCTTTATGGAAATGTCATTACAGATGGTTGTGCTTTGTCCATATGTTCCAGCTGTGCCCTTTTGATACTAACTTCTTTAGTTCACCTTTGAAGTTCACAGCTATGAATGCTAAAGGCTGACTCTGTATTTGCCTTCCCTTTAAAGACTCTTTGGGAGGCCGAGGAAATAGCTGTATATATTCTTAGATATCATTGCTTGTCAGAATGCTTTCACCATAGACATCATAAAAGGTAAAAGAATGCAAGAATCAAGAAATTCGACTATAAATTTATCAGGTACTGTAGTTCCTCCAAGATAAACAGGCCAGAAAAGCCAGTGTTTTTGCAGTATGGGAAGGCTTAGTAAAGTTCTCTCAGGATTGAGACAGTGATTCTTCTCATAAAGACTAGAGTCCTAAATTGTCTGATGAAAGATTAAATTAGAGATGGAATATTATTGCAAATGGTTTTGGGTTTTTTTTTAAGTACCTTTGAATGGAAAACAAGTATGCAATGCAAAAATACCTGTATTTGCAGGTGCTATACTTGAGACACATCATATACATGCTATACTAAACTGAGATGAGGTGGTTATCAGTTTTGTGGCAATCCACATGAAATCTTGGCTGTTGCACTTCCAGCATCACCCATTTTTCTTCAGGATCTTAATTATATCCAGCATTATGAAAATAGAAATAAGCGTAGGTGTAGAAGTACACAAAAACTTGTATTAAATTCGGGGTTTTGTAGGTTCTTTGCATAGAAAGTCACTACCCTATATACTAAGAATAGAATAAAATAATAGTATCTGAAGTAACTATTCCAAACAAAACTAATTTTTGTGGTTAAAGAGAGATCAGTCCTATTCACGTTCAGGTGAACAGCTGTAATCATGCTTTTTCTTGGCATTATCAGCATGCTGAAAATCATTGATGATTCAATAAACTGTTTCCCTAGTGGATTCATCCGTTGCTGTTTTATATATTTGCCCCGAGGAAGGGCAATGAAGAGTAATAGTATGCAAGTCAAATGAATAAAAGGTTGCTTTTGCACTCTCAGGTTGATGAGGGTAGTCACAGGTTCATACCTAGTGAATTGTCACAGAGCTCTACATTCTTACTTCCCTTGGTTATTAGGGTCTTCGGTCGGGGGCCTGTTTCTCATTCACATGTGTAGCCTAAGTGACAAAGCATTTTTCTCTACGTCAAGTTCTAAAGAAGATACGATGTTCTTCCATAGGCAAAGAATCCTGTCGCCCTCTTACTCTAATACAAGATATTTTCGTCCTTTTATGTAAAGTAGTGTGAAGCTAGGAGATCTAGTCCTCTTGGAATTTTTACAAAATTTGTGTAATACTGAGCAGCTCAGCTATTGCTGGTTATTGACTTATGCAGACAAGTTATAAATGTGAGTTTTGGTTAGATAACTTTGTGGCTAAAGCGTTAAGCAAGTGCGTCAGTCCAAATGGAGTTACTTCAGTATTTCCATGTAGAATTCACACACGCACACAGTTCTGGGAGCCTTTTAAAGCTGCCCACTTACATGAAAGGAATTTAATTTCCTATCTGTAAAATTAATCAAGGCAATTGTTTTTATTTAATTTCACTTAAAATGTATGCTGCTTTCATACAATTTGTCTACCAGAGCATTCTATGTCAGGCAGGGTTCCGTCATGACCCCCAGAGTGGACTTAATGTCATTACAGAGATGCAGTTCTCCTGCTCTAGTGTACTTTTTCTTCTTTACTAGCTTTTCATAGTCAGTCAATGCAGTTGAAGCCTCTGACTAGGAAAGGGCCCAGAAGCCAGGTGGGAAAGCATAACTGAAGTTTTTTTTCTGGGTCTGATCAGTGCCATGTCCGTGACAACCGGGGGATCAGGCCCAGCCAGCATGGGTTCGTGAAAGGCAAGTCCTGCCTGACCAACCTCATCTCTTTCTATGACCAGGTGACCTGCGTAGTGGATGAGGGAAAGGCTGTTGATGTAGTCTACCTAGACTTCAGCAAAGCCTTTGACACGGTCTCCCACAGCATTCTCCTGGAGAAGCTGGCGACCCATGGCCTGGATGGGTACACTCTTTGCTGGGTTCAAAACTGGCTGGATGGCCGGGCCCAGAGAGTGGTGGTGAATGGAGTGAAATCCAGCTGGCGACCGGTTGTGAGTGGTGTTCCCCAGGGGTCCCTGCTGGGGCCCATCTTCTTCAACATCTTTGTTGATGATTTGGATGAGGGAATTGAGTGCACCCTCAGTAAGTTTGCAGATGACACCAAG
>VWZZ01006959.1:347756-374564 GCA_013399095.1 Psophia crepitans
AAACTGGTGAAGGGTCTGGAGCACAGGTCTTATGAGGAGCGGCTGAAGGAACTGGGCTTGTTTAGTCTGGAGGAGACCTTATTGTCCTCTACAACTACCTGAAAGGAAGCTGTGGTGAGCTGGGGGTCGGCCTCTTCTCGCAGATAACTAGTGACAGGACAAGGGGGAACGGCTGCAAGTTGCACCAGGGGAGGTTCAGGTTGGAGATTAGGAGAAATTTCTTCTTGGAAAGGGTGGTGGGGCATTGGAACGGGTTGCCCAGGGAGGTGCTGGAGTCACCATCCCTGGGGGTATTTAAAGACAGGTTGGATGTGGTACTTAGGGACATGGTTTAGTGGGTAATAGGTGGTGGGGGGACGGTTGGACTGGATGATCCTTGAGGTCTCTTCCAACCTTAATGATTCTGTGATTCTATGATTGTCACTGTCACCCCACAAAGAGAAACATGGAAATATTAAGCAGTTGTGCTTACTGCTGTTAACTGAAGGCTTCTGTGTGAATGTAGAGTGTTCATTCAGCAAAAGCCACAATAATTCCTGCAACACCCCAAGTTCTGTGAAAAAGATTAAATTATCTGATATTGTGAAAAATGACATAATATATTGTTCACATCAGAGATCAGTTCTACAAAGGGTGTAACTACAAAACTAACAATCGAAAAGATCTATTAAAAGAGCTCTAGTAAGGTGCTTCTGGATTCTTCCTTCTTATCTGAAAGATGGTAGGTAAGGTCCGGTTGTATTTTCCAATAAGAAAAAACTTGGAAATGCGTGAAAAATCATGACTTCTAACCAAACTGCGAAACAGCGTACAAAATCAGAAGGGACATAGTGAATTTACAATTTACTGATAAGTACTTGTGTAGTGTGTGCAAGGTATTCTTGCAGTGAAACTAGCTTTATGTTTGGATTTTTTAGTTGATTGTAGAGGTTTTCTCATTTTGGGGCTTTGGTTTTTTTCTTCTTAAATTGATTTTGTCACTCTAATTTATACTTACTGCGTAGTATGGCACAGTTGGAAATGTCTTTAATTTGTAATTGATGTATCTAAGACATGGCGGAAAAATAAGGAAATGGCGGGGGAGGGGCTGTCCTCCTATCCTGAACCTCACAATAAAAAGATGAATTCTTTACCCAAAAGACTTCTCTGAAGCTTTGCTATCAACACAGATGCTGGTTACTTAAGTGCTAATGAGCACTGTTAAGAAATTGTACTCATTTAAAACTCTCCTTCAATGTGATTTTTCAACTGAACGTGATTTTCTTGTGCATCTTTACTGATTTGATTATTTTTTCCACAGAAAGCATAAATGATGGTTACAATAAAACCCAGCAACTAAAAAGTTACAAATCATGTAAACAGTAACTTGTGGGTTTGTTTAAAAAACAGATTGTCAGTGCCAGAAACAAGAATTATTTTTTTTAATTATTTTTTTCCCTTTCCCTGTAAAGGTGTAGCAGAGAAGACACAACTTCTGAAACTAAATGTTCCTGCAACCTTCATGCTTGTGGCCCTGGATGAAGGTCCAGGTCCTCCAATTAAATACCAGTATGCTGAACTGGGGAAGCTGTACACTGTTGTGTCACAACTGATCCGTTGTTGCAATGTGTCATCACGGATGCAGTCTTCTATCAATGGTATAGTGAACTTTAAGTTTTTCTTGGATTAATTGAACATATCAGTAAATGTCTTTTGTGCATATTTAGCTATTATGTGTAAGATTGATTAGCTGGAAAAATGTTTACCTTTCAAGTTTAGCTATGCCTTTTGTTTAAAGACCGAAATCTTTGTTGTAAGCAAAACTGATTTGCTATACCAACATACTCAAAAGCACAAGACAGAAATCCCATTCTGTATTTTATGCTTCTTGGCTTATTCCTTAAAGATACAGGAAAGCAGCTCAGTAGTAAAGTAGTAGTTTGATTACAAAATAGTAATGGTTTTAGAACAATTTAAGCTTATTGTAAAGAGTTGCATAAAAATCTTTTGATTATGAGTAGACAATAAAACAGTACATGAGTGTTACCAGTACAGAAGTTATCTGTATAGGAAAAACACTGCAGCAGGCTCTGAAATAGCTAATAGTGCTTATCAGTAAAGCAATCTTCCGTTGTTGTGGATAGCTCTTAAAAATGATTTGCTGTTTGTTCACAGTCAAGAAAACTAACAGAAGCCAGCCCTTTAGTTTATAAAAGATAAAGAATCAGCTAGAATTTGGTCAGTCACAGTAGAAATCCTTAATATTTTCAGTAGTTGAATAGAGTGCAGTTATTTTTGAGAAATGGTGACAGAGTACTGGGCTACGTGGACTTTATAGCCTGTATTCCATTAAGCATATTTTAGAAAACCTAATTAGGAATCTGTAGAGAAGCTATTTAATAGCAAACTCATTACAGCTTGATGTGTCAGGCTATAAAGTCAATAGGCTAGAATGTGCTATAGTAAGATTAATGAACTGAAGATTTTACTGTGCTATAATAAGCTTCAGAACCATTTGGCAATTTTGATTTGGTCTTGTTTCCAGCGCATTATTTGAGGCTTACACTGAAAAGATACTCTACCTGTGAAAAATGTTTGTATATTCGCTCTGTTCATAGTGATGTACTAGAAAAATTCCTTTGTATGAACATTACTGTGACTACCAATTGTGATTACTATTTGCAGAGTAAAGTTATTTTTTGCTTCAGCATATTAAGCTTGAAAAGTTCTCCCTTGGACTTCTGGGCATCTTCAAACACTACCGAAAACCACTGCAAAATTGAGAAACGTCTGGAGCAAATTAACAGTCTTTCCTTACACAAAATGAAGCTTATTAAATAAGATACATTATTTTTTATTCTTTCAAGAGTGTATGCCTTCTCTTTACACTCTAGAGATTCAGATGGGACTGTTCTGAACAGGTATTTCTCTGAACCCATGAAGTAAATAGATGTGTCCTAAAACATGATAATTTGGGCTGTGTTACAGCAGCAGCGAAGGAGATAAATTCAGGAGATAAGAGGATTTCACTGAGGAAACTCAGTAATTTCTCTTCTTGCGTATGAACATGTTTTCAGCTGTTCTGCTTTGATTGTCATGGCGTAATCTTATCTGAGAGGGAGAAGTTGCTCTCTCAGGCAGCAAATGTCAAGCTTCACAATCAGAAAACTTCATTATTTCATACCATAGTATTTTTCAGATAAAATCAACTGTTAGGAAAGGGTTGGGTTTTTTCCTCCATCTGTGGTTTTTTGATGAGTTACACCAATTTATATTTTGTTGTGTCTCCACTGAAAGTACTTCAGTACCTTTTCATCTGTAATAACTGTTTGTTCTAGGTAATCCCCCACTTGCCAACCCTTACGGTGATCCTAATTTATCTCAACCTATAATGGCACTTCAGCAGAACGTAGCAGACATTTTGTTTGTGAGAACTAGTTATGTGAAGAAAATTATTGAAGATTGCAGCAACTCTGAAGAGACCATCAAGTTGCTTCGTTTCTGCTGTTGGGAGAATCCTCAGTTCTCTTCCACTGTCCTCAGTGAACTACTTTGGCAGGTAAAAATAAAAAGCTAGGGGAAAGATGGGAATATAAATGTGTATGGTGCAGGATTCTGTATTTATATATAGGAATGTTGTGTTAAATACTGAACAGGTGCTTGATAAACCAACTTTCCTTAAGATGGCATCCTCTGTCAGCATTTACAGTCTTAGGTTTATATGTCACGTTGGAGTACTAGAAGTCCCGTTATGAGTTTAGGAAAGCAGTTGACCTTTCATGGGTTAGGAAGGCTATGTTAAGGACAGAAAACAGTAGGCTGAGGTGGTCTTTTATGTATTGCAAGAGCATTTTCTTCAGCTTTTCTGTCACTACCCGTAAAAGAGCTCTTATGTTGCATGGAAAGTTGGAATGATTTCCAAAGATCTCCCTTGTATTTATTTGGAGTATGTTCATAAGGTTCGTTTTTACAAGTCTACAAGAACACACTTGGCTTCAGACTCAGGAGAGAACCTTTGGCACACTTTCGGTTTTCCTCTGTGATCTGTGTAAGGTTAATCACACTTTACCATGCCAAAGAGAATTTTTTACTTCAGTTAGCTCATCTTTATATCCACCCATTTTTTCCCCATGTAAACATCACATTTTTCTATGCCCTTTTGTTGGGCGCTTGAAAGAATCATAACAAAAATCACTTTACTGATATTTTGCTAGCCACGTGTTTTACATTTTAGATAACCTTTGAAGATAACCTTGAATGTACTGTCTAAAAGTAGCAGTATCAGTGAAAAATGCAATTTTGTAACTTTGCTTTTTTAAAGGTATTTTTTAAGGTAGCTTCTTCAGTATTTTATGCTTGGGGCTTCAGATCAATTGTGTGAGAAACTTCTAAGGAAACATTTTGTTCTTTACAAAGCCTTCTATATTTAAAAACAAACACACAAAACCAAAACAGCCAAAACCCAACCTGATACAATCACCATTATTTTTAAAAATAATGCGCTGTATCTTGAAATATCCTTTAAATCATGCTTCAAATGAATTGTGTTCTTGTATTGCACTATGTAATCTGTATGCTTGAAGGAATGACTTCTTATGTTCTCTGCGTTTCTACTTTTTAAGGTGGCGTATTCATATACATATGAGCTTCGACCTTATTTGGATCTGCTTCTGCAAATCCTATTAATTGAGGACTCTTGGCAAACTCACAGGTTAGTATTTACCTGTCTTTTTATAATTGATGGTTATTGTGTTTTGTACAGCTTGTTTTCCCAGTGCTTCTGTTGCTAAGCCTTTCAAGAGGTTTGTTTTAAATATATATTAAAGTACAGCAACAAGGCACTTTTTTCCACTTTGATCTCAATTTTTGAGACAAATCTACAATTTTTCACCTTGAGCTTCCTTACTATTGAAAAATTTGCTACTTAGCCCTATAAACCCAAGATTTTTTCACATAGAAGAGAATGTGCCGTTCAGGCTAAACTCTTTAGTATTTACTGTGAGGTGCTTAGATTTATTCTTAGAAATATCCTATTCAAGAGGGTCAAAAAGATAGCCTGGTCTTACTGGGAAGCATGTCAGTTGTAGTACTGATACCAAGACATGGATAAAGTGTGAACTTGGGAGAAAAGCATATTTCATACATAAATATTCTCTGTGTGATCACATTTCCATAGAATTTTAGCTTCAATGTATTAAGTATCCAGTTTCAAACCTAATTTTCATGTCTACAGAACAAGGCTTTTGAAAGTTGAGATTAAAAAATGTAATTATTACAAATACTAACTTTGAGGGAATAGTCAAGTCCTGAGAAGTTTTATATAGTAGTTGGTGAGGTAACACAAAATAAATGTGCTACCTATCAATTTTTCATAATGTCACTGTTTCTAATAGGTGAATATTTGCAACCATGTCACTCATGACATTTAAAATACTTTGAGTAGGAGCACACTTGCTGTGTGCAGTAAGGGTATCGGGGTGACCTAGTGTACTTAACCTGTAGAATTAGACTGCGCTTTTAGGATTTTATCTGTTGCCTAGCCTTACTTTAGAAGATAATCTAAGAGAATCACAGAAGATAGTGGTTTGGCTTACCACACTCCATGAAAACTGAGTTGGAGGGATTTCTTCTTTTTCTTTTTTTCCCCTCTTTTTTTTTTTTTTTATTTTTTTAATAGGACTTACAGCTTAGGTAAGGGACAACAATACCCTTTATGCATAGGCTCTTCAGTTTTGCATAGGTATATATAATGCAGTTTGTTTATATTTTCTTCCTGATAAGTACTTCCCAGAACACTGGAGGATGGGCACACTTTAGTAGATGTGAAGTAAAATGATAGGGTGTAGGGTGTGAAGGAGGTTGAATGTTGTAGTATGGCTTTCGCTATACATGGAGATGTACATCACTTCATGTTCAAGATTGCAGTGTTTGTTGGAGTTGTGTTAGGCTTCAGCAAAGGGGTATTAAGTGGCCATCTGCTGTCATCCTCTGATTTCTTGCTGCCACTTCTGGCAGTAGCTTGAAGTACTGGTCTCTGTCCTGCTCTTGGTATTGCTGTGATAATCATAGAGTTTTAATGATCTTTCTGGTTTGGGTTTTGTGGTTTGTGTTTTTTTTTTTTTTTTTAAGATAAGACAAAACCAGCCAATTAGCATTACTGTCCCTAGTAAATGGTAGTATCTTCTAACTCTCAGAAAACAAACACCATCTGGTCTTAGGCAGTGTGGATCCTTTGGTGCTCCTTGTATTCCCGTACTGTGAGGTGGCTGCTGCTGTTCTTTGGCATCAAACCCGCTCTCCTAAATTTGTCTTTATTTGACGAGTTCAAGTGCCAAGTTTGAGATAATAGTGTTACAAGTACCACTGCGTTAGATCAGCTGAAGTAAAGCTCATCTCACTCTACAGGTAGAGTCTAGGTTGCCGTCTGCCTGGAGTCTATTCCTGGCTGTTGGCAGGGCTGTGAGGAAAGAGGGCAGTTGCTTTTTGTACAGTGAGTGTAGCTCTTTGAGACATCAGTGTAGGTTCTGTGCCCTCCTTGGACTTTTTTCCAAAGCCAAAAGTATGTCAGTTCTCAGTTCTTGCAGTTTCAGGGTGGCAATTAATTCCTCTACCCCTTGTTCAAGAGCAGAAGGCACAGAAAGTGCCTGAAGTTCCAGGGAATGCCCAAATCCGTTCTTATCCCCATCCACAAATAATGTGCCATCCATTCCTCTGCAGAGGAACTGCTTCTAAGAGAGAGTATCTTTGAGAAGCATAACTGTAAGTAAACATTATGTTGAGGATTTAACTTCCAATTCTGTACGGACCTATTGGGTTAACAGGTCTATTTTATAAATGCAGTTGATAATTAACTTGTTATTTTTTATTATTTATTTTTAAGTTGATTGCTGTGATTAGAATTAATCATGTGTTAATTTACGTGTTACATATTTCAGAGAGTTTACATGCTAAAATTCTAAGTTAGGTATGTGATGTATCTAGTTAGTTTTCTGATTTAAAAAAAAAAAACCTCGTCATTAAAACCAGAACTCAGAATACAAGCTATGCCGTTTATAATTACATTATAAGTGAAGCCTTAATTCAAATACTAAAACTCTTAACATTTGACTTGGTTTTGGTTGTTGTTTTGTTTTTTTTTGTAGGATTCACAATGCACTTAAGGGAATCCCAGATGACAGGGATGGACTATTTGACACCATTCAGCGCTCTAAGAATCATTATCAGAAAAGAGCTTACCAGTGTATAAAATGCATGGTAGCTCTCTTCAGCAACTGTCCTGTAGCCTACCAGATCCTTCAGGTGATACCTTTCTTCCTGTTTCTTGTTGCTTTTTTCCCCCTCCAGTTCTGTGTTTGTTTCTATTTAAAAAAAAAAAACACACTGCCAAAAAGCCCCCACCATTAGTCAGTTTTCATCACCTTGGTGAAATTACAACTTCCAAGTACAATTCCTATGTCAGAAGGTCAATATTTGGGATTAAGAGCAATTTGGTTAAACTCACACTCATGTTTCTGTAATGCAGCTGCAAATCCACAGACTTCATTTCAAATTTGAAGTTTTCTTCGTGCGAAAAAGGGTCTTTCGGGGAGGCTTTGAAACAGCAGCGTATGTGTTGGTGGTCTGTTCTCTGATGGCTGATACATAGGAAGGGAAAAATACTTCTGTTTTGAAGAGCAGAGAAAATAATTCTGAATTGTTAATATTCCATCTGCAGAGCAATGGAGATTTGAAGAGAAAATGGACCTGGGCAGTAGAATGGCTTGGAGACGAGCTTGAGCGTAGACCGTACACTGGCAATCCCCAATACACCTATAATAATTGGTCTCCACCCATACAAAGCAACGAAACATCAAATGGCTACTTCCTAGAGAGATCGCACAGTGCTAGAATGACTCTTGCAAAAGCTTGTGAACTCTGCCCAGAGGAGGTAAAGAATTATTTGACTTCTGGTAAAAAATTTGAGTAAAATGCTTCTATAAATAATTAACCTTAGCAACAGCCTCTGGTCATTACAGAGGTAACACATTTTATAAGTGTTTTATAAATACGGATTTTTGTTTTTGTTGGCCTCAGTTACATACTCCTGTGAGTTTTTCCACTTCTTGTTACTGTTTCTGTAGGCATCTGCCAATTAGAGAATTAGAGCTATAGAATTGAGATTGACCATTTACAGTAGATTATGGTTGGGTCTGTTTTTCCAAGAATATGTTGATGGAGGAATTTTTGTGTAGTACAATACAAGCGATGTATGGCACAGTGGGGAGGAATTTTTCTCCAGGTGTCTCTGGCACAGTCAGTTGCATGTAGGACTGGTTGCGGATAGAATAATTGTGGTATGTTCTACCGAAGTAAATTAAATGTTGTTTCAAACTTTAGGAACCAGATGATCCTGATGCCCCAGATGAACATGAGTCTTCTCCACCTGAAGATGCCCCACTGTATCCCCATTCACCTGGTTCCCAGTATCAACAGGTAAAGCTCAGAGTTGAGCCATTTATTCAGAGTTCCAGGTTAGCTTTCCTAATTTTAGGCATTTAGCCAGAAGTGTGTTACTGTCAAATCTCACACTCTGAGGACTAAAGATAAAGGCACACCTCCGTTTTGCCGGGAACAGTTTAACCATCAGAGTTTAAGGTGAGACTTTTGATGTTATCTGATCAGGAATTAATCACCTATAGAAAGAGCAGGAGGACGGATGTCATCAGGGTCTAGCGCATACTGAATGCGATTCTGTCGCATTTATTGACATCGATAATACTTTGTGAGTTTTGCTTGCTTGTTTTTTAAATACAGGCCCACGCCTCAAGGCCTGAATTTCAGTTTGGGCAATAGGACGGCTTTCAGAAAAATGCAGATGGCTTTGTTCTGTGTAATTAGTGCTATGAACACTGATCTTTAAATCTTCAGTACATAGAAAGTCTCAATCTGTTTTTTATGTTGAATGGCTGCTTTGTTAATATCTTTCGGTGGAAAGCCAGACCTGAAAGAAATCATAACCAGGTTTTTTATTGAATTGACTAAATCAGTAGATCCCCCACCTAGTTGCTATTTTTTGTTCCAATTCATTTTATATATTCCAAATCTGCTAATTTAATTTCCTTTCCTGCCCAAACCCATTTTCCCTCCATCTTGCTTTCCTTACTTGATGTTCTCAGCAGAGCAGTTGGTAAGTCACACAGATTTTCCCACTCCTTTCTGAGCTCCTGAGTTCAGACACATACCGTAACCTCACCGTTATCCGTGTGATGTGTTCACTTTCTTGCAAGAGACAGCGTTTCTCACTAACACACACACTCCTCATGTTCCTGGTTTCTCCGCAGTTGGTTAAACTCTGCGAAACAGTAGGTAGATGAGAGGTTTTTGTTCGCCAGCTGTGTGTATGACTTTTCAAATTGGGACAGAGCATCTGGAGATAACTACTGGTCTAGATTTCATTCAGTTCTGTAACTTTAGGGTTTTCCCTCTTAAAAATTGAAGTATGCTGCAGAAATACAAGTATGGTTTTTCCACTGTCTTTAGGAAAAGAATTCAACCTGGTTGAATCCGTTGATAAAATACGTGCACGGTTTGATGTCCGCAGCACATAGGCAGCCAGCCTCTTTTCGTCTCCCTTTTTTTCTTTCTTGCTGCTTTGGCTTTGCATGTAAATGTTTGTTATTCAAAAGCTGAGATGACTTTTAACTCATCCTTTTATCTTTACAAGTTGAAAGTTTATTTACCTTCTGCGTAAACTAAAAAGGTAAGTGAAAGATGTGATGCAGAGGAACGAGACACTGACGTGTGTTCATGTAGATACTACTGTGCTGGAAGTCCAGCATGCTCAAGGAGACTTCCCTGTAGTCTGAATGTGAAGGGATGAGGCAAGTACCGGGTTAGGAAACGGTCCACGAGTGTAATGTCCCTTGAAAATGTTTATGCTTTATTACAGAATAACCACGTGCATGGACAGCCATATACAGGCCCGGCAGCACATCATATGAACAACCCTCAGCGAACTGGCCAACGAGCACAAGAAAATTACGAAGGCAGTGAAGAAGTTTCCCCGCCTCAGACAAAAGATTAGTGAAATGCACATAATCAATTAACTTGCTCCATCAAGACTGTGCACCCAGGCCTTACAGTCCAACCTTTCTCTGTGTCTGGCTAATATTTAAAACTAGAAAAACTATTCCTAATCAACATGGAGTGGAGAGTCTATTCACTGTCTTATCTGCAGAAAATTGCTGTCAATATATAACCCGCCTGCAGTGGAAAGTGTATAGTGTTTTGTAATAAATGGCCTGATGCTAATGTGTAAATGGCAAAGGTGTATATAGTATATTAATGTTTGACTGTTAATTCTTGAGCAAGAAACATTTTTTTTGTCTTGATGAGACTCACAGATCTACAAAAAACAAATAATTTCTTGATATATCTGCTGCGCTCTGCAACCAGTGTTGCCTGCCTCACGGCAGTTGGATCAACTCCTTGACGAAAAAGCCTATCCATGTCAACCAGAAAAATAGTTTCATGTTAATTCTTTGCCACTGGAGTCGATTTTACTATGAGCAACGTAATGGCTGGTAACCTTTTAATTATTTGGTTGATGTGGAAAATTGGTGATGTAACATTGTTTCTAGATCTTTTTTCATTGCCTTTTTCATTCTGGTATTAGGTTAATCACTTTGAAGCTATAGTTATGCTGTAACATTTAGCATGGCTTCACACCAAGTTAGTGTAGCCAACGAGGGGGGAAAAAAAAAAACAACAAAAAAACGTGACAGCAGTTGTCCCAATGTGACAACTGCATTGCTCAGAACTTTTTCTTCTTACACCTAGAATATAAAATGGGGAGGGAAAATGTGACAAACAAGTGGTTTTCAGTTTCACATATGTTCCTCACATCTGATGTTTGACAGTTCTGTCTCTGGGTGGGATAAAGAACACTTAGTTTTCAGTAATAGGAATTTAAAAGATTTAAAACAAATATGCAAAAATTTGCTATGCCAGGATGCCTGGAGCATAATAGACTGTATTTGGTGTGCTTGTTTTGTTTCTTTGGTAGAGCTTATTAGATAAACTTCTAACACTTTCCTTCTACTGCATCCCAGTGAAGTGGAAGTCAACAAAATCACACAGTACTTGTGAGTGCCACTGCACCAAGTTAACTTGCTGGTTTTCTGCTCGTTCACAGTTCTACTTGAAAGCGAGAATTGTCTTAGCTCTTTATCCATTATACAGGAAATCTTAACGTTAGAAGCAGGGTTTAATTATAAGAGAAACTACTGGTTAGTCAAATACAATTCTGAGGTATCTCTATTCCAGAATAAACATTTGTTTAAAGATTTCAAGAACCGCATCAGTAAATACTGTATTTAAATGAAAATTGGTAACTTGAATGTGTGTAATTTTTTTGGAACCTGTCTAAAAACCAAATACCCCTGCAAAACAGATACAGCCCACCCTATACTATTTAAATATTTTGCTGTTTTATTTTATAGAAATTATTTTGCTGAATTCACAAATAGAATTTGATTTAAGAAGAATGTTTTGTCCTGTGGTGTGTGTTGTTTTTGGGGTGTTGTTTTGTTTTTTTTTTAATTGGACTGCACAGAACAGCGAATTCTGTGCAGTGGCACTCTGCTGAATTCTGGAACAATAGGCACATTGAGATTCTGTGCACAGAAAAAAAAAAATTGGCCCTTAAGAATAAACTAATCAGGACAATTACACTGTAAAAGTTTCTTAATGTGATTTATCTTGTACTTTTTGTATGTTTTTATATATACATATATATATTTAATGAGCACAAGCTTGATGGTGTTTTTTACAAACGAGTTGGTAGAAACAAAGCTGCTACTCAAAGGTCTGTAGTTTTGAAATGAACAAAGGAAAACTCAGTTGCAAGTGCATTCTCATGCATTTGGTGTAATAAGGAAGGGACACGGAAGATTTTTGAATATGCTGTGTAGTGGTGGTCACTTTTATGCTTCCGTGTGTTCCCTAGTGCTCAAGTTAATTCCAATTTTTTCGTAGTTTTTTAGTAATACCATTTCACCTGGACTTGGTAAATTTGGATAAAGTGTTCCCATTTATGTTTGGGAATGCATGTTGGAGATTTTTAACTCAAAAATTCTACCCTGAGTACTCAAGTTGAAATAGTTCATATTTATTTGGACCAGTAATTGTTAAACAAGCTGTCTCAGAGGTGATTATTATGTATTTTTTACGATATAGGTAAAATATAGTTCAGCCTTGCCAAATGTGTTTGCTTTTAATAGTGCAATGATTGTAGAGACGTGTCAAACCTGCGACACTTTAAGGCTGTGACTCTTCAGTCGTACACACACACACCCCCCTCCCCGAATTGAGAGGGACTGCAGCGGCACTTGTTTTTTCGGCTGGCAAATTGAGAATACTGTGCCTCCTTGTGACGCTGAAGGAGGACAGCCTGTGCTCTCGGTTGCGGCTGCTGCTTTTAAAGGGATAGCTACAGCAAAAGGCACGATGTTTTCTTCGCTCCGGGCAGAAGAATTTTGAATTGTACTTAACAAATACTGTACAAGCAAACAGTTTCATATGCACGTTACTGTCACAGCATTTTGGCAGTGGTCACTTTCAGGCGATACGCAGTACCTCATTGTTGATGGCACACTTTAAAATAGTAGTCCTCAAAGTGCCTAAAGATTTAATTCCCCCATGGCTAATTTCAGTCCTCTTCGGTCCTGTTCGCTGTTTGGAACAGTTACTAGGGAATCTCTGGTCTTCCATAAAATGAGCCAATAAATAGTAAAGCAATTACTCGTGTTCCTGACAACGCTGCATCGGATACATAGAAAGTGGGAATTCACAGGTGATGGTGCGCGGTGGCTAACGTGTAGTTTGACCCAGGGGGAAATCCGTAATTTTACTACGCAGAGTTCCTCCCCCTTGCACGTTTGGATTGTGGTTGTTCAGTGACTAAAATGAGCTTCTGACGCCTGCCACTGGTGGTGTTAAAAAAATCAGTACAGCCATATATAAAAGGAATTCAGTTACTCTCTGTGTATCATTAAATGTGCTAAGTTTTGGTCACAGAGTTGGTCACCTGCACTTGCGCTACCCCAGTGACAACAGTGAGGTTGCACAGGGTTCAGTCCAGGCTCATCTGCCGTGCAGAACCTGATTTTCCTGGTGATGTGCGAGCAGAGGAGGACTCTGCTTAACTGGAATTTTTCCGATTATTATCCCTGCTAACTACCAGCTCTGAAAATTTTAAGTTCTCTGTTTGTAAACCTAGTGTATCTTGCTGAAGTTGAGCCAGAAAGAAATGAGATTCCACGATGACACTTCTTTTTTTTTTTTCTTTTTTTTTTTTCAGTGTGGAGTTTGACGTTAGACGACATGAGACAGTTGTGTCGCGGTGATGGCCGTTATGCCTTGTCAGCCACTTCGGTGTGCCTAGCACGTGTTTTAGCATATGTATTGTCAGAAAGCACTTACGGTTCCAAAACTGTCTCTATATTTCCTAAGTTGCAGGAGAGAAGGAGATTTGCCTGTCTGCCAAAGCAAAAAGGGGCAAAAATTGGCTGCTGTAGCAACTTACTTCATTTTTTGGTTTCAATAAATTTTGTCTACCTCCGAGTCTTTTGCCAGGAACAAATAGGCTGATAAACTACGTCAAGGCAAAGTGGCTCACCAGTTTCGCTGGGGCGCGTTTCGGTTGCTGGGCGTTGTGGCGAGGCTTTCAGTGCAATGGAAGTTAAAGACTCTACAAATTAGCGGAAGAAACGGCATGTTAGGACATCTGCGGAGTAACCAATGAAGTGTTCAAATATCTTAGTTAAACCTTGTTAGCCCACGCTTGCAAATCCTTGTCGAAAGCAAATTCACCCCTGTGGTGCCAGACGCACACCTTAATTTTTTGGGAGGGCGAGATGCTGATGCTGACCTCGCCTTTCTTGAGGCAGGCGTGGGAGTTCCCCGTCTGGGGGCCTGCTCCGGCACAGCGTGACCAGGGCAGCAGTAGCGTCAGCTCCCCCTCTTACCTCCTGCACTCTCCGTCGTGTTCGTGATCTCACTTTTCTCACAGCCGTGAGGTGTCGGGAATGAAGTTTAAAGCTGCCTTCTGTCTGGAGCAAGACGAGGCTTTCTGGGGGAGAAGTAGGAACCGTCTTCTAAGTACCGCGTGTGGCACGGCAGTCCCGCAGTGAACAGCAAGGTGAAAGGAACCCCGCTACACCCCTCTGCAGGATTTCTGTTCCTCTTGCACGCGGCCTGGTGAGGAAGGCGACAGCAAACCGCTCTTTAAAGCCGAGCACGTTTTCTTGCAGGCTCCCACTGGCCGCTGGGGACTGTCATCGTAATGACACCTTCACCTGCGCTGAGCCTCGCAGGCTCCGCAGCCCCGCTGCACTAGAAGGGCTTTAACGCAGTCTGAGTCACTTTTTGCACTGTGTAACTTAAGATTTGTACTATAAATGTCCTTTTATTTCTAAGGTATAAAAATTTCCCTTGGACTATTTTAAAATGTCAACTGGCCATTCTTTTGTCTTTTTTTGTTCCCCAAGAGCAAGCGTTCAGTCCTGCCCCCGTAGTGGCTGTTACCATAGGCTGTTGCTGACACTGATTCCAGCGCTTAAATTCAGTGATCCTCATCCTGTAATCTGGTTTTTTTTTCTGTCCAATGCAAGCTGAGCTGGATCCATGGATTTCAGCGGTGTTTGTGTGAGTCCTGTTGATTTCAGCACCTTGAGAGTTGGAGTCGGTGATGTGTCGCGGGGATCGGGCCGAATGAGTCAGCTGTCTTGCTTGCTTTATTTATGCTTCCCTGCAGACAATGAAATCCAAACGAGGGCGGGAGAACCAGTTTCTGAAGGAGCGAAACACTCTCCTGAATAAGGGCTAACTCTTCATCAGATTTTAAATACTCAGTTCTGTATTTTTTAGCTTTAGAATCCCTTAAAGCCACTTTTTTGATAATAGAGCTGACCTACAGGCTGTTTCCTTGGAAGAATTTAATGTAGCCTTAATTACATCGGCACAATTCTGAAATGAGTGTCATTCTTCAAGGGTCAAAGCAGTGTGCAAATGTCTTCTAGTTTTTAACCATGAGCTAACCTTCAATAATGAAAATAGGAGGAAAAAAGGAAAGCTGGTTCTGTGAATTCATCCAAGCTCTGTACCACAGAAAAACATCCAGTGCAGGAAAGTAAGATCATTCCCTTCTTTTCTGTCTCTCTGCTATATAAAATGTCTGATGATGTTAATTTTTATTCATTTACAACTGCTGTTCCAGTCCCTTGGTTTACCTTGCCCTAAGCAGGTTCGGCCGCATCGTTCGCAGCTCCCTCGTGCGTTTGCAGTTACATCCCCATCAGTCCTTGCCACAGCAAAATCTCTAAACGTTTGGTTTCCCCCGTATAAGCCAGTTCCCCGATCGCGTTCCGTTCTCATTGCCGTGGCGTGCTGTTCCTGCTCTGGTGCGGTGACCGGGACTGGACGGATGCTTCCCAAGGGTGGCTTCACCTCAGCCATTAAACGAGCAGTGCATTCCTTCTCTGTAATGATACCTCCGTGGCTGCAGCTTTTAAAGGCTTTGGCCTTCGTTGTAGCGTTATTTATTGAAGCGCTTCTTGGTTCTTGACCTTCGCTCCAAATTCCTGTCCATCGTTTCTTAATGATTATTTCTTACCGAGTTGCTCACTCTGGGTTACCAGGATCACTTTCTATTTAATACTTTTGTATTCTCTTAGAATCAAATCCCTTGCCATGATGGTTTTTTTCTTCTTTTACCTCCTTTTCTACCCACACCTGCTGGTTTGCTGTTAGCTGCTACGCCAGGCAGCCCGGCCCTCCGCAGCGGAGCCTTTCACAGCGCGGTAGCCGCAGCCAGAGCTGACCAGGCTCTGGTCCGCCTTGACTAGGCAGGCTCTGTCATCTCTTAGGTCTTCTCAGAATTTATGTGGGATGCGAAAGCTTCAGGCTACTGATGGCAGTCCTGAATTCAAACAGTTTGTGGCTTATTGGTTTTTTTTCGGGTGTTTTGATCTGTGGGGTTTGTTTTGTGGGTTTTTTCCCTTCATTTTCTGTCTGGAACGGTTTCTACAGGTGAAGAAAACTGGTGGGTCTCGCTGGAATCTACTTTGGGAAAAAAGGTTGATTGGAAACTTGGACACTTCTTAATAGACTTGATTGTATTTACATGTCTGGTGGGTGCTTTAGAGTCCTTAGAAAGTCTGGAAGCAAATTCAAAAGCTTAGAAACATGAAGACTAGGTCTTCAGCATTTAAGGGTACAATTTCTATCTACCTGTCCTGCTGCGTGATGAAGAACAGGTGAAGTAGCAGAGATGGAAATACTTCCCTGGAGGGAGAGGCCGTGCGCTGCCAAATCCCCGGGGAACTGGAAACGCCGAGCGCGCTTTGCCGGGGCTGGCACCACTGGTGGCAGCGGAGCGCGAGCCCTCCCGGTGCGAGCTCGCCCAAACCCCCAGCACCGGAGAACTGATTTCTAGCGCGAATTGATTAAGTAGCGTATAAAATGATTTCTGTTACTTTTCTTCTCTGAAGATCTGTACCGAGTTGAATCCTCTGAGCGAATAAAGACGGGGAGCGGGCCGAGCGAGAGGCTTCACAAGCTTGTTCTGCTAATACTTTCTACCTCTTGACGTCCATCGCCGCTGCAGGGCGATACGGCAGCAAGTGGCTTTCGCAGCGTGAGGGTTTGTTCTGGGTCAGGCCAATTCGGGCGCAGCAGTACCTGGGGGAGCGGGGGGAGCCCTGCCTCCCCCGGGGATGTAGGAAATCATTTGAAATGCGGCTTCTTCTCGGGTGGCACCACGTGGACTGACAAACGCTTCTACTCGGTGTCTCGTGCCAACGCCCTCCCCGTGTGAAGTAGCGTAAGATCCTTTCGCGGGTAATGTTGTTGAAATAATGTGGCCGCAGGGAGGTGCGTGGGTTTCTAGCTACGCTGCTGCGGGGGGGGGCGGGTTAGAAAGGGAGCGATGTCAGACTGTGAACAGCCAGTGTTCCGCAGGTCAACCCACGCGTTTTATCTAGAACCAAATGTGACCGGTGGCTGCCGTGGCCGTGTGTAAGACCGAAATGCCGAAACAACCGTGTAACCCTCCCACTCGGAGTCTGACAGACCTGGCGTTGGCTTTCCGAACACTTCTGCACCCTGAACCAAAAAACTGCGGTGGGAATGTAGACTTACCACGTAGCTGTGGAAGAAACCTTCAGTCATGTCTCTTCTCTCGGTCTTCAGAGCAGTCAACATGATTTTGATGTAGGTTTTAGATTATGTATATAGAAATCTGATTGAAGTACCAACAGCAAACCATAAATAAAATGTGGACTTAACTGAAGAACAGGCTACTGGAGGACTCTTGTGTTGAATTTATTAAAATACAATATAATGGAGCTGTTGACGGAAGGGACTGCTGTGATGAAGACAGGGAAACAAAGCTGGGGTGTCCTCAACTCGGGACAGTAGCCAGATTTGCTGTCACCTTTGGATCTGTTGCAGCGTAAGGACCGACTTGACTGCGCTGTAGCCGCTGGAGAAGAGTCGGCTGCAGGGGGACGTTCTGGGGGTCACCTCAGCCTCGCGCCTGCTGAGGGCCAAAGGCTTCCGTAACTACACCTGCCTCTCCTCAGCAGGCAGTGGTTCCTCCAGGGACAGGTGTCCCCCCACGTTCCAGGCTGCCCAAAGCCAGCAGGGGCTGCTGGGTGGCTGCTCCTGCCCCGGCACTCCCCAGCGTGCCCATTACCCCGTCCCTTTGCTCTGCCAGAGCAAGGGCCAGCACCTAAAGTGGATTTGAAGTGGGTGTAATGGAGAGCTGATGGGAACCCTCCGGTTTACGACGTTTGCTCTCGGCACTGGCTTTGGAGACACCTAAATGAAAATACAAACCAATGGCAAATTACTGGGGGTTTGTAGTACTAACATTCAGTAAAAACCAATTTAAACAAGACGTCCGTGGAAGCAGGTAACACCTGAGTTTGTCGTAGCTCTGC
Organism: Psophia crepitans; assembly: GCA_013399095.1. NCBI lineage: Eukaryota > Metazoa > Chordata > Aves > Gruiformes > Psophiidae > Psophia > Psophia crepitans. Next base: position 365,717 of record VWZZ01006959.1, read on the forward strand.
TCAGTTGATGTAACCCATCTGAATGGATGTGTGTGTGATTTCTCTGGATGTCAACATGCTAGCAAAAATGAGAATTCAAGATAAATTTTGGCTGTATCCCAATAGAGGACTACTACTGGCTGGGGGTTGCCGTAAACTGGGAGAAGAGAGCTTTTGATCAAGACAGCACAAACGTAAAGCGACTCCTGTGGATGTGTTCTGTCGTCCCATTTCTCTCTGAGAATTCATCAGTGCCACAGGACCAATGTAACTCCTATGGAGACTCTGAAATATGTGATGATTTATCAATCACCCAGCTCCCTGAAACCTCTTACAATTTGGGTTCCTGTGGTTTTTGCATTAGCTGGAACTACAGCCCAGAGCGTTTTTCTTGGTTTTGATACTCACTCACCTGGTAACTTCACCGTGACAAAGTCAGCATTGTAACGCGGGTGCTGCAGCTTGTTCTCCCTCGCTTCTGCAGAAACTCCCTGGATGGATTTGTTCTGACCTTTTCCTCCCTTAGGCGGTTTCCTTGCATCTCCCTTTGTTTCCTCCCTCCCCGCACTGGTGTGCAGCAGGCTGTGGATCCTCCCGAAATGCGGCACCCACCCCCCCACGCACCCCGTTCTGATTTATCAAGGGCGGGCGGTTAGTTTGCGGTGTCCTGGTGGGGCTGGGAGCGGGTGGGGTGGAAGGCACTGGAGAGGTGAGCCTTGCCCATCTCCAGGTGTCTCCTTGCTTCTGCCCTGCGTCTCCTGGCGCAAGGTCGAATCGTGTCCTGTCTGGGAAACAGTCACCGGGCTGCCGGGGCATCGGCGGAGCAGGAGATCGGAAAGGGCTAATAACGATAACGCAGGTGGTGTGCTGTGATGAAAGAATCGGTGGTGCGTGTTCACACTTAGGTGGGACTTGGTGTTTCACCACGCACCCTTAGGGACGCACAGAGAAAACGCCGTTTGGTCTTTCAGGAGGTGGAAATCTGAAGCCCTTCTAACGGAAGATGTTTTAGTGCTTCGCTGGTGGGTATCTTTTTAATTTCCCCCCCCCCTTGTAGCAAACAAAGCCTGATACTGGAAATAACCACTGAAATCCGTGTGTGAACACTTAACGTCTTTGTTTAGAACGAAGTTTGCTTCAGTTCAAGATTTCTGATGTCCTGGTCGCCATGCTCATCGTTATGGGAGATTTTTCTGTTATTATTTCAGTAATAAACACGGCTGTAGTTGAAGTTTGACTGCACGTGTAGCATGTAATACGCTCTGTGCAGCGTTAGGGTGAGGAACTGAGACGCTCATCCGTGAAGTATCCTGGATATAAATTATATGAGCAAGTCAAATGTGCGTTCTCTCATGCTGATAAGAACAGCTGGTTTGGCCAAGAGGTTGCTGAATATGATACACGTTTAAAATACAATTACTAGGAGCGAAGGTAAAGGCATGCGACGAGTTATGGGGTAGGAGAAGCACACGACCATGCAAGGACGCCATGTGTTTTCTCCTGAAGATGGTTTGCGTTTGTTTTGTTAACTCCCATTCGAAAGTGGTTTTCTATTAAAGCCTCTTCAGTAAAGCTGGGAGCCCAGAAATCCGTCCGCTTCCCCACCAGGTTATCGGTTCTCTTTCCTGCTGTCTCCGGTCAGCAACTTCTCTGCAGAAGGTGGGGTTCAGAGGCGGGGGTGGAGGGACCGGGCCGCTGCCGGGCGCTGGTGCCTCCTGCAGCTGCAGGGGAAGGGGCAGGAGGGGGATGCTTGAGCTTTGATTCTTTCTGCTGGCACTCGCTGGCTTTGGCGGCGCCCGATCTGCGTGCCACCACCGGCAGGCAGCAGACATCTGCCCGATGGAGGCCGTGCCAACCACGGCTGGAAACGGGGGCAGATGGGCAGCCTGCGGGCCGTGGCTGGGGCCGGCTGCTTGCGGGAAAGGCAGCGGGTTATGGAAACGCGAGGAGTCGCGGGACGGCGGGAAGGCTCCCTCACCTTTCCCTTTCGTCGGTGCTCGCGTCCGCTGTGAGAAGGCATCGGTGGCATTGCCGACGTCTCCATAAGGCACGGGGGCTGCTTTGGTTGCATGTTGTAACGGGGTCCTGCCAAAATCATCTCCCAGCTTCTGAGGGGGAAGCAGGCTTCGCCCAAAGCCGTGCGCCGCGCTGGTGGTGTCTCGTCCTGCTCGCTTGCCTCAAGAGGGGCAACCTTCCAGTTTTATTTACTGCCAGGTCACTGCGCTGTGCAGTGAGTCTCTCACCTGCGACCCCAGGACCAGCCACAGATCATGGTTAAATACACCAGATCCCCGTGACAAAATGCTCTGGATTTATGGATTGTCTGAACACTGTCCCACCTGACACTGCTGCGTTCGCACCACATTTTTGTTGTATGAAAGAAGTAAGCCTACACCGAGGAGCTCTCCAGCCACGGTGGTAAAACGAGGCACCTTGTTTCTTTTCAATGCCCCTGTCTGGTTTAATTTCCAGTTTCTACAGCAGAAATCCCCAAGGAGCCGCTGCCGCGTTCAGCTGAACCTCCTGCCTGCCCCAGGTGCCAACACCCCCTCCAGCCCCCGCAGAGGCCAGCGACTGACGCCGGCTTCAGTCCCCTTTTCACTGTCCAGTCGGTGCTTTCACAGGTCCTCCCAGGCTGAAGTGAGCTCGTTAGTAACTCAACCGTGTATTTTTATGTCAGGGTTTTTATTTTTCTTCTTTTCTTGTCACGTTGTTAGTTCTCTTCATTTCCCTGTGTAATCTATTCTACAGCTTAAGTCAGACCTTCAGTTTGGAAAACATATTTCAGTTTACTGAAATTTTTCATTTTATGTTGGTTTCTTTAGACCCTCTGATTCACAGTATTTAATTCCCTCTGCCCTCCCATTTCTTTTTCTAAATTTTTAGTGCCCACGGTGCCAGTGCTGGGGCAGGGGGAGCATTTTGCCCCTGGAGAACATTTATCTTTTGCTTTTGTCTCTTGCCAACATCACTGTGGGTTTTTTAAGTTACATGTTACTGGATTTAAAAGTCTCTAGAGTAATTTTCCCCTCTGAGAGAATTACATTCTGATAACACTCTTTTATGGTTCAGTCTGCCAGCTCGTTTGGCAGCCTGCCGGTGGGGACCCACGGGGCTCGGCGGGGCGCTTGGCTCAGCACGGCAGAGGCTGAGGACTCCCGTGGGGGCCGGTGGCCTCAGCCACCCTCAGCACGGGGGTGGTGCGGTTCCACCAGGGCCGGGGGTTCCTGCAGCCAGACGCCTGTGGATGTAACTCCTGCTCTGCGTGTACGCACGCACCCCAGCTCCCCCCAGCCCCCCAAGCTGACTGGCATAAAGTCCCCCTTGGGCATTTCTGGGGTAACACTTGGAACATACTCCAGACTTTTCCCAGCCCTGGCTTCCGTTCCAAAGCAGCAGGCAGGCGGCCCCCAGCGCTCTCAGGCCTGCAGGATGCGAACGCTAAGATGGGCCTTGGGTTGTTGGAACCGCAGTACCAGGAGAGCGAGCTTTAAGGATCGACAGCTCCTTGCAACAACAGCAGTTGTTCCTCAGGCTGGAGAACGGACTCAAATCTTCAACATCCTCGTACCGCTGTGTGAATTTAAAGTAACTTCTAGCATTGCATCCTGTGTATTTACATTAAATGTGTTGTAGCTACCCTCAGCAATACAGTACTCATTTACTGGTGCAATTACTCCATACCTATAGGTTTAGTGCACCTATGGTTGCTTTTTAAAATAAATAAAATCACCTTTTCCCCTCTGGACGCGTGTGGCCAGTTACAGTATTTTTGTGGCTGGATGGAGAAAGTAACTTCTTTCTCCCTGCTTTGCCTTCTGCTGGATTCGTATCACTGTAAGGCTGTACTCATCCACGGGGCTCTGGCACTTCAGGATCAGTGGTGTTATTGTTTCCTGAACTACCCTGCACCTTAGGGGAAAGCAGCTTTGGCTCTGAAAAGCAAAAATATTTTTGCATTCCGTGTTATCTTCTTGTCACATCTTCCAAAGGATGGTTGCTTCACTACGTCTGGAAACACCCACCCCTCTGAGGAATCCACATCTACTCTTGTAGCCCCTCCAGCTGCGCTGGAGTTAATCACTATCCAACTGCAGGAAGGCTGCAAGCAAGTCAGGGTCACAGACACAGGACCTGGCCGTTTCCCTCTGCCGCTGGCCCCCAGCAGCGGTGATGCTGGCTCAGGCCAAGACAGCAGGCAGGGACCATACGCATCCCTGGACGAGTGCCTGGGTAGCAGCCCCGAGCGGCAGGTGAGAGGGGCGTGCTGTAACCCAGGGCACGCTCCCAGGCTCCGGCACTGCACGTCTCAGCTGAGAGCAAGGGGTGGTGCAGCTACCGTGCCCGTGGCAGGAGGAACAGGAGCCCTTGCTTTCGGTGTGCCTAAAGCCTAAAGCCTGAGCTCCAGAGGCTTCCAGAGCTTGACCTTTCCAAAGGCCAGGTGAAGTGGGACAAGTTTAAGCTATTTTGCTGTAACAGCCACAACTTTTCCTCTCAGTCCCCTCCCAAAAGCTGGCTTCTCCCAGGACAGCTGCTCTTATGAAAACACAGCATCCTCGCGTGAAGCGTGAGTGCTACGACCGGTATTATTACAGCACCCGGAACACCCAGTCACAGAAAGCTGGGCGGCACTCCGCTCGCCAGCCTGCAAAGGAGAGAACGCTGAAGCTTGCTCTGCCCCTCCTGAACGCGGCAGAGTAAAGGTGTCAGGCCTTGCGCTACTCCAAACTTTGTGCTCAGATGGCAGGACCTTGGATCTGGCTGAAGCTCGGTGGTTGAGAAAGGAAGCCCAAACTCGACAGTAACGGTAGCTGCAGCACTTCCTCTCTAAGGAGTTCTGCGACTGAGCAGTTTAACCATTTCAATTGCATCCACTCACAGGTTACACCGGGTTACCAAGGGATCAGGCCATCGGCCCCTAACCCTGTGCTGAGCCCAAGCAGCCACGCAACCAGGCCCGTGTTAACATCACGCCCGCGCACAAGAGCATCTACACCAGGTGTCAGTCCAGGCTGCAGCACCAGCACCGACAGCACTGGCTGGAAGAATCCCTGCTCCTGAAGGCAGGGGAAAAAACCTTCACCTCTGCTCTTCGCCTCCCCTGCTGAAGCTGCACGTTACCCCTGTTTTAGCCACACTTCAGCAACAGATCACCTGAACTTCATGCAAGTTCTGTTTTAAAAATTTATTCTGCGAACTCCGCTCTGGGGCTTTAGTTCTCCTTTTCCTGCACAGTCTTTGTTCCCCGCAGCCTGCCCGTACGACGGGCAGCAATGAGACCAACTTTGCGCCCAGCAGGAGCGTCTCTCCGGATGGTTGAAGGCTTGCCAATGTGCTGATGGTTACCACCACCAAAGGGATGTTCTACGGGCTGTGGGAAAGGAAAGCAAGTCATCAATATAATTTAGAACAGAAATGAGAAATTATGTTTCACAGCAATAAACTGACTTAAGGGAACAAAAATTTAAATGCTTCATTTTTCATGCAGGGCAGTAACCATCAAGTGCTGCTAACTACCCTAATTAAATGTGCAATTACAGGGTAGTCTGTGAAGCTTTCCTTCCAGATAGATACCACTTTCCCCCCCATCAAACAAATCCTTTCTAAACCATAAAAAAGGAAAGCAAAAACTAATTGGAGAGAGACTCACATTCATGGCCACACCCCGGACACGTGGCCAGCAGTTTCTCTTCGCCTTGTATTTGTGATAGGCACGGCCGGCCTTCAGGATGGGCTTGTCGATACGCCCCCCACCAGCAACAATTCCTGGGAAAAATTGCGGGAATGGTAACATGCAAATCTAACAGGCAAGAGCGCCACAGGAAGTGTTCAAGAACAAGACCAGTTCCTCACAACATTCAAGCTCTAAGAACGAGTTTCTGAAGGCCAACCTCAAACAATCCCAACTGCGTATTCAAACCAGTACCCCCAGCCAGCACGAACCGCCACTAGCCACGCGTTAAGTGGTCTGCACGGGGACGCGTACTTTCATTACTGGTTTTCGATCCATGCGCACAGGATTGAGTTTAACACTTTCTAAAGCATTACCAGTTTTATTGCTAGAATTTCTTGGGTAACATTAACAATAGCTTTTCAACTACAGAAACATGAATTGAAAGAGCTCAGAGGGCTTTCAAATCCTTTGAGGTCTAATATCTAGTTATTTCATGATTAATTAGCCAATTTTAATAGCAAAACAGACCACAGATTACTTGCTTTGATGTCTTCTATCTAGAGGCTGGCAAGTGTCACTCACTGACCAAGTAGGGCGGCCATCTCAGCTGCCAGTCAAGCGTACAACAAAACCAGTAAAGCCTTGGCTGTTTTCATCCCTTGTCACACTTCCCAAAACACTTCACCCCACCGACGATACCTGCGGCGGCCATGCACCTCCAGCACTGCCCCTGCACGCGCAGTCGCTGTTACCAAAAGCGGGGAGCCACCGACGCCACTTTCTGCAGTAGTTCTCTCCAGGGACTGCAGATTTTATAGGCTGAGCAATTCCATTACACCCTGAGGACAATCGGCGCCTACATTTCTGTCCCCTCACCAGGTCAAATTACCTCCCAAATTTAAGTTGCCATTACCAAGAGGCACGCAGGCGTAACGCACGTTAGGCACCGGGGCACAGGCCGTACCCGTGCACAATCAGTCCCGGGTCCAGCCTGTAAACTTAGCAGTACATAAATTCATTGACAAGACAAGTTCATAGCTGTCACTCCTTACCGACAACGGCTCTGTTTGCAGAGGAAATCACTTTCTTGGAGCCAGAAGGCAGCTTCACTCTGGTTTTCTTTGTTTCAGGGTTATGAGAGATGACAGTGGCGTAGTTTCCAGAAGCACGGGCCAGCTTCCCACGGTCACCAGGTTTCTCCTCGAGGCAGCACACGATGGTGCCTTCCGGCATGGTGCCAACAGGCAGAACATTGCCAATGTTCAGCTGAGCTGCAAGGAGCAATCAGAGCACCAACAGCTTCATTCGGGCTCCTGAACTTTAATTACAAGTTTTTCTATTTAATACAGGCCTCTGCGCATAGGAGGGCGCCGCAGAAAGGCTTCTGTAGCAGCAGGCAGGGGGACGTTTTGTTTGACTCAAAACACAAGTTTCACCTAACAGAAAAGCAGGGGGGATGGGACTCGAGACAGAACAACCCAAACACCTGACAAGAACTGGGGTTGGGCTCGTTAATCAAACCAGGCTGCATGAGGAGACCCCGGACCTCAGTCTCTGAGGAGACCCCAGGAAACGGAGGTTTGACTGAGGCCAGGGGAAGGTACCGCTTCGCGATGGCTTGCAACAGCACCTAAACATCCCCAGCCTCACGGATTCAGATGACATCTGCTTTAGACTTCCGACACAGCCGGGGCAGGAGCTCTCCGTCTTAGCTCACCTTTCTTGCCGCAGTAAACAAACTGCCCGGTATGAATACCCTCAGCAGCGATGAACAGCTCCGTTCTCTTCTTAAACCGGTACGGGTCACGGAAGGCGATCTTGGCAAGGGGAGCGCCTCGGCCAGGATCGTGAATGATGTCCTGTTGGAATGGAGATAGGATTACAGCATTTGCCACGGGTTCGGCAGAAATCCAAGAGCTAGAAAAACTGGAGAGGATTACTCTTGAAGTAATTCTCACTAGGATCCCCCCTTCTCAGAGGGATCTTGATCTCTCCTGACATGAACGAGTTGAAGACTCACACCTGTAAGAACACGACCATGTGTATCTCTACCACAGAACGACAACTCTGGCTAAGTGACTGCTTGAAACTAAGAGTTCCTCTGAACTGTTTTACTCCTGACATTCTGCAGGTATCAGATCTCTCCATACTACAGAATTCACTTTCCCCAGCTGTCCAGTCACCTCTGGGTGGAGATGAAGTTGGACACAAGCACCAACCTCTCCAACTGTTTTCTCAGAACGAAGGGTTTCTAACCTTTGGCTATTAGGCACCCTGCAGTTACATAGACCCCTGAACGAGAAAGCACAGACTTACTGTTTCTTCTTCTTTTGGAAAAAGTATGCCAATTCTGTTCCTGAAGTACACAACCACCTATCTAGGCTACTGCTACATTACTAAAGCTCTTTAGATCTGTCTCTTTCCCAGGAAAGCTCAGGTGTTGGTGTCCATACCAACCTAAGCAGAAATCAAAGCTACCTGCTTACTTTTTATCATCAAAACCAGTTACGGCGAGTGTGAAGGAAGTTCTCCCTACAGTCTGAAGACCTTGCTCCAAAAGGCTGACGAGACAGCTCGATGCTCAGGGCATGCAGCTGGGCACCCAGTGGCACCACCTGCAGCCTAAGTCACTTCTGACACCCAAAGCATACCCACAGCGCACCCCAAACACTGTATCATACCCCAAACAAAGCGCTGCTTTGCCCCCACTGCTCAGGGCTCAGATGATGGATGCCACTTTGTGTTTATGAAGACAAATTCATTATTTTTTTTCAAAGATGTCACCGACTGTGCAGATAACTCCCCCCACCCACGTCTCACGAGTTACAGGGAGTTCTCAGGCGATCCAACCGCATGCTGATGCCCCTACCTTAGCAAAGCTCTGACAGAACATGGTGCTGCCGCCTGTGCATCGCCAGCTCCTTCACTAAAACACTGGCCCGGACCCAGATCGGTGTGACGTTCCACGGAACGCCACTGGGTTACCAACACAGGAGGGGCCCGAGGAAAGAACAGTCGGGCACAGCCAGGCGGCTTCAGCACCGCTGACAGGGCCTGGCTCCCCCACACAACCGCGGTGCCGAGGGACAGCTGCCCCCGCACCCCACGGCGGGGCCGCAGGCGTCCCTCCCAGCCACCGCCCCCCCTCCCCGGGGCCCAGCACGGGCGGCGGAGCGCCGGGACCCCCCCGGCCCG
>VWZZ01006959.1:375385-403370 GCA_013399095.1 Psophia crepitans
GGTTTTCTGAGGTAACTGCTGTTTAAATACTCGGAGGGCTGAGAGCCCGCTGCCGGGAGGCCTCACGGGAACGACCGAGCTCCCCCGGCCAGAGCCATTCCCCCAGCAAACCGTCGCGGGAAAACCTGCGGAATTAGCCGGGCTGTTTGCGGGAGGAGGCTCCGGGACTGATTATAATTTTTTTTGGAAATTTCTGTGTTGTGCGGATTAGCAGCTGCAGATTTCAGGCAAGGAAGTGACTGAAGATAAAAACCCTGCAGCTGCTTTAAGCTGCCTTCGCCAGATTTTAATTAATATTAATTAGGGCATAATTGAGAGATACTGCAAAGCAGAGGTAATCGTCTTAGTGTTCCTAATCAACTTGTGCTGCGCCCTGGAAGGGGAAATTAAAAGTGCCTTAACGTCTTTAACAGCCCACTAGGTTTCCAGCATCAGAGGCCCTGCTTCCTAAAGAGGTCACTGCTGAGTGCCCAGCTCGCTAGGGACTGACTGACTGACTTACACTGACTCGCTGGAAATTAGGCAAAGCTCATCCGTGGAGGCCCGTTTATGTAATCGCTCTCCTTGCCTTGAACTAAGCACCTGAGCATCCACCATTTCTCGACAGATAAGCTTTCTCACATCAGTCTGGCCAGGACAAACGGCAGTCTCACCCGTCATTACAGGGCTCCAAGTCACCATCCTGGTCAGATTCAGCCGCCGCAGGTAAAGGGATTAGTGCAGTCCACTCTACCCATCTGCTGGAGGTTACTGCCCCCTCCCCAACAATCAGCTGGCGTGTCAGCTTCTCAGCCTGAGCCCCATTTGACTTCTTACAGCTCGACGTACGTTATGAGAAACTGTCACTTCCTTTGGCTTACACTGGCACACCGGGTGTATCTAGAGACTTTGATTTGTGGTTCCCATTGGCTTCAGTTGTGGAGCCACCTTAGTTTTTGACAAGAATCAGAGCCTTAAGGAACTATCTGACCTTCCAACAATGCCCGTATAACCAGCAAATTACATTGGTCACTCCTCTTTCTTCTTCTTAGTAAGGACTTAGTAATCAATTATGTAAGAAGATAAGTAGCTGTATAACGATTTAGTACACTCATTCATTTTATTATCCTGTATCAACTATACTTTGTACTCCTTTTATTACTATTTAATTCACAGTGCAGCATTGTGTACTGCTTTCACCATCTGCCACCTTTCAGCTGCATGGGAGGCTTGGTCAGCTGCCTTACTGATAAGGTGTTGCTGCAACACAGAGAGTAAGGCTGAAACTGGAATAATCCTTCACTCCTCCCCACCAGCTTTTTGGGTGTTCTGAATATTGTTAGAAATGTCCGTACCGAAATGGTGGGGAGAGTTCTGCGTTCACCGTCGCAACAAATGCTGTTTCAGCCTTTCTTCCCAGTAATGCTGAACAGTCATAACCTATTTGTATCTCCTCAGGGTGTGTTTACACGCACCTCTGGAGCAGGGCATGCTGTGTGCCCAGGGTTCCAGTGCCGGTATCATCCAAGCTGGCTGCTGTTTTTTCCATCAAAAAAAAAACAGGAGGAAGCTGGGACTGGTGTGTATCTAGGCCTCATCTCTATATGTGCTCATGATTTCCTTAGGCTCCTCTCCTGGACACAAAACCCTGAGAGCCCCCCCGAGTTTTCTAGCCTCGACAAAGTTTGGAAATCAGAGAAGACATGCAAATAGGGGACAGAACTGCATCAATGATGATGCAACTTTGTGATTTCTCCTGCTATAAGAGACAACATCAGATAAACACTTGCATCACTGAGGAATAGCATTGTATTACCTGACCAAGCACAGACTGAACTCACAGTAAGGTTAAATATTTTGTTTAACTGTGCTTTCAAATACTCCTGGATCCAAAGAAACGTCAGGCAGCAGTTTACACCTGATTGCAATCAAAAACTGCCCAGGGTTTGTCAGAACAGCGTCGCTATGCGTGATGCCCTTTGAATCTTGGTTTTGAAGAAATAAAAGTGTTGGGCACTACTGACAATTTTTATTCTGTTAAATAAAAGGTGCTGTGGTTTGAAATGAGGCCGTTTCCCTCCTCGCTAAGCCCCCGTTCCCTGGGCTGATGTCATCCCCCCAGAACCCATCTGCGGGGCATTTCGCTGCTTGAGAAGGAGGTGGCAGAGGTGCAGCAGGACAAGCCCACGCCTGGTGGCACAACACGAGACATGGGGCCACTGGCAGCATGACAAAAGCGTTGCCCACCAATACAGGTGTTGCCAGGCATTGCCTCCCACAGAACTGCCGTGCAGCTTCGGGTCCTGAGATTTTGGCCTTGGGGACATCAACTCGGGCGAGCGCAGCCGCTTTCGCTGAAGACACTACTGCCTTGCCGGCTGCCCTGCCTCTCTGCCAAGAGTTACAGCCGTGTGGGAAGAGGAGCGGAGGCAAGGCCAGCGTGCTGGATTTCCCCGGCCGAGGCCTCTTTTTCCACCAGAACTCAGGCTGTGCTGGGAACACAGACCTGGGGGAACTGGCTCATCTGCCCGAGCGTTCCCCGAGGCCTGGCAGCAAGCACAGGGGTGTTCAGATCACCCGGGCACATCCTGCCCATCTGCGCAGATCAACTCCACTGTGCAAGGGCCAGAGGTCTGAGGCTCTCGGGAAGCCTTGGCCTCGGCGTGTGTGCATTACGCCTCCCAGACACGCGCACAGAAATCTGGATGGGAGTCTGACGGTGCTAGGTGAAATAAGGGTATGTTTCCAAAGCACAGCTGCTGCACATCATGGCCCGAGATTTTGGCAGCAGCTTCCTTCTTTGGCTGCTTAAACTACAACATTCAGCGGAGGCGGCCGAGGCATGGCCCCACATCCTCGCTACCAGGGCAGTAACATTCAGCAGCGGGGAAGCACCCAACACTGCTGGGGAAGGCCAGGTCTTACATATCACTGTAACTACTTCCACGGAACTGTGTCTGTTGCAGCCCTTCCTCACGCGTCTCCCCATGGCTGGAAAATTTGCTGGGCTAATGCAGAAAGGATAAAAACTACCCCCATGACTCTGGAAGGGTTTTGGTGGAGTCGTGGGTATGCCGCTGCAAACGCAGCGCACTACTTGCACGGTGGGAGTAAGTCAAGGGTGTGTTGCCTTAATTAATCCTTTCATGACAGTCACGGGCTAATTTGCTAAAGCTTAATTGCACTGTAAATAGCAAAAGGGGTGGTGTTCTGCTTGCTACAGATGGCAGCCAGGGAGAAACTTTGATGAGACTGCTGTTTGGAGAGGGGGAAAAATTAGCAGGATTTCTCTAAGGACCCCGCCTTGAGAAGGGAACTGAGAAGAAGGGAAGCCCCTAACCCTATCTGTGCATCTTTCTCAAGTAAGAGGGAAGAACATAAAGGACAGCCATAAGATTCATATGAGCATTTCCTCTGGGCGTGGTATGCTACAACAAAAATAATCCTGACCAGGTGGGCACATACCTGTGTTTATGGTCCTGCTGACCTCTCTGGGGCTTTGCACAGGATTAGGAACTGACACGTGGGGTCCAGCCAGGCTGCAGCGTCACAGTTCCAGTCTGCAAAAATAACATAGCTGCTAATGCCCAGCAAACACACTGAGGACAATCCTATTATGACGGGCTGCTACTCCCAGAGCAGGGCACGAGGGGTGCAAGCCACCCGCTGTCACGGAAGAAAAGGAAGGGCCATGGAAAGGAACGTGGAAATGACTGCGCAAAGGGTTGAAGAGGCATCGCCTCACCCTCTGCTGCGCATCCAGAAAAACTCCCTGGACTCCAAGGAAACGTCCTGGGCCTGCAGCACCCTGTATCTAAAAGCAAAGGAACCCTTTGTGAGGATCCCCCCACAGCAGCCCCCCATACCACCCTCAGCATCCTGGCGAGTCGCAGGCCACTCATCTGCATTCAACTCTTCTGGCTTTTCAGGAGAAAAAAATCCCTCTGCTGAGACACCACAGGCTTCCGTTCCAGTGACTGCTCCCAAAATAAAAAACTTTGCTCTCTTCAGAGGAACTTCTGAAAGGCCCAGCTTCTGTTTGCTGTCTTGAAATAAACATTCTCCCTCAACTGTACCCAGCTCCCTCCTCCCTGGTCTGTCTCACTCCTAAGCCCCGGAGGAAGCTCCAGGAAAATGACTTGAGCTTTCCCTTCTGCTCTTGCACCAAGCAGATGAGGTCTCTGGCCTTATGACAACCACTTAAGCGTAATTAAACCATAGCTCCTCTCTAAACCTTCCCAGCAGATATAGTACTGGGTGACCTGGAAGGAAACCTGACTCTGTACAGGGTTTCCTATGTTTGCAGATCATAATTTGCAAGGCAAAAACGTACGTAGAAGAATCCTTGCCAACTACAAATCTGCACGCTCAGCCTGTGCTCCCTTTTGAGTTACTGCTTTCACACATCAGCACAAGAGAGAGAACTGGCATCCCTCTCACTTTAGTCGTACTGACGGCATTCCCCGGGCTTACAGAGGTGTGGCAAAGGCATTGTCCACGGGGTACAAGAGACTCCAGCTCTGCCGGGGCAGGTTTTATCACAGAAGCGCGTGGGTGAGGTTGGAACTGCGCGCAGAGGAAAAGATGCCAGCTGGGTGACTTCGCTTTCTTACCTACAAGGGAGCTGGCTTCTGTGGGGACCCGCTCCAAGAGCGGATGGGTTTGCAAGCATTTTCTGTTACTCGTCCGTCAGGATTCTTTGGGAGAGGAAAGTCCCAATCAAAACAAAGCAATTTACACACTTCACAGATGGATTTAGCAATGCCTTATTAATTAGGTTCTGGTGACCTCTAGAGGCCTTTACCCCAAAGCACTGATTTCTGAGGATCTTTCCTGTTCCAGAATAACAAGCAGGACAAGAGTTCTGCTTTATTTTAGTTTCAAACCGATATTAATTTTAGTCTTGGCAAGGATTGATGGTTATTCTTTTCCTCCCACTAAACATGGTAATAATAATTCCTCATGTACAGCAACCTCAGTGTCTGCACAGTAACTGTTGTAGGTATTCTGGAGGTTCCCATTTCTGCAAGGAATTTCCTTTGTGCATGGTCAAGTAGGAGAGGAGCTGCTTCTGTTCCTTCATTATCTCTAATGATATATTCAACTAATCACCGATCCTGGAAAAACAGCTCACCTACCTGGTGAGGTAATCCAGTTGCTTACCTGCACATAAATGATGTGTGCTTACGACACAGGCGTTAACACGCATTAAGATACGTGTCTTTGCAGGACGGAGCCTTTGTGGACTAGTCCTTGCAAGGGAGTGCTCAAACACTGTGCTAGCCCTCTCCGTTTGGAGTGTGATCGTGTTTTCTGAAAAATTATTTTCAGCTGGCAAGGGTGAAAAATTGACAACCCACCAGACTCAAGGCCAAGCAACACCATTATGTGGGAAAATCACCTTCTACCTGTATAGTGAAACAATGATAAAATTACCTGCAGAGAAGAGTGATGCAAGAAAATGTCTAAGAAAAGAGGTGTTGTTTTAGTTATATGTCTGGATAAGGCCTTTTTCTTAATGAGATAAATAATAGGAGCAGCTGATGGAGAAGGGGAGAAATCCACTGAGCCAATTTGCTTTCCTCTTGAGCAGCTGAGATGTGGGATTGAAGCCGTACGGAGGCATTAAGAGAATTGGAAGGAGAGATGGAAGAGCAGTGAGACACTGCCCAGGGAGACGTTGGGGAGTTAACTGAGGGAGGCTTGCAGCCGTGGAGAAGCTTAGCAAGAAAAGGATAGCAAAGCTGGAGGAGGTGAAGCCTATCTGCAGCAATCTACAGCTCAAAAAACCTCTTTCGCAAACTTGCAATCCTACGGTGATGTGTGGGAGACCTCCTAAAGATTTCTAATTTAGGAGCACCCAGCTGTACTTCCAGATTTGGTTACTAGTTGCTTTTCCTACCCAACCCCCCTCAAAAAAAGTTGTTTTTCTCTTTGCATTTCCTAATAGACCTCCTACCAACACTTCAATGGCAACGTTTGTTTTGTGACAACATCCCTGGAGGCTACAGCCAGGGTAGTTTGTGCATCCAGCTTAGAAACCAAATACAATAGCAGGGGATTTTCTCGTGCTTGATAGATATGACCCATGCAGAGGAAAAAAGCGTGTGCTTGGTATTTTTTGTTTTCTTACGGCATAATGATAGATGAGCTTTTTTTAAAAAAAGAAAACTTCATTATTTTCTTGTTTGTTTTTTTCCCCCCATAAGGTTTTGCTTTATTCTTCCTCTTTTTGCCATGTAGGCAATGGAGCTGAAGGGACTTTGTGCCTCAAACCTGAAAGAAAACCTGAGCTACTGAGGGGAATAAAAAATGGAGTAAGGGGGAAAGATTTAAAAAAGGATTTTAAAAGACTTTTTATTCAGACTGTGTAAAAACTCTTCTGAGATTATTTGAATCGATACTCCTGAGAAACACATGGAAGAAAAGCTCAATTTGTTAAAAATCTGCATTCTCCTGTATCTTCTAAGTGCAACTTGCAAAACTAATTTGATTTCGTTGGTCCTCCGAGAAGTCCTCTAGCAAAAGGCGGCTGGGGGTGGGGGGAACCTCTCTTTTTTTGATATTCGTGAGACAAAGAGAAAACCAAGCTCTGAGGCCACTTGCATAAGCTCTGTAAGGCACTATGAGATGTTCTTAAAAAAAAAAGGAAAAGGCATTTCTTTTGTAGTTACCAAGAAATGCTGCCTTCATATAGTGCACAGCGCTTTTAATTTACACAGGTTTGTTGGCTGGACACTTTTGATCAATAGTACAACAGTGCTAATCAGACAATGACAAGTACTTTTCATGTGGACTTTTTCTGGGTAAAACCTTCTGAACTTTTCTAATTTCTTAACCAAAACTGAGAAAAAAGTCTTGCTCCTGCTTTTTCTCCAGATAGTGTATTTCCTTCCTTTTTCAGAGATAAAATAGGAGAACGAGTAAAAGAAAAGATGGGAGAAAGAAAAGAAATATAAAATGGGAAAACAGATAAGTGAAACTCCTCCTCCCTCCAAGTGTTTGTTGGTGCATTGTTCCTTTTTTTAATTAAATATGCATTTAAGATTTCCATTCCCAAATGGAAAAAATGTGACCGGCTCCGAATATAAGAACAATGCTTGAGGGCAGGCCTAAAGAGAGCAATAAATCAGAGCAGAAAATATTTTGCTTGGGGAACACATCATGATTAGAACATAAATAATCCTCTTTTCTTCTGTATGCAACATAAAATAAACACAGCTGTGTGCACAGGCGCACGCAGACACACATGCTCGTACACACACACACGTCTCGGCCCCGTTTCCCCAGGGAGGTTCTCTGATGGCGCGAGCGGTGAAGGGTTATGATGGAGGGGTTGGTGACATGGTGTCTGCTGAAAATCTCAATAAAACAGAGGAGCGGTGCCAAACACGCAGAGAGCACCCAGAGATGTCACCAGGAGGAAGCAAGCCCTTGGCTGCTGGCCAACAGGAAGCTCTGTGTACCAGTCCCCGCAATAAAATACTGCTTATTTCTTCTTAATCGTGGCGGCACCAAAATATTTGTTTCTCTGTGGCATCAGATCACATCATGGAGGGTGGCCTTAAATTGGGGCCGTGCTGAGAGGGAGGCTTGCCAGGGTCTGTGCCTACTCCGAGCTCTACTCCAGAGCTCAGGGTGGCTGCACAAATCACGCATAGGTCGCCTGTGTAGGTTAGATGCTTGTATGGGGCTGATTTCAAGCACAACATCTGGGGCTCCAGAGCCTTCTATCTGACCTGGGTTCTCAGCAGCCTGTTGCTAGTGCACAGCAAATTTGAGGCTGAATCTGGCCTTGCTGCGTGGGCTCCACACAGACCCATCTCATAGCCTATGGGAGGGAGGTTGCTCTCTGGGTTGGGCACACCCAAAGCACTGGAAGAGCTGCAGATGCGCTCATGCACACCCCCAGCACCCCGTGTCTTCCTATTCTCAACCTACTCTCAACTACAAACTGGTTTTCTCCATTTTGGGCCCTCTAGTTGTCCTTCCAGAGTTTGCCCTCCCAACAGGCATGGTATTATTCTTCTTCCTTGTCCACCTGAACATTTCCTTAGTAATTTTTAGCACCAAAAATGAAAAGATAGGGTAGTTTTTTTTATTGAAGTCCCCTGAGGAAAGGTAGCTTCAGTGTCTTCAGGGACACTTCCAAAATCGAGCACAGGTAGATGTAGGGTGAGTCACACAAGTGGGCGCAATGCTGGGGCAACTGCTTTCCTTACCAGTCCTGAGGAACTTCCAAGATGAAAACAATTCAACTCACAGAGCATCTGAGGCATCTAGAGGGATCTTGAGTGGGTCAAAGCTCTTTTGCAGGGAGAAAAGCAAATTCATATACTTCCCAGCAGAACTTGCTGGGATCTGTGTGGCAATTTCCTCCCTCTTAGATCTTTCAGTGAATTTTTCCATGACAGGGATAATCCAATCTAATCACTTCCATTTGACCCAGTTTAATCACCACCTTCCTGAAATGGAGTTAATAGGCGCTTAATGCTAACCAGCAAAGTGAGGAGGATGGTTCACAAAAGATCTTGGAAAATCACTCTACAGTTCCTAACCCACTCCATTTTTTTTCTTTTAATTCGTTAACCAGAGTTGGTAACTTCTGAGGCCTAAACCACAATACATCTTGAGCTCACTAAGCTAAAAATACTGACTCGCCAGTGACAGAATACTAATGAATCCTCCACGGAGAAAGCTGATCTGTCATTTCCCTCCCCACAGGAGCACACACAAGTGGTTAAATATCTAAAGATTTTGCCCGTAACATTCTACACTGAGATCTCGATTCAGGTATTGCAGGCATATATTTTCCTTATTCCAGGATTTGGTTTTGGTTTATTATTCCACGTCTGTCATCCTGCAATAGCACTAATTTTAATTCTGCTTTGCAAGCATGACAGCATTCTTAAATAGAGCCTATGCTTTTGAGGTTGTTTTGATTTTACTCTTACATACATTTCGGGGAGCAGCAGGAGCAGGGCTGCTCCATACGTAGGGATGAGCCGGGAGCCCTGGTAGCCCTGAGGCAGGCAGTGCCTTGGCGCCACGGTGCAGACCCAGGCATGGTGCTCCTGGACCAATGGGTGCTGGGGTGGGGAGCCCAACATTGGGCTCCTCGGGGCAGCTCAGGCCTATTGGTGCAGTCAGAGCCCCAGTGATCCCACAGCAGGACAGCAGTATTGTCCTAGTTGAAGCTTCTTGGATTAGACTATTCCACACTCTCTAAGATTCACATCTGTCACATTGTTACCATGTTGATATACCATTTGAGCTGGGCTTGTCAAGTTACAGCCACCTCCTTCTCCCCTCTTCCTTCCTCCAAAAAGGTCATTTTACACATATTTCCTTGTTCTCCTTTGAGTGACAACCTTTGTAACCATTGCACTGTGGTGACATGTGCAGTGCAGTTGTGTGTGAGCTTGGCTAACGGTGCGTATATGGTACCCCATGCTCAGTGCTAAGGGCATGAGGGGGAATGTACACTGAGTTCATTGAGGTTCACCTCCACCACTTCTTGACTTGAGGTGGAGTTTCTTGCTGCAGTAAACCCACTGCTTCTTAGCAACCTAATGCCTTTGTCCCTTAATTAGACCAAAAGCTGTTTTTCTCCCTTCCCTTTTCGGCTTGTGGGTTTTCTTTTCCATTTCATTACTCCTTATTTTTGTTTGTTTGTTTAGGCTTTAAATGTGGATCTTTGAAATAGTAAAGACACTCAAAGCCTTCCCTGCCTGTGAAAATCTCACATCCCAGGGTTGGGGCCCTAGTGGATTTACACCACAACAATCTCACCTGCCTGTTGTCTTCTCACCTCTCACTGATGATGCCATCACCCTCTCCGCCTTCAACAGCAAGCTCATCTGCTGTTCTTCTGCCGAGAAAAGGGCCTTGGCGTCATCGTCTGTGGATGGATAGAGTGCATTTGCTCCGTTCAGCCTTGTCATGAGCATCAGGGGTGAGTGGGATTCAGTGTTCCACAGATATCACACCAGGGGAAATTTGCTCGTGCCCCAGCCAGAGGTGAGTATCACAGAAGAGCTGGCAGTCTTTCTCTCGAGTACAGTTCCTGGCTCCTTGCTACTGGAAACTTATTCATTCATGGCAATGTGTGCTCAAACGGCAGGTGCTTATCTTGCCACCCCAAGACCCCTTGTGTAATGCTCCTGTGTTCCCCCAAACCAGCGAGGCTGAAGATGAGAAAGGATTCAGGGGCAGCTCGGGGCCTGGTGCCGGCCGTGCATCCTCACTGAGGGGACGGTTGCCAAGGAGTGGGAGGCAGTGGAGGTGCACGGCTGGGCTCTGGTAGATGTCAACCGGAAGAAGCAACTACTTAATAAATAAGCAAACAGGACATTATATCCCCACAGGCATTGTTAGCAGAGAAGTGGGTTGCTTGCGGAGTCTCGCTGCCATCTAGCATGTGAAGATGTTCTATATTTAATCCTTTAAAACTTCCCAAATAAGAATTCCTTTGACATGAACTGAAACCTCTGACCACCATAAAATACACGGTAAGGTCACACGTCCCCGCTTCCCCCCTGTTGCCGCAATACAGCCTTCATACTTCTGTGTTTGAATCAGCAGGTTTCCAGTGCTAACACCCAGTCTCCAGCAGCGTTACCACACAGTTCAGAAACAGAACACGTGTCGGACAAAACCTGACAAAGCAACACTTGGATTTAGGTCAGGCACGGCAAGCAGGAGTTACGTGTACGCTGTACCTGGCTCCCATTCAAACATGGAGCCTGATGAATTCACACTAGCCCAGACATGCAGAACGGTATCTCCCTTTTTCCTTTCGACCGAGATTTCTTTTCAGACAGTACCTTCAGCTCCTCGACTCTGTGCCCCCGCTGCCTGACTGCTGACCGCCCCCGTGGCAAGCTGACACGCTTGTGTTGCTCCCGCCATTAGCACAAACAGCGGAATTCACCGCTGAGGCAGGGCATGTTTGAACCCTCAAGAGACACGGGTACCTCTCTTCTTACTGCAACAGCAGCGCTGCCAGCATGCTGCTACTCCCTCACCCATTTACCATGCGATACTGCTACAGCAACTGGCACAAAACAGGCAGCAAGACAGTGCTGAAACTCCAGCTGCACATCCCAAACCATCCAGCCTGTCTAGCCTGGCCTCCTGCGTAACTCTGACCAGGACATCCTCTGCTGGATCTGGTACCTTATGATGGACTATCAAGACTCATAGGGCAAGCAGCCTCCATTGGATGACAAAGTTGCCTAAGACGGCAAATTCCCCTTTCATCCTGATGGTCTTCTAGCTTTTGTCTCTCATCCTGCTGTTTCTTGATCTCTTCCCATTTTACCCTGGCTGCTGTCGCTTCCTGGTGGTAGAAGCAGACTGCAGTTTCTGTTCCAGAATTGGCAGAGGCCTTTAACTCTGCATTTTAGTCTGGTTTTGCAGAGCCTGAGGTTAACCCTTCATTCACT
Organism: Psophia crepitans; assembly: GCA_013399095.1. NCBI lineage: Eukaryota > Metazoa > Chordata > Aves > Gruiformes > Psophiidae > Psophia > Psophia crepitans. The sequence continues at coordinate 386,812 of VWZZ01006959.1, forward strand.
GCTTGTTGGAGTTGAATTTTGTCCTTTCTTGTCTTCTGGACCAGCTCAGGGCTCCGTAGTGCAGCTTGCTCTGCAGTAATGAAGTTAAGGGCAAATGTTACAAATCTTTTGACGAATGTAAGTATTATTATTCTATAATAAATGCTTACTTTATTTACACATTTTTTTACACAGTTACAGGGATTATCTTTACTTACTTTTTATGTTCAAAATAGAAAAGTACAAACATTACAAATACAGAAGGTACACTGAATTTAGCCATAAAGTATTTCTCAGCTTTGCCAACTTCTGATGCAAAAGAGATTAAAATCAGCCTGAGAATTTAGTAACCTCACCTACAAATTGAGGACTGATCTGGTGGTAGGAGACCACATAGATCCTGGTGGTTTTTACAGGATGACTTGGATTAGGTGGCACCTTGAGTATTTTTTCAGGCTGTACTAGAAATGAGCTGAGCATGGCTCTATCAGTTCTTCAGTTTATACTTGAAGTTGAACATGGATACTCCTCAATCTTGGAACAATTTTCAATGTTTCTATTGAAAACATATGCGAGCTAGGCACAGTCAACCGTGGTATGATTTCTCTGAGACATATCTTAAGTGATTGGGATTCCTGAAAAGCTTTCAGGCTGTTTTGAAGGGAAACACACAGCTCCTCTCTACGGCACATGTGTGTGTGTCCCCTGGCCTTCTGCGCCTGCATGCGGGTCTGGAAAGCCAAGTCCATAGAATCCAATAACTCTCATCCTCGCAATTTCTCTCTGCGTAGTGCTTCAAAACAGTTAACTGATGTTGGTTTCCTTCACATTGCAAATTCCATGTGGGCTTTCACATGCTTGGGCATCCCCTCCGTAGCAGCCAGAGTAACTTTCCAGCCCTGGTATTTTCAGAGCGTGTCTAGAAATCTGGAATGGGGCAGTGAATCTGAACCCTAATGGTTCTTGCGTGCTGTAATTGTTGATTTGGATGTGTTCGCTACTTTCCTTTTCTACTTTAATCATGTCTTTGTATGAAAATTAAGAATCTTGGTGGATATTTTTAGTGCAGGTTCATCTTTTTATTAAGGGTTTAGATGGGGGACTCTCAGTTCTTTGTCAGGCAGTGCGTCGTTTGTACTGTTGCCATATGTTAAAGGAGCTGGAATAAAATTGGCTCAATATCCAGTTTCACCCAAATGAGGTTATTGAGCAGGATCCAGAAGATCTGTATCCACAGAGTATTTAAATGGAAAAAAAGCCTATGATTTATTTCATTATTTACTCAATGCTGTCATGGTGCTCAGTACTATATAAACATTCTCTGCCCCGGGTTATTAATATTACCAGGCACAAGCAGGTTCAAGACTCAAACACTTTACATGAAATACTCCCAGAACAAAAACTTTAAGAACGAGTTAAAAGGACAAGTTATCCATACAGGAATCACGTTAGTGAAACTTCAGACTTCAAGAGGTAGCTACGTGTTTCAATAAGAAAAAATCTGCATTTGAGGACCTAATTCTCTACCCATCCCTGTATAACTCCCCCTTTCTGACCATTGCCATATTACATGGTCTGCCCGGCTGGGTGTATGAGCGATGCCAGAATGGCCTTTTTGTTGCATGCTAAGGAACATCCACCCCTCCGACAAATATGGAGAACCAGTAGGAGATCAGATTTTAGGGGTTACACTACGTAATGATCTCATATTTAAGAAGAACAAGAAGGTTTTGGTCTTTTGCTCAGCTCTGGGAATGCTAGGGAGTCACGGCAGGGTCCCCAGCCTGTGTTGTGGGTGACAGTAAAATGGAAAATGTGTTAGGTGGAAAGACAGTATGAAAGGACTGTTAAAGGGCATGTCTTTAACTCTTATGGAAGGACGAAAAGACACAAGCTATTTGGAGGCATAGTGACAGAAGAAAAAGGAGGAGTGTTTTACTTAAAGATAATTTAAACGCATTATGAAATCTTGAGAAAAGCTGGGAAAAAGGTACTATTACCTAAACATATCAGGCTGAAATAACCCCAAAGGTACACTATTCCTTGATGAAAACATCAGTGATTATAAAACAATATATGCCTACATGCTTAGGTCAGTGAAGATTATTGTATCTTATGTAAGGCCACTTGAAAGACAGAGCTCTCACAAAAATTACAAATTATTCTGGGCCTGTGAAAATCATCCTGGTTTTAATTACAGCATAAAGACAAACCCACAAAGTTATAAGTTCTGCTGGCATGCCAAGCAATCAGTATAAATCTGGACGAGAGATCACAAAGAAATTGTAAATAATGACTGTGAGAGATTTCAGTACCAGCTATTTTTGTCTTTAGAAATGTTTTTCATTTCAAAAAAGTCATTAGCACTTGTGCTCAGCCAACACTTGCTTGTAAGACTAACCAGGATTTCTTAGCATAAACTGTTCTTAAAAGGATACTGTCAACTCCCAGCTAGTCAGCTCTTCACAAGAATTTTAAAGATGCTTCAGTACACGAATCCCTGGGGCAATGCCCATCCTTTTGTCACAGTACTGTACCTTTTTTCCCATCGCTTTACCTTGCTCTGTTGCAGCATCAAAGGCTCCACACAAGCTCAGGGAACCAGAAAATAGGGAGGAAGCAGTGAAACAGAGAGCCTGAAAAGCACTGTCAAAGCTGAAAATAAGCCAGGGGAGCTAAACAAAGAACCGTAAAGGTCTATCTTCTTTTATTAATTTTCAGTTCCAGGAATTGTTTGGAAAAGAGAGAAAAATGTCAGGTAATGATGTCTCTGTAATTTAACATTTAATTACAGCCAGTATGGCAATAAAAAAGAGGAAAGACAGAATGAAAATTTGCTGATGATATTAAGATGGCTTTTAAAAAAGGAAAATATTTTTAAAAAGACTATTTCAGCCAAAGCAAGAGTGCAGCATGTTCTGGGACAGTCCTACAATACAGTTCCTCTGTCTTGGCATTTTAAACCAAAAGTTTGTTATGAATGTCAAGATCCAGTGCCAGGATGAGTTGCTGGAGGTGATAGTGACACTGACTGCAGTGGGTACTGCAGGCTGAACTGGGACAGGAGTCCCTCGGATCAGCAGGCAAGAGTTGTACGAGTCTGTAATGCATTTTATTACATTCCATTCATTTTATCAGCCCTGTCCTGCCAGTGGGATTTGTGTAGATGGGCCCTTCTTCTTGCAGGGACCCTAAATGATAGCAACAAAAATCTTTCAGTAAGGATGACACTGCGAGGTTGTGGCCTGAGATGGTGGAACAAGGTAGCAGTTGTATAGGATGGAAAATCCGCTAAAGCTAAAGCTGCTAGAGTTTAAACTACACTGCTTCTGCCAGGTTTATTTCAGTACTAGTCATATAATTAGTACCACATCAGAAAAAAACCCAACCTCTGGCCGGCTGATTCTAGCTGTATTGTCATTTTGCCTGGAGTGTGACAAGGATAACTGTGTGTTTAGCCAGCTTTCGTGATGGCTTCTTGGAAAGTTATATGCAAAAATGGAAAACCCCTAACTCCTCTTGTTTGTTGGAACAGAGTCCTGATGCCTGGAAATTTGTAACTGACTAGAGAGAAACTTGCACAGCTAGAGCTGTGTAAATAAGGAGCATTAACTATTACCAAGTCCTGATAAGTGGGAATTCACACCTTTAGAATACCACCCAAGAATCAGTTCTCCTGGAGGAGAAGGCAGAGGTGGGCGAAGGGGTGGGGCTGCTGACAGAGGGGCGATACATCTGCTGTGCAATCTTTTCCCTCCTCCCAGCCCCCTTTTAGCAACTTCCTTGTCAGAATCCAAATGCCACTGCCCCACTTCTGGTGCTAGATCTGCACGAACATGAATCCTACCAGGACCTTAGGCCTTTTCTTACCTTCTGCATTTGCTTGAGAAGGGCTGCAAGCAGAGTCCTAAAAAACAGCCACTGCAAGCCCCAGTCCAGCACCAGCGTTACTCCAGATGAAGAAGTTGGGATTTGGTAATCCGGATCACCCATGCAAGATGAATTCCGTGCATAATGAGCATGCTTATGAGCCTATCATTCCAGGCTCATACCACGTAACTTTAGCTGTCAAACGTTAGACGACAAGTAGGCAGAAGCACCCTTTGGAGGTGCTTGTGTCTTCTGTTGACGTGGCAGGATGACTAACCCCCTCAGCAGTGCCTACACTCACGCTGGGTGTGTTCCCCCTCCCGCTGTGCCAGACCCTCACTATGCAGTTTTCTGTATACAGCAGCAGGCAACTCACATGCTACATGTACATCACTCGGGGTGTCTGCTGATTATCTTAAGACAGAATTATAAAATAGTTCCTTGGAAATGGCAGAGTTGCTTAAAGAGACAGCCTGAGTTAAAGCCTGGGACACAACTCTTCTCCTCTGCTTTCTTCCTTCCATTTGTCTTCTTGGCTGCTCTCACGGTCCTCTAGCATTTGGCACTGCTGTAAAAGTTGTTGTGCCAGAGTGTTTAAAAAACATAAGATAACCTTCTGCTGTGTTTTAGACTGGGTCCGTTCGTCAAGACCAGAGCTTTCCATCCTGCGATGGCAAAGAGTTAATAACCCTGAGATATTCCACTGTTCTACAGCTGTAAAAAAGAAGCCAAATCAAACCTAAAATAATTTAGTATGGAAAACATACTCCAGCTTTAATAACACACTGGGATTTTGTTTAGGTTTCTTTGTTTCGATGAGTCATAGTATGTAAACTTCACCTGCAGTTACTGAAGTCACGTGTCTGCCTTATTTTAGCTTTGGGAACAGCAGCAACGCCAACATCTTTTGTTTCCTTAGAGGGAGGACTTGAGAAGTCCAGAAAGACAACAATGCTCTGGTACCCTGACGTGTTGCGTTTTCGCCCTTCGGCTAGAAAATGAAGGGGCAGATTCTCTAGACGAGCCCTCTCTACATTAAGTCTTCCTATAAACACCCTGGCCTTGCTAATGCTGGCTCAACTCCGCCGGTGTCAGCAACGGTGGGATTCCCGTTTGGGATGGTCCGACAAAAGGATGTCCCAGGATCTACCTGGCCTGTCGTAAACAGAAGTGAGCCACACACGGGTGACATCAGCCGAGCTCTGTCAGTGCTGGCAGTTCCACTGCTGCTTTCATTACTGGAGCTGTACTGATGAGAAATGTTTTCATTTCAGGCCCTACAGAGGACTTAAACTAAGCAGAGAGATTTCCACTGTTGTCGTTCATCAGGTGAGTTTCCTGCAGCACACCTCTGCAGCCCTGCGAACAGATTCACAGAGAGAGAGGGGTGGAAAAGGCAGCAGAAGACTTCCTTGGTTCAGTAAGTGCAATGCCCATCCTTGCAGGTATAAAAAGGCAACGCGCAGGCATCTATATAAAGAATGTTCTTCAGATGGGTTATGTATAACTCCCTGATGGCAAGGGTATCAAATGAAGGTCGAACATCAGAGACCTTTAGGCTATTACGAAATATGACTCATGGATTAGTTAACTGCCTGTCAGATTTTCCATTATGAAACTTTAACCACAGCCCATATCTGCACAGCACCAACACCTGTAAAGAAGGACAAACAAACAAGTGGTTATGTATGCATTTGCACTGAAGTGGGTCAGGAGATGTGCCATGGTATCAGGAGAACCTTTTTCCTTAATTAGAAACTACTAACTAAGGACTAAAAATGGGGGGAGGGGGGAAATCCTATGGCAGTAAAAATGATTGTTTTGAAATACACATCTTCCAAAGATTCTGCAAGATAAATCTTTACAGCTAAATTGTATCAGATGAATCCAACCTCAAAATCTCTCTCTGCAGAATATCAGTATTTTAGCCATGATGAACATCAGTGCTTCCTAATCCAAGCATTTATTTTTCCAACTCTACATGTTGGCATGAGCAGAAGTGAAAAAGCAACTATTCCTGTTCTGAAAAATCATTATTTAAATACTAAACTAAAAAAGAAGGAACTTTTTTTTTTTATTTTGAAAATGGGTAAGAAGATTTAGCCACTGGGTGGAAGACCCTCATACGTCTCTCAGCAGCCGTTACATCAGGCTGATTTGTAAATTTAAAAAGGCCGAAGGTGTCCTCTGAAAATTCACCACAGGGAGCAGGGCTCTTGACCTGTGCGTCACCGCTTTAATGGACTCCACAGGTGAGACTCAGCTCACCTAATTTTAGATGTCTGCAGTGTCTGTCTCTACATCTGAGCCTGTTGCCCCATAGGCACTTTGAAGGTATGTTTTATCTGATCTGCTTTAAATATCTACCTTCGGCTGAGACCATTCATGATCTCAGAGTGTCTTTTTCTCCACTGTGGCTGTAACAGGCACCTGAGGTGACTAGCTTGGCTGGAGAGCCTTCTGTGTAGCTGTCTACTATTGATTAGATGAACCCTGCCTGAATGCCCTGCCTCCACAAGGCCAGCAACTTACACGACACGAGTTGGTTAACACCGCTCATTGCTATTGCAATGTTTTGTCTGTATCACAAAAACACTATCACATCTGGCACAGATGAATCCTAGCAGGCTGAAACAGCCCAGAGGCTACTAATTAAAGAGGAAATCTGAAGCACTCAGATAAATTTCACCACTACATCACCTTCTTGCCTCTAGAGATGATCCAGATCACAAGTTAGGTATGGAGCTCTCACTACACCTACCACAGTGGCATCTAATCTCTGAAGACCGAAGTCTCCGTTTCCATGCCTGTTAGTCCAGCTCATTTCATAAACACTGCATTCATTTAAATGTTAAACTGCTGCTCTACTGAAAGTTCAGAAGATATGAATTGTATGCCACAATGAAAAGCAATTGAGTCTCAAGAAGCAAAGTCTGAGGAGAGGCAAAATAGCAGCACACAAATATATAAAAAGTAACTGCGAAGAGGAAGGAAATAAACTACTCTTCCTGTTTAATATGAATAGGCTAAAAAGCGATGAGCTTATAGTACAAGGAGACTTAAGTTACTCCCAAGTGAGGTGGCATACCACAAGTCATCCAGCCACTTCTTGGAGGTGAACAGCAGCATCGTGCCATCTTTCAGACAAATGGGAAGTCAACAGGAGCTGCAGTCTCACAGAGAGGCAGCAGCAGCTCCTGCTTCCCTGCAGGCACCCAGCTGGCTGCATCTGAAAGGGGTGGGAGGCTGATGGCTCCATCCTGCTGTGGGTGTCTGGAAGGGGCTGGGAGCTCTTGGCTCCCTAAGCAGCTTTTCGGTCTCAGCATGAAGCGGGGGCTCCTGGCGCACAGCTGAGGAGCGGTGGCTGTGGTGACATGACGGCAGCCTGGTGCTCTTAGGAGAGGCCAGTTGCTGCTGCAGTTGGGGGCTCTCCCCTGGTTTGGGGATGCAGCTGGTATTCTGGAGATCCAGCCCGATGAGCATCCATCCAGAGTGGATGGATATATTTAGTCTTAAGGCACTGTGATGGACCAGATGTCTCAAACCCCCTTTACTCTATATGCTTTGTTAAGTGGAAAGGTCGCAACGAGCAAAGTGAAGCCTGAGCTAACCCTCTTACGATGGAGTGGGCCAGAGCTCCAGCTGTGTGAGCTGTGCTGCTGACCAAAGCCAGCAAAACGGACAGGGTGGTCTTTGAAGAACCCATCCAGAAAAAAGACTCTTTTCTCCTGGCGTGTTGTTTTGGTTTTTTTAATGGTTCTTTCTCTGCTGCCACCACAAGAGCTATGACAGGAGCATTATGCAGCTGGGTGCTTCTGTTTACTACTCCCTGTCTCTGTAGGAAATACTCTTGCGACACTGTATCAACAATGTAGAAAACATCCGGGGTGGGATGGGGGCGGTGAGGGGAGGTGGTGGCCAGACCACACACGGATGGACACTACAAAGCCTTAAGGAGGAGAAAGTGATTTTATTTAAATTAAAAACTGAAGCAAAACAGGTTTCACCCAGCCACATACACAGTCTCACACTCACGACTGCAGCCACCAGGCACCAGGTCAGTGTGTTCAAGCCATCCATCCAAAATCCGGGCAACATAAAGATTGTGCCCAGGTAATAGGTCCAGGGTCTAAGCAAACCATATCCCTTGCTGTATCGAAACCAGTGTGACCAGCAGGTTGAGGAAGGTGATTCTCCCCCTCTACTCTGCTCTGGTGAGACCCCACCTGAAGTACTGTGTCCAGCTCTGGGGTCCCCAGTACAAGAAGGACGTGGAGCATGGAGCTGTTGGAATGAGTCCAGAGGAAGGACATAAAGATGATCAGAGGGCTGGAGCACCTCTCCTACGAGGACAGGCTGAGGGAGTTGGGGTTCTTCAGCCTGGAGAAGAGAAGGCTCCAGGGAGACCTTATTGCAGCCTTCCAGTACCTAAAGGGGACCTACAGGAAAGCTGGAGAGAGGCTGTTTACAAGGGTATGGAGTGATAGGACAAGGGGGAATGGCTGTAAACTAAAAGAGGGGAGATTTAGATTAGATATTGGGAAGAAATTCTTCACTCTGAAGGTGGTGAGGCACTGGAACAGGTTTCCCAGAGAAGCTGTGGATGCCTCATCCCTGGAAGAGTTCAAGGCCAGGTTGGATGGCGCTTTGGGCAACCTGGTCTAGTGGAGGGTGTCCCTGCCCATGGCAGGGGGGTTGGAACTAGATGATCTTTGAGGTCTCTTCCAACCCAACCTGTTCTATGATTCTATGATCTGTTGCAATACCATTGAGAAAAAGGGATGCCCGCTATCAAGTCTTCCTCTCCTTGGTTATTCTTCGGTTGGTGACCATGCACAGGGTTTGGGTATCTTTCCATATCTTTTTGGAGCTGGCAGTATCTCCACTGTGTCCCAGCTCTGGTAGTCAACAGGACTAATCACTTTGTCTCCAGATCTGAGTGTCTTGTGAAACAGCCTTTGCGGTCCTGACGACCTGCTAATCTGGGTGTCATTAACATGGGCCATTTGGAGAGCCCTTCCCCTGCTGAGTGTTCCTGCTGGTGCCTCCACACCCAGGCCTTCCCCTCCTTCTCTGTTCACACCTATACGAACCTTCATATTACAAGTCTCTACACTGCTTCCCTTCCCTTGCGCCTGCTGGAGATCCTTCACTGGCCAAGAGATGGACCTAATCAACACTCAGCAGCAACAGTGAGAGAATGAGGAAGGTGGGCCTTCTTCCCCCTTGAAGATCAGTATTGGGTTTCCTTTAGTTGTCCCTCAGGCTTTATGAGTGTTTTAGTTCCTGGCAGGGCACAGCAAGGGCAGCAGCTTCCCTGGGGCTGGGGACCAGGACTGTGGGGGAATGACATGGGGGCCCTGGGCTGTGGACAGGTGAGAGGAGCCCCAGGGGTTCAGACATGGGGCAGTCAGGGCTGGTGGTGCCCTCAGGGCCCTGACAATCCCATAGGCATTTTTGAGCTGTCATCAACCTAGTATTTGCTCAGTGACCCTCTCGAGGTTTTTCGAAGAGGACTCTAATGTGACATGAAGGTTACATTTGGTATTTAGAAATGGTAATTGGAAGCGAAAACGTTTCCAGAAACCAAAAAGAGAAGCATTAGTGCCTTCTTCAAAGTATAATACTAATGCTGCTTAATATAGGAGCCACCTTGACTAGGCGCCTCTTTGGATTTAGGCAATCCTTAGCTTACCAGTTCAAACCAGTTCACAACGAGAATGCACAGCATCCAAGATTTACTGATGTGCCTCTTTCATTTCTTCTTGCTGCTGTAAGCCTCTCTGCTTTTGTCTTCACCTTCTGTTGCTTTGAGCTTGCCTACAAGAGAAAGGCTCACTCCTAAAATTACAGTCTGCTTGTAAACCAATGCAGTTAACTCCAGGCACTCATGCAGTGTTTGAAGAGGGGCAGTAGACGGATACACACGACTTTTTCCTATTGAGCAAGATCATACTATAATTTTTGAATACCTGTAGGAAAGCAGTGGAAGCCAACACCTTGCACAGATGCAGCAGTCCCTGCTCCTGCTCTCTGAGTGCTGCGAACCAGGCTGCCTTGGGTAGGAAAAAGGCAGTTGCTGCAGTGTGACACAGCCTGCTTCACAGCAGGTGATGAAACATGGCAGCAGAAGCTTTGGTGGGACTAGCTGACTGGTGGTGTGTTACCTCTGTCCAGCAGACTGTTCTCCTGCTGAGGTCAAGAGCATGCCCCTAGCCTTTCTTCCCATTTGGAGGACACAATCTGCAGAAGTAGTTGCTGGACTCTTTTTGTTCAGGTGTAGGAAAACTTACTGCTTTACAAGTTCTTCCTGTTTCTAGTTGACCTGATCTAACCTGAAATAAGCCATTTGTATTCCTGCAAAGGAATACCAGGGTATCCACATGGCCTTTTGCCCAGAGTTAACATAATTTCTTTCAAGCAAACTGCAAATTAATAATAGCGCAACTTTCCTGTGTGGGCAAGCCCTTAATCTAATTGGAACATGGAAAACAGCATTTGGGAAGACAAAGCACTGCCTAAATGCAGGAGTTAGAGAGGGAGGCAATGCAACTTGGAGTCCAGTGGGGACGATGGAGAGATCTGAATGCAGAGAGATATAAGTGATGAAGTTTTTTAAAATCCAAGCTGGCAAGGAATATAGGGATATGAAAAATAGAGCCTGACTCGGAACTTTTCAATGTCCATGGAACTGCCATCTTCTTCCACCTGAGACAACAACCCTTGCCATTTTAGTCAAAAAACACCCTCCCTTCCATGCCCTACAACTGCAAGCCACAGAAAAAGCCCAACGTGGTTCTGACAGTGCACAAGCTGGAGCATTCAGTTAGTGCTGCCTCTCACCAACAATATTTAATAATTCAAAATATCTCTCTCACTTAATAAGGCATACTAGCAACCCTGGACATTCCTCAAATAGCTGAGGCCACTGCTGCTTAACCGGAACACTCCTGGCGGCTGCACCGTGTTGCACAACCACCATCTGCAAAGGTCAAAGCTGGCCAGGTGTTCACACCCGGCAGCAGGAGTCAAACGTCTTCACCCAAGAGGGGACAGCACTGGCAAGGTCCTTCCTTGAAACCCTGGGACACAGCCGCCCCATCCCATAGGTGCAGCGTGGCCAGGGAAAATCCTCCATAGCCGAGAGAGGTGCAGGGCAGAGTGAGGGACTCACTGGCATAGGAGGGATCTTTAGCTGGGAGGGAGGGGCTGGGTATTTCCCCAGGCTCTGGTCTGGGTCTTAGCTAGTAGCAGCAGTCCCTGCCAGGCTGGGCTGGGCACAGCTCTCTTCCGACCACAGCGCAGTGACCGGCGCAGCCTGTCAGCTGTGCACATGGGGGGTCAGGGAGGAGAATGGGCGAGTGAGACAAGGCTCTCCTGCTGCAGCACTGCATTTGCTCTGGAGCCAGGCAAGTGAGGCAGCCCCAGGAAGGCACCAGGTTACTCCTTTCTCTGGTCAGGCACGTAAGATTGGGGGCTCACAGCAAACAGTGTGGAGGTATCTTTGCTAGTCTGCTTCCTCTTGCCTCAAGAGGGGACTCACTCCAAGACCCAAGCAAGAGATGCACAGGAAGGGAGTGCCTTTAGGAACTACTTCTACAGCAAAGAGCTAAACCTAACCAGTTCTTGTCTTGTGTCCCATCCCTTTGCCCATACTTTGATCCCCTCTTCTGCCGTTTCAGTGGCAGCCTTGGGCAGCACTCAGGTCACCAGGTCCCCGGCCCTGACACCAGCTCAAGAAGTATCCCCTGTTGGCATAAGGTGGTGGTGGGGCTCTTCTCAGAGCGATGCCCTGGGGAAGGGTTCGACACGGTGATGGAGACAAAACCTGTGTGAAATTCATGGACACATTCTTTCCCATGTCTGACCCCAGTGTAATGAAAGAAATAAGGACAAAACTAAGCTTGTACTTCCTCAGTTCCCACAAAAGCCTGTGACTACTGGATGGTGACTAAACTGTTACAGAAAAGAAAAAGAGCCTTGTGTGCTGCCTCAGATGAGGACTAGCAGATGTTTGAAATGGCCAGATCCTCTCTGTGTGTCCCTACTCTAGAGCCACAGCTTGTAAAACTTCTCTGATTCTGTCTATCCTTTCTGTAAAGTCTCTGCTTTCTGTAAACAGTCTTTTGTGGTTTTTCAGGCCAAGATGTGAATGTCTTTGAAGTTTTCAAACACGCTCCAGGCATCTTTCAGAGAATCACTGTGAATCTGCCCTTCACCGAGGCCTCCCCAGTCAATTATGTACATTCTATCAGCCTCTACCAGTCTGGTACCGTGGAGAGACAAGGGAAGGGGAGCCAGCAAGGCTTGGGTGGTGATACGGTAGCCAAAGAGCAGAGGAGCTTTTAATCAGATTGCCTTTTAATTCTTCACGTGAGTTAAAGGCCTAATGTCCTCTGTAAGACTTAGGGTAGAGGTGTACTCAGCACAGGCAACGACAGAACAGTGTTGCAGCGTAGTGGAAAATTTTGTAAATATTCTGTTAAACGCTGTCCAGGCAGAGTTTAACAATCATATTTTTTAGTGTTAGGAAATTCCTTTATTCCTTACAGTAAAATTTTGTATCAAAACAGAGACAAGAGGACCCAAACCAGAAAATCAACTGTGCACATTTTGGCTAAAATCCCTAACGTGGTTCTACAGGCAACAGAAAACTTTGCCCAGATTTTCCTGAGATTCCCCGTGACAACCATGGTCTGTGTAATCAGCACCCCAGTGCAGCCCTTCCATCAGACAGCGCTCTCCCGCTCTGCCCCCGCGCACCCGGCGAAGGAGGCTGCGGCCCCGCACAGGCTTCACCAGCAGTGCTGCCGCGGCAGCTCCAGGCCGCTGCCTTCCCTGCCTGGGGGATGGTTACCCTTGCTCATCTTGGACTGGCATAGGCGTTTGTGTACCGGCCCAACCTGACTGAAGGGTTGATCCGGGTAAAAAATAACCCCTTCTCCACACTGGTTCGTTTGAGGGGCTGAAACAAGCTGGGGGTGCAGAGTGAGGTAGGGACTGCATAAGCTGGCAATGCCAGTGAAAGAAATGCTTGGCTTAGGTGTACCGGCTTTGCCCTGTACACTGAGGTAAAGCACGTGCGGCAGGAAATATTCACTAAATTGAAGAAACAATTCTTGAAGGACAAGAGGGAATGGCTGCAAGTTGCGCCAGGGGAGGTTCAGATTGGAGATTAGGAGAAATTTCTTCTCAGAAAGGGTGGTTGGGCATTGGAACGGGTTGCCCAGGGAGGTGGTGGAGTCACCGTCCCTGGGGGTGTTTAAAGAAAGGTTGGATGTGGTACTTCGGGACATGGTTTAGTGGGTAATATAGGTGGTAGGGGGACGGTTGGACTAGATGATCTTGGAGGTCTTTTCCAACCTTAATGATTCTGTGAAACTAATTGACTACAAACTGATATCCCACAGGCATTTCTCTGGGCAGAGAGTTGACTTAGGCAGGTTATTTTTCTACCCCTACAAACAGAGTTATTTTAAACTCAGATCTGTTCCTTCATTCACTGCATGTGCTGGTATCACTAACAGTTATCCCGGGACAGCCGAGGGGACATGTTGAGGACAGGAACAAGTGCTGGGAACTGCCTACACGAATACTACTGCCGAGAGAAATGTCTGAAGAACGACAGCCTCCCAGACGTGAGGAACCTGGCAAGGCCATTCAGTGCAACAGGCCTGGGTTTGTTTTGAAGTTAGAGGAAGGGTGCCAGCTTTAAAAATGTTGTTTGATTTTATTCTGCCACATAAATTGCTGTTACATACATTATTTTAAAGCTTATCTATTGGTCCAGTGAGTTTTGTAGCTGCTGCTGTAAGGGAAACACAGACTTTGTAGTGAAGGCTTCGCTAACAGCGTATCAATGGTTGCATGTAGTTCTTTTCGTGTTGCTCCTCCAAATCAAACTCTGACCTTTGATGCCTAAAAACATCCCCAGAACTTTGGGAACTGATCAGATGCAGCATTTTAGAATTATGCTGTTGAAGACAGATCTCTGCTATTACGGAGAGATACACACTGTTGACTAAAGACTGTTTCTCAGTCCCTTTGCTAATTTGTGGCTGGACAACATTATGGTTTTTATTGCCCTGCCAGCATGCAATATAGAAAGACTCACGAAAATACGGTATGTGGTCTTAGTCACATACCTAGCTCTGTAGAACAAGAAACAAGCTTTCAGTACTAAAAGCTGAGATTTATATCCGTGGTGGATTTACTTTTTATCACACTCTGGATTTCAGGGTCTGAGTTGCCTTACCATTAGTAAATTACCTCCTTCCCTCAGAAGTAAGCCCACAGTTCTGTAAGATGGGAAACCTGCTTGTTAGGATGTCTAGTACCATATGACCTGTTGGTAGTCTCAGAACAGATAAGGAAACTCGTGTCCACAAGGCTAGCGTCTACCAGCTTTGGGTAAAAATATTCTAAAAGGCAGATATAACTTCATAAACAGCGTTTGACTTTACAACCCACAGTGCTTGGTGGCAATCGGGGATGCTGCTTTCCTGATGCACAGCAACGATCTCCTTGATACTCAGAAAGCTGTATCTCCAGCTGTTTTGAGGCTATCGGTGTAGCCTTTCAGAAGGCCCACCAGGTTAGGCTCTGCAGGTGAGGGAATAGCAAATTGGGGAATCCTGCTAGGGTTGAAGAACTGAGCATCCAAGCAGCCAGCAGTGTCAGGTTCTAAGCAGTTTTGTTTGAGTTAATCCGTAAAAAACTTACTGCGTTTAACAGACAGCGAGCAGGATTTGAGAGGACTCCAGCGTGAGCTTAACGCTTGACTCAAGTCCTCATTAGCTGCTCAACCTCCTCCAGCAAATTGTCTCTGAGTCAGCTGCAGAATAAAAAGTGAAACTGGGAATACATAGCCCTGCCTAATGCAGATGGTAACTCAATAACAGAGGGAAAAGTGACTTCCCTGAGCACAGGGAGCTCTTGCCTGCCTGCAGCAGAAGACTCCCAGCTTTCTAATTTGCTCGGTCCTGGGTGGACTACCTTGAAGCACACTGCCAGCATGACACAGCGTGACACACACAGGCCCCTCTACTAACGTGTCACGAAGGCAAGTGGGCCCACACCTGCTTTCCTGACTGCAGGACTGGGAATTAAACCACCTCCAAAACCTGTACAGTGAAAAAAGATTACTTAATGTCATTTTCTAGTGCATACGAATTAGATCAAACAATGCTCGTGTTTACAAAAGCATCGCAGACATTGCAGGGATGTAAACATTGTAGAATTGTTTAGAATTTAGCATTGTCCGCAAAGTTGTAAGAAGAAAATAAATTAAAAGATTTATTTGAAATTTGCTTTAAAAAAACACAAAACAAATTTGGGCCTAAGCGCAATAATATCTTTTTAAAATACGTACAATCTTTTTTTTTTTTATCTGTCAGGCAGCCCTGGTGAATACACCTGCAAGCATTTAAATGATATAAAAAGGTGCACCTGAGGAAGAAATACAAATATAAACCTTTAGCTCTGGAGCTGTAGCTGGCTAAAGAAGCATTATGGAAGACCAAAGAAGAAGAATGGTAAGTGTTTTATTTAATGCCAGACCCTGTCCTGTACAGAACTGGCTGGTTTGTCTGTGAGGAGGAGTATGTGTTGCTTGCTTAAGGATTTCTTTGTGGGTGTTTAAACCTTGTCGGGCTTAATTTCTGGGATGGAATTGAAGGGTGGTGGTTCTAGAGCTTTGACTTTTAAGGGCAGCTATGTGAAAGAACTGTGTTCAGGAAAAAGTAAGTAAAGGTGGGTGTTTTTATGTGTGAGTACTGTGGAGAAGTTTGGTCTTGATTTTTAAATCCCACAGTGAATCTAGCCATCCTTCTGGAATATGACTCTTCCTTATACTCTCCTGTTGGAAGAGGCAGGAGCCCAAGGAGGAGGGAGATGCATAGTCACTATGTGTGGATCAAGGACAAGCAAACACCATTTCCTTTTCTTTGTGACTGAACAGCCTCAGAGGTATCCTGATCCCCCAAGCATGTTTATCAGTACTTTTACTGACCCAAATTCAAGGAAATGGCTCTAGTATTTTCTGTGTCAGCAGACTGGGATGTGATGGAAGGGTATGGGGGTGTATGTCTCTCTTGGAAAGTGAAAGGTAGCTTAATGCTTATTATTTGACTGGCATTTTACAGGCTAACAGTAAACATGAGTCTTAATGAGCCCAAGGCAGGGCTTTTTGTGGCCATAATGAGGGAGCTTGGTAGAACTGTTGCTTCAGGGGAAAACAGGGGTGACCTTTGGCATCTCTATAGATTTGATAGCTACAGATTTTGGGGAGGGTGAATGTAATAACCAGTGTTGACCACCACTGTGTTAGGTGGCCACTGAGTAGACGCTCACTGCACTGCCACAGGCTGGCATTGTCTGCATCAGTGTTGAGGGCAGCTGTGAGGGCCCAGAGCAGGTGAGAGGAGCTGCCTAGAAGAGGGTGAGGTGACAGAACCTCTCAGCAAGCACCCTGCAACTACTGCCAGGATACACAGTGGGAAAAGGGAATGAGTTCCTGCCCTGTGTGGGCCTGTGTGTGGCAAAGTAGCTGCCAGCCCCTCCCCCACTGGCAACAGTCAGCTCCTGCTCTAGGTGACACTGAAGCCAGGCGGGACCCACGGCGCGCCATGACTAGCGCCCTCCGCCTCCCCTAGCCGCCCCGCAGTCCCGCACGGCGGGCCCGCCGCACCTCCCTTAGCACCCACGCCACT
>VWZZ01006959.1:404587-503549 GCA_013399095.1 Psophia crepitans
CGATAAATGGCGGCCATTGTGCCTCTGACGGGGCGAGGCGAGGGGTGGGGGAGGACGGCGCTTTGTGTTGGCGCCCCCTTCCCCGGCGAAGGGGCTGGCGGCTGCCTTTGTTCGAGCTGCGTCAGCAGAGCCCGGCAGCAGCCTTTCCCGCTCTTCCATCCGGTGCCCGTGGGCCCCGGTGACGCAGTTGGGCCTGGATGAGGAGCGCCTGAGCCGGCGTGTGTCCGGGCGGCTCCTGGGCCCGCGGTGTTGTTCTATCCTCTTCTTTTCTTATTATTATTTTCCCCCTCCTGTTTCCTACGTCTTGCACCCCCACCTCGTTTACTGGGCGGAGTCAGGCGCAGGCTCCTGCCCAGCGTGGAGGGGATAGATGGTTATCTAATCGGGGCGGGGGGGGAGGAGGAGAAGAGGCCCCCGTGTTGTAGCGAGACCTAGGGCGGGCAGCTGGCGTGGCAGGGTGGCGCTGGACCTCGGCTGCTTGTAGGCTCCGGGCGGCTGGTGCTCTGGGGCGAAGAGGCAAAGTAGGTCAGGGATCCAATCCTCCCCCCCGCCCCCCAGTCCGATAGCACGTGACGGGTGCCGGCTGCCGGATTAGCTGGGCGGCTGCGGCTGCTCCCTGCTGCGCCGAAAATCCCAACCCGCAGTGCCGGCTGCACCGCCGCACTGAGATGGCGGCCGCGCCGGGCTTCCGTCGCTGCGCCATCTCCGAGATCAGGTTTTGGCAAGCGTTGCCCCAAAGGCAGAGACGGTGAGGGTCCAATGCGAGAAAATACATGCATCACTTCTGTTGCCTGTCCCTGGAGAGCCACTTTTGCCTACCAGAGTCTTATGTTTTTGTTTACTATTAAAATAAGAATTATTCTTTAGTCACATGTTGGTGCTCAGATGAGCTAAACAGATCTTAAGTAGTAGCTTTAAAGAGGATGATAAGAGGCCAGCCATGGGAAGATTTTTAGAGAGTCTTAACGTCCTAAAAGGCAGTATGCACAACTGAAAATCTAAAAGGGCAGTGCCTTGGGATCCTTGCTTTGGACCAATTTGGGTCATATTGGAAGTCACTCTTGTGCAATTGGTCTTTCATAAAATCTGATTTTGTTTAAACATGTCTTATTTGTCCCAAATAAGCTTCTAATATTGTTGTGTAGACAAACAACTGTAGTAAGCTGATGCTTAAGCTTTCTGAGTTGCCCGCTGCCTTCTGATGAGATGAGTCTGTATTGTGTTTGACCTGAAACATTTGAGTTAACTGCTAGCAGTGCCTGAACTGAAATAACCTTTTGGCAGACTTTACTGTGAGACCAAAGGCTGCAAATGAAGCTTTAGAAAAGAAAACCAAAGTGATTATTTGCCACAGTAATTGTAGGAATAAGTCACCTATGTTTTGTGAACAGTAGCTGCCTGCAAAGGGAAGATGAAAATGTCTCAATAGTGTTAGTGCAGTGTAAAGAAATAGCTGAGTCTCAGCAAGTGAAGTGCCCAACTGAATTGGTGTTACTTGTGTTAGTCTCTGTAGACCTGGATGAGGGGAGTACCTGATCTCAATCAGAACACATTCAAACAGATTAATATATAGGGTGTGAAGCAGAAACCTGGTGTTTGTTTTGATGGGTGTAAGATACTCTTCTGGCATTGTTGCCTGTGTGACTTGTGTTTATTGGTGGATGCAAAGACACTTGGAAATGGTATAGCCTTAAGTACTATGGTTTTGGTTCTGCTTCACAGGAGATGTAAACTGACAGTATAAACAAATTTCTTTCCAGCAATAACTTGTTGGAACACTGCTTGCTCTTGATAAGCAAAAAGGTGTTTTGTATCAAGATTAATTCTTCATGTAACATGTTGGTACTTGCTTTATTTCTTGTAGTTTTCTGGTCTAGACTTGAATTCTTCAGACTCTCAGAGTGAAGGAAGCTCTTCAAGCAGTAAGTATATGCATGTTCTCAAGCTTACTAACACAGTTTTAGAAATAAGTATTTTGTAGCTGTGAAAAAAATTTCTGAAGCAGAGTCACAGAGGCTAATGGAGAAATTAAGGAGGTTGCTAGTTTACCTACTTTGAAAATGCTGTATACTTTTGATAGGAGCGCTTAATTTAACAGTTGTATGGCATGTGTACTTTTCTTATATATTTAATTTCGGAGAACTTGGTGCTCCAATTTTGTCCCAGATTTTCTGTTGCCTCTTGTCAAACAACTGAAGCCACTGATAGTAGTAGTAATGTGGTGATCCATATTAAAATGTCCAGCTAGCATTGTAATGTTTGGAGGTAAAACTTCTGGTAGTTAACTGTACTAATCCTAATTTGTTGAGTAGGACGTGCATTCTCTGACATGCACATGCAAGGCTTAAGGTATGTTGAGGAGGAATCTTCTAGGAATTCACATTTGGTTTGTACCTGGCACATTCTGATTCATGTTGCTTAGCAGACAGATGCTTCTGGATTGTAAATGAAGAATGCTATTCAGAGGCAATTATGGGTGGCTTCTGGTTTGATCTGAACTGGTGGGGATGATTGAATTTAAGGGGAAGGAAAAATACTAATAGTAATAATTCTGTGAGTGCCAGTGCTTGACTAACACAGTGGAAATATTAAGCTGCTCAAATATCTGGCAACATGTTAAGCCTTAATGAGTTCTAGGAAGACAGGCTTTCATCACAGATGCTGTAATACCCATAAAGGATGTGTATTACTTTGTCAAAGAAATAACAAGACATCCATACCTTAAACCCATGAAACTACCTAAACAAGTATGCAGGAACTTAATCTTTACTGCTTCACTCCTCTGAGAGATTAAGCCCTGTGTTAAAGGACTCATCTTTAAAGATTAGAGAGACCTTAAAGCTTGTGAGGCAGACAGATCTTTTTTGAAGCAAAAGCTGTTGGGAATACCAGTGTCTCAAAAGGTGATAATGCTGTAATCCTGTAACACTGCCTTTCTTTTGTCTTTTAGAAGGCCGATACATTCCTCCTCACTTGCGGAACAGGGAAGCTTCAAAACAGGGTATGTATCAGAAATAGTGGCAACATTCGTAACTGGCTCTTTGCCTCCTGCGTATCTAGGAACAGATGGTTAAAGGCATTGACAGTGCTGTTAAAAGTGGCTATACAGACTGACCTGTGCAAAACACTGCAACTTGATCTGCTTTCAGTGTGCTATCCTTGGTTCCTTCACCAGGTTATGTTTGAAGCTCAAGTTCAGTATCGGACTAGCAAAAGACCTTCCATAACTCATTAAGCAATTAACTGTGACTGAAGCAAGATGGAGTCTCCCACCTTAACTACTTTTGCAATTTTGAGTATCAGTTTTAATGGGTTTGGGGGTTACCACTTTTCTGCGTGTGTCTGATGTGTAACTGGTAGGAACCAGTTGTTTAATCTGGATGCATACCCATTCATAAAGTGAAGCTGTGCTGTTTTACACAACTTGCTCTTAGCTGGGGAGCATGAGAAAGTAAACAGATACTGTCCTTGTTTAGCCTCTTCCGGTTTTTGTGGAAGTCCACAAGAGTACTTGCAGAAGCAAATGCAGGATGCTGTTGAATGAAACATGAAGTAAATGACTGATACAGATCGTGTTTACACAGGGGTGTTTGCTGAAAAAATGGCCTGTATGTCTTGCACTTGATTTTTCCAAACAAAACAAGAAGAATCTTGTAGAATGCTTCAGTGAAGTAAATCATGACATTTATTAGGTAAAAAGGTTGCAGATGTTAGAGCTTGCATTGTCATGTCTAATGGCTTATGTACATGCAAGAGAAACACTTTCTCTAACCTACTGTAATACTGGAGTGGAGGAGCAAAAATACTTTTTGCTGTGCTCTGGCTTAAGGAATTGAAGTTTCATAGTAGATCTCACCTGTTTTAAAGCAGTGGACTTCTCACAGGTTCCCTTTCCAATACCACAAGGGGACTCCCTCCATTAGGAGTAGGTGGAAGGGGGATATTAAAATAAATGCTAATATATCTCAATACTTCTGGAGCTATGTAATTTAAAACTTGACTAGATGAAAAAGGTTTCATTCCAGTTTTATGCTAGTTGAAGAAAGAGATCAGTGTAGTTTTGTCTTGCCTTTGCATGTGTCCAGACTAGTGTGTTTTGCATGTGTCTTTTTTAACTTAAGAAACATAGTGTAAAGCACTAAACAATTAATAATCTGTTACCAGAGCTGAATGTTTTGGGGAAAGTAGAGGCTCTCGTTGGAAACTCAGTGCTTTTGAAGTTCTTGATCACATTAACCTCAAATGTGAGCAGTCTTTCAATAAATTGACTAGCTAAACCTGAGAGGAATGTGCAGGTTTCTCAAAACAACTTAAAATTGGCTTGTGGGCATTTGCTGTTTATAGATCTCCGATATGGTAACTTGTATCATACTCCAGTTTAATGTTTGGGTATGTCAGATCTGGAGAGATGCTCTAGTCCTACTCTTGAGTTCATGCCATGACCTGTTATGTGTAGGACTGTCAGTGTAATTTTTTTCTGTGCACGGCCAGAGTTTGAACATTGCAGTGTACATGTAATCGTGGCTTTTCTGGGGGCTTTAAGCTTCGCCTTGCAAAAGCAGAAAACAAGGCACGAAATGTCGTTTGACCTATGGCTTGTTCGATTAATAAAACACAGATTGCCAGCTTCCCTTGGTAAACCTAACGTTTCAGAACTTTCTTTAAACCTGGTTGAGTACTGTATCAGTAGACTTCTCATGGCTCCCTGTTGCAAGGTTTGTGGTGGCTAAATGGAAAAGCTATGATTCCCGTTCAGGGTCCCTACTGAGAAGCAAAGTGGATCTCATCAGTACAGTGATGTAACGTTGAGCTGCCTTATAGGATGATTTGCAGTCTGCTACACAGTTGTGCTTTCTTAAAGGGTGATGTTTGCTTCTGTTACTTGGAACTAAATTAATGGTTGCTTTGTTGACTGTGTTGAAGCTGTTCTGTATATTGGCTGCTCCTCAGAATCTTTGTACACCTTGAAAAAATTCTGTTGCTACATTCGTAAGCAACAGGCAAAAGAGACCTTGGATAGTAATGGTATTTGACCATGTTACAAAATGCTTGGTGTAGTGTAGTAACCTGATTAAATTTTTATATCAATAAACTTAACAATAGAACTGTATTTCAGTAATCCAGTAGAACTGTCTTCCTCACATACCATGACCACATGGGTTTCTGTGAAAGTGTTAATTAACTATTGCTACAGTCAAAGACTTGACAAAAGAAAAATAATTACGTGTTTCTCCTGTGTGTTGTGCCCTCAGACATGCTCTAGAAACAAATAGTGTATAGTTTCTAGCTTGGGCTTCTCACTTTCCTCTCTCGCTGATGACAGTATAGTAATTCATAGACACTATTAAAGTTGCACAACGAGCTTACTTGCAGCTAAGTAGGTTGCTTGAGGCAGTGGACTTAATACTTTAAAAGTAGCTGCTCTTTGAGTTCAGGAAGAGCTGAGCTTCTCCATGATTTCAATAGGTGCTGACGGGAAGCTTGCTGAGGGAGCCTACAGAGGCTGGAAGCAAGGGGAGGTAGCCTGGGAAGAAGACAGAAGTTCTCTGAACAGCCAGGGATCAGGTTAGGAAAGCTAAAACCCTGATAGAATTCTGTCTGGCCAGGGATGTCAAGGGTGACAAAAGTGACAAGGGTGACAGCCAACATGGCTTCCCTAAGGGTAAATCATGCCTGACAAATTTGGTGGTCTTCTATGATCGAGTTACAGTGTTGGTGGATAAGGGAAGACTGACTGTAATCTGCCTGGAGTGGTGCAAAGCCTTTCACTCTGCTCAGTTGTCAAAGCATGACATCCCGGTCTCTGAATTGGAGAGACATGGATTCAGTGGATGGGGACCACTTGGTGGATAAGGAATTGGTTGGACAGTTGCATTCAAAGAGTTGTGGTCAACAGCTCAAGGTCCAGGTGGAGACTAGTGACGAGTGGTGTTCTTCAGGGGTTGGTTTTGGGCCTGGAGCTATTTAAGATCCTTGTTGGTGACAAGGACAGTGGGATTGAGTTGCACCATAAGCAAGTTTGGTAATAACACCAAGCTGTGTGCTGCAGTTGACACTCTGGAGAAAAGGGATGCCATCCAGAGGGATCTTGACAGGCGAGAGATGTGGGCCAGTGCAAATCACATAAAGTTCAGCAAGTCCAGGTGCAAGGTCCTGCGTGTGAGTTGAGGCAATCCCAAGGACAACTACAGTCTGGGTGGAGAATGGATTGAGAGAACTGATCTGAGGAGAAGGACTTGGGACTGTTGGTGGATGAGAAGTTTAACATGACCTGGGACTGTCCACTCACAGAGTAGAAAGCCAGCCATGTTCTGGGCTGCATAAAAATAGTGTGACCACTATTGAGGGATGTGATTCTCCCTCCCCCTCTACTCGGCTCTGGTGAGACCCCACCTGGGGTACTGTGTCCAGCTCTGGGTGCCCCAGTACAGGAAGGATATGGAGCTGCTGGAGTGAGTCCAGAGGAGGGCCATGAAGATTATCAGAGGGCTGGAGTGCCTCTCCTATGAGGACAGACAGAGAGTTGGGGTTCTTCAGCCTGGAGAGAAGGCTCTGGGGAGACCTTACAGCAGCCTTCCAGTATCTGAAGGGACCTACAGGAAAGCTGGAGAAGGGGCTGTTTACAAGGGCAGGGAGTGACAGGACATGGGGCAATGGTTTTAAGATGAAAGCAGGTAGATTTAGGTGAGATGTTAGGAAGAAATCCTTCCCTGTGAGGGTGGTGAGGCACTGGAACAGGTTGCCCGGAGAAGCTGTGGCTGCCCCCTCCCTGGAAGTGTTCAAGGCCAGGTTGGATGGGGCTTTGGGCACCCTGGTCTAGTGGAGGATGTCCCTGCCCATGGCAGGGAGGTTGGAACTAGATGATCTTTGAGGTCTCTTCCAACCCAAACCATTTTGACTTGTGTGGCCTGGACCTCTCTTTTATGCTGATCCAAAAGTGAAATCAAACTAGGAATATCAAACTGAAAGTGAAATTAATGGCCCTAATGGGCAAGCAGGTGGCATATTTTTATTTCTTAGGACTTGGTCTAGAGGTTGCTGCACTAAAAGAAAAACCTGGCCAAGTACCAGCTTCAGAAACTAGTGCAGTAACAAGCTAGATGGGTAAGATTATGTTACTTGGAGTATAAAAATTTGACTCTTATTGGAACTTTGCAAGTGTAGTAGGAAAAAAATCCATGTAGTACTGAGTCAGCCCTTTTGGTGTGATTTTTTTTTTGTGTGTTTTTTCGTGTTTTTGTCATGACGACAAACTACATGTGTCTTACTGAAGATTGCTCTGTTAGTACTATTGTTAGATCTCTTGGCAGGGTGACATACTCCGATACTTTGTGTGGTTTAAAAGTTACCCATATGAAAATCGGGATTTGGATGCCTTCTAAATGAGCTACAAATAATTTTCTCATTTGGTAATGAAGTGATGATAGTATTCCTGATCTTCTATCAGCAGTCTCTGTGTGAAGTTAACTTATCCTTAAGGACTAAAGTTACTTCTTTAAGAACTTTGCAGGTCTTGTGTGCTAATAAACTTTATATGTGGATTATTTTTAGCTGTCTGTTTCACTTAGCCAGACCAGACAAGGTATAGGGATCAGTAATTTTTAAACTTGCCTTGTGACTAGCATATGTCTGGATTCTGAGGAGTAGAATTTCTTTTAAAAAAGGGGGGTGGGGGGGAGGAGGAGAATGGCACTCTACAGAGAACATCTAACAAAGTGGGGTAGTTGTAGCAAAGCTTTTTTAGAGAGGAGGCCTAGAACAACCCCTTTCTTTGGAGTAATTTTGTATTGTGGTTGCTTTTGTACGTAGATCTTGGACTGATTCTATGCTGTGGAGCTGGCAGAAGCATTCTCACTAAAAGGATTGATGTTAGTTGTTTAATTATTTCACTTGGTATCTGCTAGAAGCCAATAGCTGAGACTCTGGGTCATGTTTTCAAACTTGGAACTCTGAATCAGAACTTCACTTTCTTAGTCTAGTACCAAAGCACTGTTCAATGCTCTATATTTCTGCCTATCTCCCAACCTTTGGAGATAAAACTGAAAAAAAAAAAGCTGAATAAAATGGAGGCTTTTTACTTCGTGGTGGTGTTGGCAAGCTGATGTACTTTGTATTGTACTTGGCTGTTCTCATTAGAGTTAAAATACTTGAGTAGGCATCTACTGTAGGTAGCTGTAAAAATGCTGTAGAAAAATTCAGTGTGGTAAATTCTTCATAATGAATTATGTTCCTTGTTTATGCACGGTGCTGTTAATTTGTAATAATCCTGTGTAGATCAGACTGCTGTGCATGACAACACATTCTAATGCCTATACAAATTGCTAATGCAAGAGCTAATACTGTTTATCTCCACCAGAGGCCTTGTTAACCTCACAAAAATAAAATGCATTGTGAAGGGTTTGTGTTGGAGGGATACTGTAGATGAGGCTTTGGCAAGATTTACTACCTTAGTGTTTATTCTGATACCCATCTTTCTAGATTAGGCAAACTTAAATACTAACAGTAAGGCAAGTGCAGTGTATTAAAAGAGTAACATGATTGTACATGAGTGTGGAGGGATTTGAGCAGATTCTCATAGATAATGAGAAGTGCTTAGTCCCTATTTGAATAAGTCTGTACATCTCCATTCTTGAAGGACTACCTTTCAGTTCTGTAGACCTTCCAGTGAAGACTTACTGGACGGAACTTTTTTTGCTTTTAAAAGCCCAGAGTATATAATGTATGGCTAAAATACCTTTCTGTACTAGGTTTTGATAGTGGTGGCTGGAGTTCTAGCAGAGACAAGGATGCATACAGCAGCTTTGGTGCGCGGTCTGACCGTGGAGCAAAATCGAGCTTCTTTGACCGTGGAAATGGATCAAGAGGAGGAAGGCAAGTACTTATTTGTCTGGGTGGTACATATGAAGGCTGTCTTGCTTGGTTCCAGTAGTGGACTTATAATCTTGATGTTAAAATTAGAGTTCTTAGTGTGAACAGCAGATAAGGTAGGAGGAGCCTGGGAGGGGAGGAGAGAACCTTGCTTTTAGAGCTACATAAGTTCAAAGATGGGGAACTTGCATGTTTGGAGAAATGTGCACTGTAGTATACCACCAGCCACTCGCTGCAGCTATCATGACTTGCTGACCTGACTGTTTCACCAAAAAGTGCTAGATGGGTGGCTACTTCCAGAACAATCATGAAGAGTTGTTGGGAACACAAAATACATCAAAATGGGGTTTTAATTTTGTGGTTTTTTTTTTTCCATTGTTTAAGAAGTGTAGTTAATAAAACTGGGTGAGACTCTTGCAGGTTCTCTACCTTACTTGATCAGTCTTACACACATCATGCGTTGTATGCACAAGTGTGGTGAGAGTGACCTTTATCAACTAGTAAAGCTGACGCTAGTCCTGTATCCAGACTTTTCTCAAACATGGTTTACCAGACCAAAAACTAAACAGTTGAGGTAAGGACTTTTTCCACCTTCTTTCCAAGTCAGTAATACAGGTGAGCTCCCTCTGTGTAAAATAATCATGTAACATGTAATTGAGGTATTTGGTTTGGCCATGTGTGGTGGGGGAATTAAAGAAACAAATCACAGCACTTGAGGTATTGTCTGGTCATGGGAGACCTATATAAAATGAGGCACAGAGAAAGGGGAGGGTACCAAGCCATGTCTCTTAAGGGGTTGAAGCAGAGCTCCCCATAAAAAATAGCAAAGACTGAGCAACTTGAGCTCTAGTACTGACAGATGACTGATTACTTCTGTTACGCTTAATGACAAATTTTGATAGAAGGTTGAGTGTGTTAAGTTAAACTGAGCTGTGAAATCATCACCAACCCTGTGACACAGAATAACATGACCTAGTCTGGTGGCTGGGACTAAACTGTCAGCTCCAAAGTTGAGGTACAGATAATGTGATGACTTTGAACTGTTGTGCAGTTGTATGCGTAATACACAGAGCATACACTACTAGATTGTTGAAGGTTTAATTTTGCATGTCAAGAAATCCTGTTGCCCAGGAATGGTGGCCTGATATTCTTTCTGTATTTAGATATGAAGAGCGTGGAAGAGGTGGAGACTATGATAGGAGTGGCTTTGGCAGATTTGACCGTGGAGGGAATAGCCGCTGGTGTGACAAATCAGATGAAGATGACTGGTCAAAGCCTCTTCCCCCAAGTGAACGCCTGGAACAGTAAGTAATGGAATAGTGTAAATGCATGTGACAGGGAGGGTCACTGCATAGGTCTAGCAAGTAACATACTTTTCCCTCTGTTTTTAGAGAGCTCTTTTCAGGAAGCAATACTGGCATTAACTTTGAGAAATATGATGACATTCCTGTTGAAGCAACAGGCAGCAACTGTCCTCCACATATTGAAAGTGTAAGTCTTTAAAAATCGGGTTTGCTGGTGTATCTAATAGTGACTATTTCGCATGTGAAACTTAATGTCACGCATTCTTAAGTTTAGGGAGGAAACATTGTCTTGCTGCGCTGTTTTGCAGAGGAGGGTTGCATATGGTGAACTAAGATATGGGAGAAGTTTTGTAAACTTGGTCAGTTAATGCTTGTAGTTCACTTTTTAGCTATGTGACTTGTCTTTGAACAGTGAAGCAGTGGAAGTGCCTGGAGGTGCTAGTTTGTCAGAGCAACTGCTGAAGCATAGACATTGTGCTAAGTGTAGTATGCTGGTGTAGTCTGCACTGCAGGCTTGGCTGGCTTCTTAAGAATCACTTGTGTAACTGGACTAAGTAGATACCAGGCTGTTGGTGACTAGCTCCTCAGTATCTGTAAACTTAATAGGGAAGTTCTATAGAAAAAGGTGAAAGAAAAGGTACTTTACAAATGAATTCTTAGACTGAACAATGTATTCTATGGTGGCTGAAGGGAAGGATCCCCATCTTACTAACTTTAAATATTTTACAGTTCAGTGATGTTGACATGGGAGAGATTATTATGGGGAACATTGAGCTCACACGCTACACCCGTCCTACTCCAGTCCAGAAACATGCAATACCTATTATTAAAGAAAAGAGAGACTTGATGGCCTGTGCTCAGACAGGTAAGTTCTAACTTTTTATTGCTTAGTTTCTCTCGATAGGAGTAGGGTCTTGTATTCCTCAAGTGGAATGAGGAGTGGCATGCAGGTTGAGAGATCTATAAGGTGGTACAACTTCTGGTTCAGAGTATACTGAAATACCTGCAGTGTTGGAAATTAATTAGCTTTAGGATCTTGCAGCTGGTTTAGATGTGGCTTGACTGGATTTACTGTTTGTCCTGAGAAACATTCATGCTTAAATCACATTCACTTCAGGGTTTTGTGGTGCTGAGTGGAAAGTCTTTTGTAGATAACCTGCTGGCCAAGCAGTTGCACTCTAGTGGGATAGGTAGTATCCATATACTAGTGCAGATGTTACTGGGAATGTGCTAGTGATACAGAATGAGAGCTGTAGTTGACAGTACAGTAGCTTTGAAAATAACTTGATACTGAATTGTGTCCTAATAGGGTCTGGGAAAACAGCTGCATTTCTTCTACCAATATTGAGCCAGATCTATGCAGATGGCCCTGGTGATGCCTTGAGAGCTATGAAGGCAAGTATTTAAATTCTCAGTCCTGGAAAAGCTATGACCAATGTTGGTTTTTTGCTCCATATGCTGATGTCTTGAACATAATACTTGGGCTTAAATGCCATTACTTTGTGCATGGTAGGCAAGCTTCTCAACTTCTGGAAGGCTTTAGCTATTTCCCTGGAAAAATACAGGCTGTGGAACACTGTTTTCCTACTGAAGGAGTTGATGTGTGTTACTGTCTAGAGAAAATACCGTTTACAAGTTTTTGTTGTATAAGCTTTAAAGATGCTTTCCTTGCTACAAAAAAGCTAACTGGTAATGTGTCTATATTGTAGTGACTTTAGGATAAGAAATAACAGATTTTATGACTATTACTTTGCAGCTGCTTAAGTTCTAGATCACAGTGCAGTTTGCAGAGACACCAGGCTTGTGCAGCTATGTTGCTGTTAACATTAATCAACAGCTGAATCTGGAGTACTATAGTAGGCAGTCTTCAGATGCAGTGCTGAAAACAGGCTACCTCTCAGCCGTGCTTTTTCTTTTGTGAGACAAATTTGGTGACCTGTCTTTAGTATTTCCTATAGTAGCCATTATCGTTCCCCTCGTATTTGCAGTACTCATTCCAAGTATTTTTTTCTTCAGGAGAATGGAAGGTATGGGCGCCGCAAGCAATATCCAATCTCACTGGTCTTGGCTCCCACTAGAGAACTGGCTGTGCAGATCTATGAGGAAGCCAGGAAGGTATGTCTAGTTCGTAATGGTAAAATAGCTTAGGTATTGTGTTTTCTTGGAGCTAATTTACTTTTGTTTTATAGTTTGCATACCGTTCCAGAGTTCGTCCCTGTGTTGTATACGGTGGTGCAGACATTGGTCAGCAGATACGTGACTTAGAACGTGGATGTCACTTGCTTGTAGCAACTCCAGGACGACTGGTTGATATGATGGAGAGGGGAAAGATTGGATTGGATTTCTGCAAGTAAGTGAAATGTTCTTGTCCATATGCTAATGACTTAACGACTACCATACCTTTTAATGTGAGATTTACAGTTAATGACAGTTCTAGCTTTCAAACCTGTTGAAAACTTGTGGTCCAGGGTCTGTGCTGGGTTACAGCTTAAAGGAAAAAAACAAACAAACCCACAACCAAACCTCGGAAGAATAACCTTTTCTGTGACTATTTAGGTACCTGGTGCTTGATGAGGCTGACAGAATGCTTGATATGGGATTTGAACCTCAAATTCGTCGAATTGTTGAACAAGATACTATGCCACCAAAAGGGGTTCGTCATACCATGATGTTCAGTGCTACTTTCCCCAAGGAGATTCAGGTACTTCACAAAAGTTTGAATACTTTAACAGTTCATAGGCCTGAATTACATATGTGGAAATGGGGGGAAAAAATAATACTGACGTGTTTTTTTCTTCCCTCTCCTAGATGCTTGCTCGAGACTTCCTTGATGAGTATATCTTTCTGGCTGTTGGCAGAGTAGGTTCTACATCTGAGAACATCACACAGAAAGTGGTATGGGTGGAAGAGTCAGACAAGCGATCGTTTCTGCTTGACCTGCTAAATGCCACAGGTAAAGACTGCTTTGCAATAAGGAAATAAGGGAAATCCTAATGAGTTAAGTAGTAAAAACTTGTGCTAAGTAAATGAAAGGATGTTTCCTTAATATGCAGATTAATGTGTTCTGCTGACTAAATGTCAGCTTTAAGTTGATGTAAGCTCTTCTAGTAACACAAAATGGGAGAGGTCTCTGGTTTATTCAGTATAGAAGAAACAAGAGCAGAGAACTGAACCTGCTTTTTACTGTGGTATAACCAAATATTTATACAGCTTTTCTGCTAACCTGTGCTTCAATTATTGTTAGGCAAGGATTCCTTGACTCTGGTGTTCGTGGAAACTAAAAAGGGTGCAGATGCTCTTGAGGACTTCTTGTATCATGAAGGATATGCCTGCACAAGTATACACGGAGATCGCTCTCAAAGAGACAGAGAGGAAGCGCTGCACCAGTTCCGTTCGGGCAAGAGTCCAATCCTTGTTGCCACAGCAGTAAGTGAAATCTCTGAAGTTTGAGCTGGTAAGCATATTATTTGCCCTGTAGAATTTTACTAAGACTTTATTTAATCCTTCAACCACTAGGTAGCAGCAAGAGGACTGGATATCTCAAATGTAAAGCACGTCATAAACTTTGACTTGCCAAGTGACATTGAAGAGTATGTACATCGTATTGGTCGTACAGGCCGAGTAGGAAACCTTGGTAAGTATGATCTACTTGTATGTAGATCATGAAGTATGACGGTACTTCATATCCAAGTTGATAGGTGTAGTAGCGTTGACTAAGAGGCAAATCACAACTAATTACTTGAGGGAAGCCCATGTGCTGTCTTCTGACCAGCTTCTGGTCACTGCTGTCTAGTCAGTGTGGAAAGCAACCAGTTCCTTTAGCTTTAGCTGCTAAAGCTCTGATACCACAAGTAAGCTTGGTATCTTTTGTGTCTGTCAGTAAACAGCCAGGGCTTTTGACTAGCTGTGGAGGAATAATATCTTAAGCAGCTTTCTCATCAGGTAATTCTAGTGTTCTCAAGCTTGGCTATAAGGAATCTGATACTGCACTTGTCACAGCCGCAAGTGGAGTGTGGAATGGGTTTAAAGTGTTGTAGTGCATTTGTTTTGTGTGGGGCTAAAACTGGATGTTTACGTTAGGTCTTGCCACCTCATTCTTCAATGAGAGGAACATAAACATCACCAAGGACTTGCTTGATCTTCTTGTTGAGGCTAAGCAAGAAGTACCATCTTGGCTGGAAAACATGGCTTATGAACAGCATCACAAAGGAGGTGGCAGCCGTGGGCGATCTAAGAGGTAATGGTCACAACTTTGTCTAAAGGTATACTTAATCCATTGTGAGAGGCAGTTCTGTGACTTGTTCTCAGACTAAAATTACTGTTAGAGGAAGGCAAACTAGTGCAGTATAAACTGTGAGATAGACTGCATCAAAAGGTGACAGCTTAATGTCTGGTTTGCTCTATCTTACTGTAAGGTAGTTAACTGGTAAGACTTTTAAGTAGACAACTAGGTATGGCAGAGCTAGAATGGTATCTAGCAGAAACAGCTTTAGACTTGAAGTACTTGCAGAACACTCACTGGAAATGCATACCTGCATGTGCTAGAGGTGGACCTTAAGCAGCTGTTTTGATGTTTAGGAGAAGGTAACGCATGCCTCCTGACTTAGGAAAGGTATGAGAGACTGCAGGGGTGAGGCCTTGTAAAATGGTTTTGCTACAGAAACCTAAAGTGCTTTATAAGCTGGTAATACAAAGCTATGTTTAATGGCTTAAAGGGATGGGAGGAGAAAACCCTTCTCTTAAAGTAGGTAATGTGATATGACCATGTGAATTCTCGTTGTTAGTTTTTTCTTCAGAAGTATGCTTGTAAAATGATTGTCCCTTTCTCCAGTGTAAAAGGTGGTCATAAATGCATCAGTTAACACTAAGGTAGGTTTGGAAATTCCGTGAAGCAGAGGTTGCACTGAACAAAAGTCTTAACAGGACCTGAGAAAGTAATTCTTAGCGTAACATGGCAAGTTCAACATGAGCCTGCTTAAATAGTGAATTTTCCTTTGCTATCTTGAACAGCCTGTTTGGGTAGCATTGATGAGAAAGCACACTGAACTCAACACTTGCACTGGTTGTTGGCTGGCTGTAGTTGGTAATGAGAGTTGAAGAAATTTAGTACTTGAATCTCAGTGTCTGCAGTACTTAAAATATCATTGACTTTACTCAAGTGTTTGTTTTCTTCCTTTATACAGCAGTAGATTCAGCGGAGGATTTGGTGCCAGAGACTATAGAACAAGTAGTGGTTCTGGCAGCAGTAGCTTTAGTAGCAGTCGATCAACCAGCAGCCGCAGTGGAGGAAGTGGCAGCAGAGGATTTGGAGGTAAGAAAATCTGGGCAGGCAGCGCTGGGAAATACAATGCCAGATCTAAAATGTTTTCTGTAGTAATGTTTAAATATGAGGTCAGCTGGTGCTTGCAAAGTCTCAGCATCCTTGGATCTAGACTAGTGTAAGTTACCTGTCCTTGATTTGATGCTACCTATCTTTCCAGCATTTTAGTTTAATGTGTGTTTGCCAGTACTTTTGGGTGGGTTTCCTTTAATAGCCAACAGAGGTCTTGTGTGGGCCCTGGGCTATCTTCTTGTGAAGGGGCAAGTCTTCAGTGGGTTAATTAAGCATCCCTTTCTCTTGCCTTTCATAGGTGGTTATGGAGGCTTCTACAACAGTGATGGATATGGAGGAAACTATAACTCCCAGGGGGTTGACTGGTGGGGCAACTGAATCTGCTTGCAGCAGATCTCCTTCCAAACAAGCTAATATGGAAACCACATGTAACTTAGCCAGACTATACCTTGTGTAGCTTCAAGAACTCGCAGTACATTACCAGCTGTGATTCTCCACTGAAATTTTTTTTAAGGGAGCTCAAGGTCACAAGATGGAAACAAAGGAACAAGTAGCCCTATCTCGAAGGTGGTTTTGAAGACTCTATTGCTGTAGTCAGGATTAACTCCCCTCCCACCCATCCCCACCCAGAAACTGCATTTATGATTTTGTGACTGAGGATCATTTGTTTGTTAATGTACTGTGCCTTTAACTTTAGACAACTTTTATTTTGATGTCCTGTTGGCTCAGTAATGCTCAAGATATCAATTGTTTTGACAAAATAAAAATTACTGAACTTGGGCTAAAATCAAACCTTGGCACACAGGTGTGATACAACTTAAACAGGAATCACTGATTCATCCATAATATTACAAAGAAAAACTTATGCGGTAGCCTGCATTAGGGCTTTTGGTATTTGCAGATTTGAAAAATAAAACATCTTGAAGCATATCAATGCAATTAGTTTCTAATGTGGCAAAACTGTACTAAGTTAAAGTTCTGATTTGCTCACTCTATCCTGGATAGGTACTTAGAACCTGATAGCCTTTAATAAGCCATTCCAGTCATGATGAGATGATGTATGGATACATGCATACATTAAAAGCACTGTTTTTGAAGTTAATGCAAGTAAATACAGCAATTCCTTTTTCAATATTTAGGCAGATCATTAATGTGAGCTAGCCAAATGTGGGCAGAACATTACAGGGAACGTTTAAAGGTCTGATAACTTGAAATAGTTTTTAGGAGAATTCATCTATTTAGACTTTTTGAAAATGCCTGCCATATGAAATTGAAATGGTAGAATGGCTGACCATGGCAGTGATTGGTCCTCCGTAAGGGCCTGACTGAATTTTTGGTCTAATAACGCATGCTAGTGTTGATGTTTTTTGGTCAAGAGGGTATGAACAGGAAGAATTATGCAGCAGGCTTTATTTTAATGCAGATTCACATTACTCTGTTCAAGCTGCGTGGAGATGTTAAACTGGCTTACTGTAGACTTTGTAAAATGGCTCCAGAAGAGTAACAAACAAACCTGAGATCACAGAGGTTGGAAATGTACATAAACTGCACAAGGTTTCAATTCTGCTATTAAAGTGCAGTTTTAGTCAGTTTTAGTTGCATAGGTTTCCATTGTATTTATAGTCTGTTTATGCTAAATCTGGCCAAAGATAAGTATTGTCCACCAGGAAAACGCCTCTGCCACTTGGAATTTCTGTGCTAACTTTGTGGCCAGAGCTGTTAACAACTAATCTACAGTGGCAAGGAAAATGGCAAAAATCTCCTAAAGTGCAATAGATTTTTTCAAGTGTATTGTGCCTTGTTCTAAAACTTTTATTAAGTAGGTGCACTTGACAGTATTGAGGTCATTTGTTATGGTGCTATTTCAAGTCTAGGTTTAGGCCCTTGTACATTTTGCCCATAACTTTTTACAAAATACTTCTTTTATTGCACATTCAGAGAATTTTATATATGTCTTGTGTGCGTGTCCTTACCTTCCAATCTTATTTTGTCTCTTGGAGATTGAACGCAGCTTGTTTAAGGAGAAGGAAATAGATTCTAAAACTTATTTGGGACCATGGGAATGATAGCTGGGAAGAAACTTTGCACACGACAGATTTCTAGATACTTTTTGCTGCTAGTTTTGTGTAATATTTATTGAACATTTTTGACAAATATTTATTTTTGTAAGCCTAAAAGTGATTCTTTGAAAGTTTAAAGAAACTTGACCAAAAGACAGTACAAAAACACTGGCACTTGAATGTTGAATGTCACCGTATGCGTGAAATTATATATTTCGGGGTAGTGTGAGCTTTTAATGTTTAAGTCATATTAAACTCTTAAGTCAAATTAAGCAGACCCGGCATTGGCAGTGTAGCCATAACTTTCTGATAGTAAAACAAAAATTGGCAACTTTAAAATTAAACATGCCAAGGTTTTGATACACTTGTCTTAAGATATTAAAGAAACACTTCTAAACACTGATGTGAAGTGTCCAGATTCTCAGATGTTTGTTGCGTGAGTTTTGTTTAGTTGTGTGGTTTTTTTTTTCAGTGAATGTCTGGCACATTGCAATCCTCAAACATGTGGTTATCTTTGTTGTATTGGCATAATCAGTGACTTGTGCATTTTAGCAAGTTTTATCAGCCAGCAATATTTTCAGTTCAGATACAAGGATTCAAAACAATATGCAAGAATGGATTTAAACTTGCTGAATGTGAAAATTGAACTTCAAGTCACTGTAGGTTTAGAATTGCTTATTGTATTAGTTTAGATGCTAGCACTGCATGTGCTGTGCATATTCTTGGTTTTATTAAAATAAAAAAGTTGAACTGCACAGTCTACTCATTTGTGAAGCGTCACTCTTCCGGTTTACAAGATCTGTAGCCCAAGTAGTCTCATTCACGTGCAACTCTGGAAGCAGGTGACTTTAGTGTGGTACATCTCGGTGTGCTTCTAAATGACAGCTAGGCTTAGGGCTGTGGCAACCTTAAAGTACCCTGAGCCCCACAGTGTTGGATACCTCTACAAGTTCTGTATAGAAGCCAACAAAGCTGATGTGAGACAGATGAGGAGATGGCCATCTTGCTTTTTTCATTAGGGGGTACCAAGTTTGGCTGTAACAACATAATTAAAACCTAATGAACTTCTGCTCAGACTTCCTCAGCCATTTAATGTTAAG
Organism: Psophia crepitans; assembly: GCA_013399095.1. Lineage (NCBI taxonomy): Eukaryota > Metazoa > Chordata > Aves > Gruiformes > Psophiidae > Psophia > Psophia crepitans. Next base: position 423,252 of record VWZZ01006959.1, read on the forward strand.
GACTTCATCTCAGACCTGTGCTGCTGAACTTGGCAAAGATGTCTTGTAGTAGGCAGCTTTGACTTTTAACATCATACTTTGATTATTTTTTTTCCTAGACAGTCTCATTGAAAAACAAGCATGTGCAATTCTACAGGAAAAGCATGGTATGTGTGCCCAGTTAATAAATATATACCACCCCCATTCCAGCTTAGAATTGTTTTCTGAAGCTGAACTAGGTATTGAGCTGTGATTAGGCTGGAATGGGGTTAGTACTGGAATATCTGAGGGGGTTCTGTGACTGGAATAGGCTTGGATGTTTCCAGTCTGTGAAGCTAGACCAAAGTCTTGCTTCAGAGTGTGACTGAGAGCCTGGGTTTGTAAAGTTCTGTGCTGAAAGGACTGTAGAAATAGGTGAATTCCCAGTGAGGGGGGAAAGTACTGCTGGGGAGCTCAGACTCAGGGTATGGGTTGAGGACCAGTAAAGGTGTGATGTGGACTTGCAGGCCCAGATCTGTATAGTGCACGTGTAAATGAAGCATTCCCTATTTGGTATGCTGCCAAGCAGTAATGGGCACAGGCTTAGGAGGAAATGAGCATGCTTGCCAGGATAGCTTGCTGGAGGGTCTGCTTTGAGCACGCCGAGTGTGGACCACACTAAATTTACCTGCCTTAGACTTGCACTAATGACAACCTCATCTTGCAGGGCTCTGTGTTGTCTTGCCATGTCCCTGGACACGCAGCATGCACTTCAGTATCTTTCACGAGCTCTAACCTGCTGTTCCCATGCCCTTTGCATATAGGGTAGCTAAAGTGGAAATGTGGAACCACAGTTAGGAGAAAGGAGGTGGTGTGTACTGTGGAGGTGGCCTGTGGGATGTAGAAGTGGAGCCTCCAGTGCAAAGGCTTGTACTTGACACTGAGCGTGAGGTCTGTTCCTGGCAAAGGCTGTTACAGAAAGTACAGGCGTGGCAAGAGCTCATCAGGCAGCTGGAACTGCAGGAGCACAGTGAAGCAGCTCCAGGCCAGACCTGTGAGCAGTGCTCTCTGGGCCAGGGATCCTGAAGGTAGCAGGGTGGTTACTGTAAAGCAAGGGGAGTGCTGAGTATAAAGTTAGTGAAAAATGAAAAGCAGCCTGCTGCCAATGTGGCAGAAATACTCAGGAAAATCCTCTTCAGAGGCTGGAGGAAGCAATTTACCTCTGGTGGCATGAGGTTGAAACCAGGCTGCTGGGGAAATAGCGGGTGTGAGGGCATGTTAGGACACTTTAGGTGCTGTGGTAGGAAGTGCAGCATGTGGTCCTGCAGAGGTGGGAGTTTGTACTTGAGTAGTTCTTGGTGTACTGGGCAGCATCATTTTTTCCATGATAAATGGGAAAAGAGTTAGGGATGAGTGGAGGAAACTAATTCTAAATTGTAAGGTAAAGGGCTGTGAAGTTAAATGGTGAAAATGATGGCTGATGTGTCTCTGACTGTGAAGTTGTGTTGTATGAGGCCTTCAAAATGTGCAGTGAAGTCAGTTCTTACGCAATAAATGGTTGCATGTGGCAATAGTGGCAGAAGTAAAAAGGCTGTAGTAAGACCTCATTTCAGCCAGTGAGGTTACTGTGACCTGTGCAGATAAGCAGTGGTCTTGAAACAACATCTATTTGGTGATGGTGACAAGGGGTGGGAGCGGTTTAGATTAATGTCCTAATGTGGATTTTCATGAAAGTTGACAGCTGTGGGATTACTAGGGGGATTTGGTTATCATTTTGTTAGGTGCAAACATGAAATCTGGGCAGTGGTTGAGGACAGGAAAGACGACTTGCACAAGCAGGGTGCTGCTGAGGCTTTTACCATGGCAATCAAGTTGCACTGTATACCTCATTAAAGCTGTGTGTCTGTAGCCTGAGTTTGTGAATCCTCATCAAGTGCAGTGTTTGCTGTTGCTCATATTGATCAATGTGTTCATGCAAATAACCTGCAGTTAGCTACTATGGTCTACCTTGAATTACACATCTTAAGCGTTAGCTGTTATTCTCTGGAGGAGAGGAGCAAGGAAGTCAATAGTTCCACTCCTTCGCTGTGAGCTCTTCCACTTTAGTGAACCTTGCCAGGTATGTTGGCACTAGCTCACAAGCTGGCTCACAAGCTGACTCACAAGACAGTCCATGACTGGAGTGTTTTTGAGAAGAAGATTGTAAGGCTATAGAGCTGACATGAAGTATTGCACGAGACTTGGTTAATGCTTTGTGTCAGAAAACGTAGCAGTACAAATTCTATTTATGGTTCTGTCGGCCTCCTAGTTGGCTGGTTGTTTCACTGTGCTGTTTGCCTTTTACACAGCATTACTCATGTAGCACTCGTGTAAGTAGTCCCCAGAAGGTGATCTGTTTGATTGTCCCATGTTCACAGAAACATTACTTACCAAGCTGAAGTAACTTGCTGAACAAAGCAGGCCTGGGCCAGAGCCGAGACTAGGAAAAGGGTAAGTGGTGGTAGGGCCTGCGTCTGCTCATCGATCTGCTGCCACGTGGTCCTCTGCTGCTGCCCTTAGTTCATTCTTGGTGTTATTTAGGGAAGATGTGGAAAGGCTGTCAGTGCTATGGACCTCTTAAGCCTTGGCTGTCCATTTAGCGTAAGGGTGGAAAGAAATTCTGTTGTATGTTGGGGGCACTGCATCTCTACATAGAGTTTTTGTAAGCAATTGAAATCCTGCTCTCATCTGTTTGCGTTTTATCGAGAATAGGCTCACGCTTAGTCCACTCACTTCAGGGGAAATTTACCAGGTGTATCATCTGATTTGTTAGCAGAACAAAATTGCTGAATTACGTTGTTCAAATAGATGCTCAGTGTGTTCAGAGCACGGATTACATGGTGCTGAATCCGAGTAATGATCTGTACAGGTTTCAGTACAGGGGCAGCGTCAAATTACATACTTGATGTGATGAAAACTTTGATCTCCCTGATGTTTTATACAAACCAGAGTTTTCAGGTGAAGTGTTCATCGTCGAGGGGAATACTGTGGTAGGCTAGGACCATAGGCTTTGCAGGGAAGGCTGAAGTACAGTTTGGAGTAAATTGATAGAAATCTGTGGCATTATGCACTTAGATATTCAGTGCAGAAAGCACAGCAGTGTTGCTTCAAGGAGGGACTTGAGTACCAGATTCTTTCTTCAGTGGCAAAGAAGTTTATCTAATCTTCAGTTGATGACTCAGTGGGAGCGAAGTAGTAGTGACAAATTTGCAGAGGAAACAGAATAAAGGGTTAAGCAGAGACGCGAGGCATCTGTTCCCAACTGTGCTGCTGATCTGTGTTACCTGGGGCCAGTCACATCATTGTGCTGCAACTACTTCTTGTCTCTTATTCATCCTGTCAGTGTGAGATGTGAGCTTTCAAGCAAGGACTGCAGCACCTTAATCCTATCTCATCTGTCATCTCATCATCTCACCTGGGACTTCTAGTTTCTAATTCTTCTATTTTTGCAGATAGATTCAGCTTAAAAAAAAAAATCACTGCCTAATATGAGCATGGGTGGCCTTAGCATATTCCTTGATTATTCTGCTATAACAAGGCAGATAAGTGAGATTTCTGGTAGCATTTTTCAAATAATGACTTTTGTTGTTCTTTCTAATCCAGCTTCCATTGTTTACTTTTCTTTTTTCTTTTTTTTTTATAAGCACTTTTTATTTCTTGCAGTCAAAACAAACATTGCTTCTCATGATGCTTGAGATCTCAGAGGTTCATGTGATTGAAAGCATTTCTTGTAAGGGAAACAGACACTTAAGGCTATTTACACAGAAGGAACGGCCAGAAATTAAGTGGACCGGGAGTCATAATTGTTAAATACCACTTGTGTGCTGAGCTTAGTCAGAGATTAGAACCAGGTTACGGGAAGTGTTCTCTGAAGAAACAGAAAAACACTTGAAAGCTGAGGACTGGCTTATGGAAACAGAGTACCTCATTGTTGATCCTTTCCAGCTCTCTCTTCTTTGTCTGTGTGTGGAGAAGATGGGCTAGGCGCTCTGGGGTGAAAAGACTCTACATGTACTTAATCAGGTTATTTAAGTTGTGTGAGTCTAAGAACATAATGGGATCGTGTACTTGAAAGCTTGCCTGAGTTTTGTAACTGCGTATCAGCTGGTCCAAAGAAGGATACATCCTCTCCTTGCTCCTCCTTAAAAAGCCGAGGAATCTGATCATTAGACCACTGTCGAATCACAATGTACTTACGGCCAAAATGGATTCATTCCTGCAGGCAGTCAAGTACGGCTATTTGATGCAGATAAACTAAATTGACAAGCCCACCGCAACCACTGGTGCTTCTACGTTACTTCTCATGAGTCTTGGCATGCTTTAAGAAGGAGGTCAACCTTGGCAGGAAATTGAGACACAGAGCAGTCAAGCGAGAGGCCAGTGGCTGAGTTAGAATCCAGAAGCCCAAACGCTCTTTTCTAAGAGAGTGACCCCACGTTGCTCTTGTGGTGCAAACATCCACTTCCTTTCATGGTAAGCTGGGAGCAGTGTGAGGCACCCTGTCAGCGTGGGAGCTAACACTCTGACTGCAGTCATTGCACTTGCCTGGGAAGTCGTTACTCTTTCAGTAGTAGCTCTCTGGGAATCAAAGTTCTCCTTGCAAGCTAGGCCTTGTGGTGGTCATCAGGGTTTTAGGGGGTGTTTTCCGCTACTGCTGGTCCGGTCTTCAGTTAAGCACCAGAGGTGATGCACCCTTGCTTCCCTTGCTGTAAAACTGAGGTGGTATTAAGGGAGTTAATCGTGACTTTGAAATACACTTGACAAGAACTTGAAGTTATGAATGTCTTAACAAGATGGAAGCATCAGGACACCTCTGGGTCCTTGTTGATGTCTCCTTGAGCAAGTGTGTTCACAGAATGTCTGCCTGATACCCATACCACTAGTCACTTTTCTGGGGCTTTTACTAACTCGGAGGAGACTCTCCCTAGGATGCACTAGAGGTCAAATTGCTTCATGCTTTTTAGTTCCAATACTGGAACCTCCCTCCCATGTAAGGAAAGGATCATGCTGTTTTGACCAGTTCTAAATTAAGGGTACAACTTTGGTTTAGAAATCTGATCACCTTTCTCAGTCAAGCCCATGGACAGCCTGTAGACAGCACATACAGGTTCACCCCTACCTCAGGTTCGGTTCTGCAGCTGAAGGCACTGGATCAGAGGTGGAACTTGCAGCAATAGAAATCTTTAAGAGCCGGTTAAATGGAGACTTGTCAAGAATTACATGAATATCATAGATCATCCTTAGGGACAAGGAATGAGTTTCCACATGGATGGTTCCATTGGAAATCCATTTTGTTGGGTTTTTTTGGTGGTGTACAATTTCCTAGTTACCCTGGCTGTTGAGTGGTTTTCCTTCTGCAATCACCAGATGCTCAGTGATTAGGGATTACTTCTGTGCTATGTTTTGCCTCCATCAGTGTTAGGCAGGGTGTTAAATTGCCAGCCATGGAGTCAAGGACCAGCAGCCATTTATTGTTCTGTGTGTGTGTGCTATTCGTCCCGCTGGCTTAAAACCATTTTCCTTCTGACTTCCCCAACTCTTTCTACCAAGCCCAGAAACCTATACCTTCCTCTGAACCCCAAAGATCTGAATGAGTTAACCCTTCCTTTTTCCCCAAGCTCTTCAGCCACCATCTGCAGCCTCTGCTTGGCTTGGGTACTTCTAGAGATCTGCCTGTTTTCTCAAAAGTCAAAACCTTTTGTTGTTTCCCTTGATGTTCCTGCTCCCAGAGGCCCATTTCTACTGTACAGAATTTTGCCTCAAGTAGACACTTCATAGTGTGAAGATCTCCTTTCACTGCCATTCAGGGTGACAAATCCATGCCTCCAGATGAAGAGTTTGCAGGGCTTCTCAGACCTTGTAAGTAATAGGTCCTGTCTGAGCAGCGGGACGATGGCTGTTGAGGGTTTTACTCAGCAGAATTGTTACTGTAGGTTATTTAATCCCAGAGCAGTAGCTGGCAGAACTGTAAATGGATATGACTGTCAAATTTGCATGTGGTCCTCAAAAAGTGCCTTAGGAGCTACTCAGTATCTGTATTCTCATCAGTTCAGGAGAAGATAACAGCTGTATGTCGAGAAGGGCTTTTTTAACTATTATTTTTTTCAGAATGCAGTGACTGAATAACCTCCCAAATGAGAAAGAAGCTAGTTTGTGTTTGCATGCTATGTTTAATTTTACTAGAGCATACTGTGTTATTAAAATTAGACCTGGATGGGATGATTTTTTTTTTCCATGGAATCTTTCAACTTTAAATTTTTTTCCTTGCTACCTCACAGAGCGTAGGATCGAAGTAGCGGTGTCTTTGATGTAACATTAACTCTGAGGTGTTTGATAACTGCAGGCTATTTGTTGTAGTGCTCTCCCTTTAGTAAAAATTACATTAAAATGGCTTTAGTTTCTAAATCCAATTCTTAAAATACACTTTTTTTAAAAGAATGCCCATGATTGACATTTTGGCAATTCTGAACCACTTTTAACAATGGCTCCACCTTACAAATGTTGGAGTTGTTTTTTTTTTTTTGAAGTATCAGCATTTTCTAACAGTCACAAAACAGTTTTATTGAAGACTCCCTGACCGGCTGTATTGTCATTTAGTATCGGAGTGTGACACCATTTTCTTCATCGCAGCATAACTCAAAATTTGTAGCGCGTGTCACCAACTCAGCCTGCGGCGCTGTAGGTTCAGGGCTGGTGTGTGGGTGCCATCTGACAATAAAAACCTGGGGGCAAGCTGCTTCGCTCCGGTGAGCGGCAGGGGCACCTGGGCCGCCAGGGGTTTTGCCTTGTATTATTATATTATGCCTGCCACTGAACTATTTCCTGTGGTCATTTGACAAAGTTGGCACCAATTTACGGAAGTACAACCTCAGCAGCCTGCGTGTTCCCTGTACGGATTGCGGAGTGGTATCTGATTTATAGCCTCGCCCTGCTGTCAGAAATGTTGTAAAGAAAATATCTATTGGATTTTTGAGAACAAAAGTGGAGCTTTAAACTCCAGTTCATTTGTCTCCTTTTGCGTACTATACTTGGGCTGATTTTGCTGAGGCCTTCACTAGAGTTACATCATCTTGATTAATGCTCTTGCGAAGCACTTTTCCAAGCACAGAGGAGACAGTTGAGGCAATATTTCCAAATCATCCTGGCTCTTGGCGTACTTTCACTGCTGTTTTACTGGAAGGAAAGTTTCCTGATGACGCTAAAGGGAAAAAAGTTAGTTCAGCAGCTCTCACCTCTTCCGATTTGGTATTCCTGTTGGGCAGCTGAGGGCAGTCCCTCCTTCTTCATGGGGCTTAGTTGAAGGACGGGGCTTTTTTAAACCATGAAGGCAGCAGGTAGGTAGTAGTAGCAGCATTATTACTTGCTGCTGAAATGAGTCTTTTAGTGGGTTTACCACCAGTGGGGGGAACTATGTTTTATTGACTGAAAAACAGGGCAACTCAGCCTTGCTGTGGTGATCTGTGACGTAGGCCGTGCCCTCTGACGTCAATAGTGAAGTGGGAATGGGACCAAAGCTTTGGATCTTCCTGCTTTAAAGACGTGGGAAGAGCATAACAGGTGACAGTCTGCATCCCAATCTGTGAGGCTGTGTGCTGTGGGGGGCTGGGCTGGGAACGGTGGAGACACTGGCTTGTTGGGGAGCTGGGAGAGATGGCAGCTGTGTGTGTTGGCACTGGTGCAAGCTGGCTGCTGACGCTCGCAGGCTGGCAGGAGGATGCGCTCGATCAGCTTTGTGGGTAGAGAAAATGCCCTGGATTAGTTAGTGCTGGCAAGAGCTGAAGTGAGAAAAATACTGTGAGACTGAAGCGATGGATGTGAGTCTTTCCTGGGCTTACCATGCAGAGCTTCCCAGAGTCCCCCCTCCTCACAAGCTACATACCGTATTTTTACTTCAAACATCTTTATATATCACTGAATGGATCCTGTCTTGCTTCAGAAATTTCTTGGTTTCCTTCCCAATACAGGGGTTATTTAGCCATTTAACTTGTGGGTGGATGGTGTTACCCTTCATTCCTGTTGTCCCTCTTGAATGTCAGGTGTGTGTTCCCTCACGTTGACAGGTGAGGGAAGGGTTGTGGCCATGGGGTGACGCCTCCCACCCAGCTTGATTTGACCTTTGGTGCTGCCCTCAGAAATAGGTCTGGGGCAGGTCGTGCTTTTCCCTTTCTCCCAGTGGAAAGTTCCCACCATGTCCCTGTTTCACTGGCATCACAGAAAGATACTCGGAGTGCTGGCCTGGAATAGCGCTGGGCATGGGAAGGCAAGCAAAGCAGCAGCTGAAATGAAAGTGTTGATGGGTTTGATTTCTGTTCTCCTTGTACGTTGTGCCACCAGTGACTTTCAGAGCACATTTTCAAGTGTGTTGGGCAGCTTGCCTCGAACAGTATTATAGTAATATTAAAGGGGCAGGCAGGAAAGAAAAATGTCCAGGTTCTTCCAGATCGAACTGGAAAAGAAGCAGGGCGTAAGGAAACAGTGATCTCAGTGCAGTAGAGAAGGCTGTCACGCTTAGCGAAGTCATTGATGGTTGGCAAGAGCTATTAAAAGCGGAGTACATGAGTGTCAGAACGTTTCCATTCCATGTTACTTCAAGTCTCCACAGCCCCACTGGTAGAGGATGCATGTCTGCATTGTGAAATGCCAGTAAACCAGCCTAGAGAGGAGCCAGGCTTATCCTTGCTGCCTTAATTAATGTAAACCTGCTGTCCTTTAGGGGGAAACACTAAAAATCCCAGAGACAGTGCTCAAGCCCCTTTCACATGACGAGAAATTAATTCCATTTCTAACCCAATATAGCCAATAGTGAGATTAATTTATGCTTCAAGTTCTAACATTAATATTTAATTTAGTTCAAGGCTCCTTGATCTGAGAGCTCTCAGTATCTCCTGACTGTGCTGTTTTGATCAAAGATGCTGCTCTTCAAGGGCTGTCACCCGCGCTGTCCCGCAATCCAACGCAGCAGTTCTAGATAACAGACCGGTACTTATTTGCACGAAGAGGCCTGCTAGTAAAAATATTTGCTATAAGTAGCCCTTCTTCTTTCTAAAGGCAGGACACATATGCGGGAGGGTTGGGAAGTATTTACCTACCCTCCCTTTTAGGCATTTGGCTCCCCTGTGCAGTCCGTCCTTTGGGCAGCACCTGCTGCTCCTCACACCACAGCTCCTCTGCAGAGCTCCCCGCCACGGCCGGGGCTGCAGCCAGCCCTTGGGTATTTCTGTTCAGCCCACTGCTCGGAGAATTAAGTGTGTTTGATCTCGACGACTGGCAGATGGGAGAGTGCATGTGCTATTAGTTTTGGAACAAGGCCCTTAAACAGTGCCTCCTTTTCTTTTCAGCTGGTGATAATTCATTTTGCCTTAGACAAGGATTTTGCATGTTCAGATAGAACCTCTCCCTCTTCTGTCCCAGCTTTTGTGTTTGTGTGTATACTCACGTCGTGTATTACAGCAGCTCGTGTGTTCCTGTGTATTTTGATGGACTGAAGCAAGTTCAGAGGAAATCTGAGGCCCCTGAGTGTGCGGGGTGTAAGGTATAGGACTGCACCAAACTTCTTTCATCTGTTTCACCATCTCTCTCTTACCTTCTTTCAGGTCCTTTCATTTTAACACCAACAGGGCTCCTGCCTAAACTCTTTCTGGACCATCTTTTTATACCTCGTCCCACCTTGTCAGTTTTGGGATATGTCTCCTTTCCCTTAATTATTTCCCTTACCCAAATGGGATCGTCCCTCCCGTGTGTGTTGTGGTGTGGCAGGGCACATGCCAGCCACCTCTAGCAATGGACTCGTGGGATCACAGGAAACCTGTGCAGAAACACAGATCCCATCGTGATGTCCTGTAGCCTTTTGTTCCGTGTTTGTAATAGCATTTAGCGGAGTAGCGTCTTATCTGCATTGCTGTGCAAATGCATAGGATTACTCATGAGAGTAAGGAGGATTAGCTCCATAATTCTTACAGATTGATGCCAACGAGGGAGCTTCTTAGGGAAGATGCTTCATAGTGGTCCCTTAGGTCTGTTTTTCTTCTGATCTCCCCGAAGTATCACCTGTGGGCTTTGAGAGTGTGCTTGGCAAACTGTAGTCAGATGTTACAGACCTCATCTGATGAAATTCCTATCTGGGGAGAATAAACAAGCAGTGGTGTATGTTTTGCTTTAGGAAGTTCAGAGATTAGCTAAGTCTGTGTTTTAAACCTCTTCCATAAACAGACTCCAGCTGTGACAGTCCTGGGATCTGTACCCTCTTGCTCCAAGCCACAGTGCCAAAATAGAAACAGGCTTTTTCCTGGACAGGCTTTGTCCTAAGACGACCTCTTGGTTTGTGAATGTGTTCTGACTTGGCAAAAAACCACTTGTTTAAAATATTCAGCATGACAGCTGTGAAACTGTGCATACCAGGGTCTGGTGACTGACCGGAGGAGTAACAAGTGCCCTCTGCAGAATGACACAGTCAATGCTGGCATCAGTTCTGACAGCTTCAGCCTCGCTGCTTTGTGAACACATCACCACTTGTCTTTCGTAACCGAGAGATGGAGGCGCAGTTTCTGCCGTGAGTTAGAGAAGCGAGAGTGGCAAGACAAAAAGCAAAGGTCATAAAATCCATCGGCAGAGTGTTCCAGTGACCTCCTAGGCTGTAGGCTTCAGATTTGATCATGGTGTCTATTTACAGGAAAAGAACCAAATATTTGGGCTGCAAAGGCATGTTACCAATTTGCTGTGCAGCCCATTTGTATAAATCTCAATATAAGACGTTCCTTTTGATGGAAAAGAAAGGCCAGCACTTACAACAAACCCCATGACAGTGCATTTATGACAGTACAAGTTAGACAGATGAGTAACAGTGTTTGGAGGAAAGTTCTGTAAGCTTCTTGGTGGTTGCTGTAGCCAGTACTGTGCTGTAGAATTACACATAGTGTTTGTCCAAGTGTCACCGCTGTTCCCCCACTTCCAGCTCATATACAGCATAACAGCAAATACGCTAGGATGGCTGGGTTGTAACGATGCCCCTTCTCTTCTTTAGAGATGCTTACCTGCAACTTTCACTTACCCTTTCACGGGGACCTTTAAGTCCCAGATAAAACCACTGAGTTTTCCAGGCTTGTCAGTAGATTAAAGTTGGCAAGAAAGTCGAAACTCCAGTCATTTCTGTCTAGCTAGCTTTATGGTATATAAAGGAACTTCGATGAATTTCTTTTTCTCCCCAAATGAGGAATGTGAGATAGACTATTTCCTGCCTTTCTGCTCTTAAGAATACGGCGTGGGAGGTCTCAGAAGTATAAAATTGCTTTTCCTTAATCAAAAAGCAAGAGTCTCCAAACTTTAATAGAGATGTATTTTCTTTTCAACAGTTCTCAAACATTTGCGCTACACTGGATTTAATGATACAGGAGTTTTAAAGGGGCTGAATAAATCGCTGCTTCTGCTTTTCATCAAGTGACACATTGGTGATAAAGCCTCCGTTAGAGATCTGGTAGACCTTTCAGGAAAGAACAGCATTAAAACCAGACTGAATTTACTGTGTTTAAAAAACAGCAGTGGAAAAACATGCCTCAAATACATAAATGTTACTGTTAAACACAAAAATGTCAGATGTGCATGAGATCTTTTCTATTCTTGGAGACCTGGGTTATATTCAGTAAATATATTCAGTTACTAGTGGTAACTTGGAAGACGTTTAAGTGTGGGGAAGGGAAAGAGGGATAGCTGAACCAGAAGGCTGACAAGGGGGTGCAGCTGTGCAAGCACGCATTGGCTGGCTGAAGCTGCGGCGCAGCAACCGAGGGATGAGTTAAAGCTCTGGTAGGTCACAGCACAGTTTGTTCTTTCTGATTTATGAATCCCACACTTGGAGTATGTCTTTGCTTTGCTGCATTCGTGGCTTCGGTACCCGGGAGTGTGTGTGTGTATCTTAATCATGCACCGGTATTATCAGCTATGTCAATCATCAGGCAGCAACAACATGTGAACACACAGCTACCTTCTCACCTGCCTGAAGAGGCTTTTGCTTTGCAAAATGTCGCCAAGGGCCTGTCGCTGCATCTTCCAAACTGGACCTTAAAGAGGTGCAGTCGTCAGTAACTAGGAAGTGGCTCCTATTTGCCTTACAGTTAGGTGAAGCTTATGGTGTGGTACCATGCAAACGTTACAACCTGCATTTCCAGCATAGTCACTCAGCTCTCCTGCATAGATGCCCTCACATCAGGGAGAAGGAAAATCAATGATGCTGTAAATAAATAAAATAATATGCTTACATGCGCTGCAAATACACCACATCTTGTTTATTCCGTATAACTCTTCTGCAACTCCTCCCACCCTATTAATAAAATGTTCTTAAGGTTTCAAAGTGGAAAGCTCAGCAGTTACTAATGCGAAATGACAACAGTAGAATGATGATGATGATTTACACCACCCACAGATCATGTCTGAGGGCTTATTTACATGCTGCAAGATTGTTTGCACAAGGCTTTGCCCAATTTGGGCACGGGAAATCTGGTGGCGAAACAATGTAGTTGTATTACAAAATTAAAAACCATTCTAAAAACTTCAGGCATTAAGTGCTCTTTGGGTGCTGCTGTATCGCACTCATAAAATACCCAAGCCTGGCTCTAATGGGCTGTGAATAAACTCTTGGTGAAAAACACATCGCAATAAAACTACAGACAGCCCGGGAGAATGCCTTCCAGGTTCCTCGTAAAGACTTCATAGCAATTAGCAAAGCTAGGCCCCCAGAGCGCCCAAGAGGCGCTACGCTAGACCTTGCAGACGCTGGGATGGGGCTTTGTTTTTTACAATACCTGTGTTAACACCGGCTATGGGCTCGAATGACAGGAAACACAACATTTGCAGTGAGAGCGAGGCAAATGGTATCATTTCAAAGGGAAGATAAACAGAATTGTTACTACCAAGAAAGTGGGAAGTCAGAGCTGTGTGGGCTGAGTCGTGTCCTTATTTGGCTTGGGGGAATTACGTGATTTTATTCTATGACTCAGTGCTGTTGTTTTTACAGCATTTGCGTCACCCAGAAAAGTTGAATCTGCATAAGACCCAGCATGTTCCAGGAGAGAATATTTTGTTCTGTAACGTGAACTCCCTAAGACACACTGAGAGCTTTCATGTTTTGCTTTTTTAATTATTATTTTCATTCGGGCATAAACTGCAAAATGCCTCAGAGCTAGCAGGTTGTGTTACCGCAGCAGGTACATGCAGTCTCAGGGAAAATGCTAACACTTGGAGAATCATTTCACAAATCAGCAGTCTTGTTTCTTGAGAGAGCCTTAAGCTTTTAGTTTGCCTCCTTCGACCTCTGTTCACATGTGGAAAAACACAGCCTGTGCATGAATCAGGTAATTTAACCTCCCTTTTCAGTTCCACCCGGATCTGACCGTATTATTTCACTTGCAGAGCCTCACCCACGAAAGGTGCCACAAATTAGTCACTGCCCTGAAGTGTAAATGTTTGTGGTTTTTCCATCCAGGAGGGTTGTTAGAGGATTTGGCACGTAAGGCTGTAAGGAGATGGCAGAACTGAAAGTAAGTGAGCTGGGGCATCGGTTTGAAGATGCAGCAAATCCAAGCAAATTAAGGGCTTTGAAGGCTGGATTGCAAATGCTGCAGCCCCGTGATGCAAAGTGCTGATCCAATACTGGCTCACTCTGCTTGTTCAGACATGTTCAAGTGTTTCTGAGAAGTTATTTTTGTGCTGGCAGGCTTTGTGAGAGATCAGGTGCTGTCTGCCCATGTGGCTCTGTGCTTCTACAAGGCTGGATATCATTTCTCTTCCTGCAGCTGGCACGGAGCTGGCGTAAAAGTATGATGCTGACATAAACACTGCTCTTGCTAATTAGACAGAAATGAGGTTTCATGCCTGCACCCAGCCTGGAGCATGTCGGTGGCACCACACGGATTGGTTTTTATTAATGGCCGTGGAAGAGCCTCAGCCTCCCATCCGTTGCTCGGGACCAAGTAACAGCTCAGACATAACTGAAATCCCAAGCGAAATGAATTTTTTTTTCCTTGTTCCAAGCACCTCACACGTGTCCGAGGAAGCGAGATGCTCACCTTTTACTCCACCTCTTTGCTGGAGAGCGCTGGCACTGGACTTTGTTTCCCTGCGTCGCTCGCTTGGCACTGAGCTCGGGCAGGAGGGTGCGTCATGACCCTGCGAGCTGTTTATGCAGGAAACTTTCCTCTCTCTCAGCTAGTTTTTTGGGGTTTTTTTTAAATAATTTTTAACAGCTGTGTTTTGCCAGTGGTCTACTTTTGGCCTTTGCTTTTTATTCGCTCAGGTTTTGCTAAGGAAGAAAGCGAAGGCTGAGTAAGGTACGGTCATCTCCGGCTGCGGCCTGGGAGGGGGAGGCACTGCACTCCTCTCCTGCGCTCTGTCTCTCGTGTCCCGAGGAGGAGAAAATGAAGCTGACACAATTATCGGCTAGCTCGTTAACAGAATCCCATCAGAACTGGTCACTCTGCAAATTCTTGGTGATTCACTTCCCCCATTTAATTAATTCCTCCCCTAGAAATGATTAGCTCACATTAGAGACAAATTACCTGTTAATTTTCCATTTGGTAATTAGTGCTCTTCCAGGCCCTGGCTAAGCTTTGTTGCCTTTTGTTCAAAAGCAGACACTTAAGTCTTTTGATTTGGGTTTCTTTTAACCTTGCCAGTTCCCTCTTTACGTGCGGGCTGCCTTGTAGTCAGGGGTCTGATAATGCCACAGGGGCCTCCTGGAGAGGTGGTCCCCCCCCCTCCCCATCTCTGCTGTGGGCTTCCCATGTGACTGGGAGAGACGCACAACAAAAACAAAACAAAACAAATTAATTACAGTGCCAAACTTTGACCTTTGCAGCTTCTGTGCTGCTGGTGGCCCAAGTCTCTGAGCCTTGTATTTTTTATCTGCGTGAATGTTAGTCAGGCAGGGAGCCAGGGGCACGGCGTCCTTGAGAGAGGGGTTGCAGCAGCGCGGGCTGGCTGCGAGGGCTTTCACGGTGGATGGGGGAATTTCCTTGGAGTCTGGTCTCCGCTCCTGAGGCTGCTTCTGCATTTCTACAGATCATTATCTATTCCAATTCCACAGATTGGTTCAACGCAAAATGCAGAAGCTGTCCAGGAAACAGGAGGCAATGCTTCACCCCTCCTCACCGCCCCCCCGGATGTGTTTGCAAATCTCGAGCTCCTCTTTCAGTAGGTTTCTGCCAGGCAGTAGCCTGCTGGCGTTATTTATTAATTTTGCTGCACAGTGCCATGGTTTCGACAGGAGGGGGGGATAGTCCTCCTTTGATACCTGCTGGCCCATTGCTTCTGTTGGTAGGGCACTTCTTCAGGGGTGCGGGTGGTGGGGCTTTGACTCTCCCCATACAATGGAAAGCGGAGAACTTGGGGCCGCTGTTCATTAGGCGAGCACTCAAAAACCTGCTGGTTGTACAAACCTTGGCTGACGTTTCTTGTGTTAACTCGTGCTGCGGGGCGCAGTTTGTCCCTGTGTGCTCCCAGGGGAGTGGTGGCAAATGCTCTCTTCAGCCTCGCCTGGGACAGAGGTCGGAGTGCTCCCAGAGAGCCTGCCCTCCTTGAGAGCGGCTGCGGGGCTGGGCTCCCTACGTGGGAGAAGGTGGAGAAGCACAAGGCCTGTGAGTAATGCCCCAGCGACACCTGATGGGGTGTATTTGGACGGGGCTGGTTGGTCATGCACAGGCATGATGGAGGAAAGGCAAATGCCCAGCAGACTTTTTTATGGAAAGGCAGGAATGTTCATTGCTTACATAAATACAGTGTTCAGATCTCCCTTAATTGCTGCCTAAGCCTCAAGACTCCCAAAGGACTTTTGTTCCTTGGTGGATCAAACCTTCAGGCCCGGAGCCTCAAGGATACTCCCGCATCTGTGCTGCTGACATCCCCTGGCTAATGCCTAATCCTTTTTACGTCTCTCAAAACGTGGAAAGATCCACCTAAACACGAATGGCTCAGCCCAGTCCCACAAAAGGGGGGTGGACTCTGTGTGTGAGTGTGTGTGTGTGTGTGTGTGTNNGGTACGTTGGGATCGGGGCGTCGCTGGCACAAGCTAGCTGTCACTGTACCATGTCGCTGCCCTGGCTGCCTGTCCCGTTCCCTGGCGGGCACCACTGCCCCTGCAGTGGGAGGGCCTGTGTGTGCTCTTTTCGACACCCTGTGGCAAGGCCCTGTGCCGTAGCCCTTCATCTGGAGACCCTCAGGCAACACGCAGCCAACTCGTAGCACTAGTGGGATCCCTCAGACCTGATGGGATGTTCTGTCAAAGGCACCTGCTGCGCATCTACACAAAATATCAGACTGAAGGTGTCCCGGCTTGGTGCTTTAATTCATCGCATCCGCTCTCTGCTCCTTGTTTTGCAATTTTTAAATTGCACTGCTAAAATTCATAGCAGCAGCCCCAAGCAGCAGAGTTTCCCTGTCCTGTTTAAGGGCAAGGCAAGCGTTTCTCCTGCGCCGGTGAGCCCGTTGCTCTGGTAGGAGGGAGGGTGGACAGGCTGTCACCCGGTGCACCTCAGCGGCTGCTGGGAGTGCTCAGTGAGCGCCAAGGAGGGAGGGGATGTGTTTTGGATGCCCCGGGTGAAGGGAGACACAGTCGTGCACAGCCAGGCATGCTGCCCCTTCCTTCCCTCATGTGCCAAACGTGTCCCCCCAGCACAACACAGTAAGTTTCAGAAGGGTGCTGCCTAAATCAAAGGTAAATAAGAACCATACTGAGAAATTCTGGGTAGGGCTGCGGTGTCTTGCAGAGTACTGGTGTGATCTATTTTTAATGTCTAGCCCCCTTTGCATTTCCCACATCTCGCCTTGATCAATGCGCTTCCGCAGCATCTCTGTCCCCCTGCCACATACATGTGGTGTTTACGTTCTGGTTTATTTTCTGTTTCCCACCATACACAGAGAGCAGATGTTCTCTATTCTCTTACAGCCCAAATCCGGCAGGGTAGCTCAACCAACTTGTTGCAACACACTTGTTGCTGAAGCCCAGCTGTTGCTAACATGGCTTTTCTGACGAGTGCAAAGAGGGGTTTTCCCCCCTTCTGCAGGCTGCCATGAACCCAGTGCAACTTGCAGGGCATAGTCCCTAGGTGCAACCTAGAAATGGTTAAGGGAGCTATTTCTTCCCTCAGTGTTGATTTGATATCTCAGATAAAGCTGTTGTGCCCCTTCTCCCTCAGGCAGTGTGGTCTGCAGCTGGCAGGAAACAAAGCCTTTTGCATGAGCAGAAGTGCTGTACTTCTGCGATCCATAAATACACCCCAGTGGGGGCTTTTTAGGCAGCACCCAGGGTTGGCACGGAGCAGCACATAAAATCACAAGAGGGGAGCGAGTGGGAAGCAGAGTATGCGGGCATACATGTGGACGTGTGTACCGCGGTGGCCATTCCCCTCCCTTCCCCAAACTCTGCTTAGCTTTAATCATCTTAGACTTGTGCAAAACCTCTGCATACGTCAGGTGGTGGCTGTTCGAGCAGCTGCAGTACTGTAGCTGGAGAATCTAAACCCCTCGCAGATGAACTCCATGGAGGCTTGGAGAAAGCAGCGTGGCAGACAGCTGCTGTCAGCTCTGCTGGCTGCTCCCAGGGCAGCTGCCAGCCCCAGCGACCGCTCCCTCTTCCCTCCAGTGTGCCCTGGAGTGATGCGTGGTTTCTTACTAGGGTTTCATGTGCTCTATGTTTGGGGTCCCTGGGTTTCTTTCTCCTTTACCCATGACAGTGGTCCAACACGTGCCAGTCAGTTGCGCAGTACCATGTGGGGAAGCTTTTACTCATGCAGCTGTGCAGGGGAGCACTGGAGACTTTCTTATGCCCCTTTCCTTTCCTAGAAGGGGGCAGAGGTGAAAGGTGTGTATGTGGCTGTTTGTACTGTGACATTAGCTGGAAGGAGGACTCAGCCATAACAAACAGTTTTTAATAAGTTTCCTTGCTGTGTTTTCAGTCCAGTCCTGTAACAGCTCTGGGCTTGATGATGCAGCGAATGCACTGCCATTACATGCCCAGGAAGGTGTGGTAAATTCATTTAACAAATCTTCCAGCTCATCTGTAAGCGTATACTGCTCTAACCTCCTGTTTAGTGTGCTGGTTATTATGTTATTGAAGTTTATTCCTGATGTGATGATCGGCTCCTTTCCTATCTGCCAGCATCTTTGACAGAAAACAGAATTATCCTTTTAAATCTATTACCAGGTAATTACAGCATGATGGAGTGCTCCTTGTTACTTGGCATTCAGTCAGGTGGGGGATAGTACTATGATGGGTAGAGCAAAAACCACATTGCAGCATAGTTGTAGCCCCCCCAGAGCCCATGATCCAAGAGTCACAGAATCATCTATGATTCTGTGATTCTGTGATAGAATCATTAAGGTTGGAAGAGACCTCCAAGATCATCTAGTCCAACCGTCCCCCTACCACCTATATTACCCACTAAACCATGTCCCTAAGCACCACATGAGTCTCAGGGCTTCTGGCTTATTCTCCCCAGTGATCTGGCCTGGCTGCAGAGCAGGCTCCTGACAGAAGTGTCCAAGTTAAGCAGAGACAGGTAAGTGATGATCCTGCCCCAAATGTTGACACTATACAGTGGGGAGAAGGTGGCACTGATCCTGTCATGTGGCAAGTGGGAGAGATGAATCACCAGGAGGTAAATAAACCGTCTGGTGAGGCCTGGGAGGGCTGTTGGCTTGGATAACGTATTGCCTGCTCTGCGTTTAGTGCAGAAAGGCTGTTTCACAAGGCATTTGCAGCCCTGTGTTTAAGTTCATTGTGCATTGCCCACACGTGGCTGTGGAGGCAGCTTTATTAAGATTAATGGACTCAGTAGCCACTAAGGGGGAATTAAGCGGAGCTTACTGTGATGTGTCCTTGCCTTCATGTGTATACTGCGCAGCCTTCCCATTAGGTAACGATGAACCGCAAGTAGTCACTGCCTTGGGTGGCAGTCTGTGGAGAGCATGGCGTGAGGACTGCAGCAGGAGGCAAGCGGCTCTCTGTTTCTTGCACAATAGATCTGACCCCGCAGACGCCAAAGGGCTGGGGCAGGGAAGCTCCTCAGCTGCTGGGAAAAGGTGGAGGAGCCCCCCCCAGGGCTCCCCTGCTGTGCATGCCCACGTCACTGGCAACAGCCTGCTTCAGCAGGGAGGGCAGGTTGGCTGGTATGGGCACCACCAGCCTCGACTTTCCCTGTCTCTTAATGGGACGCGTGAGCAGGAACTGCCCACTCACCCGCACGTCGGGTGACAGCGGCGATGCAGCACAGCACGCTGAGCTGTGGGGGCTGCTCGAAGGCAGAAGGGAGGGCAGGGCTCCCCACACCCCGCAGAGAAAGATGGGCAGCCCCAGTTCAGGCTTCCCAGCAGCAGTTTGTCCCTGCAATGAGATGCCTGAGTGTGGCTGACCAGTTTTAGAACAAAAAATAATTATAGTAGAGGCCAAGAGTCACAGCACAGATGTGGTGGATGTTGGTTCAAGTTCCTCTTCAGCTTTTTAGTTACTACAGATCTGAGCCCAGCTCCCCTCTCCCTTTCCAAGGCTGCTCTGGGTATCGTGGGGTCACCTGATAACCCCAATAATGTTGTTTTTCAGCATTGCATCCACACACACTGCATCAGGCAGCAGGGACTCGCTGCCCAGGTGAGTGCCCAGCCCCTCACTGCAGGCAGCCCGTGCTGCTCCTTTCTGGCTGGAAATGTTACTGTTTGATTAGCACAAGTGAGGCATGAAACCGCATGCACAGGATGGACTGCGAGAGACCCCGTGAGCTGGTGTAAGAGCCAGTGGCTGGGACAGTCTTGGAGAGGGTCTCTGTCCTGCCCTCGCACCAGGCAGTGGGAAGATTCGACCTTTGTGGAGCTATGTTCCACCCCCTGGGCTCGGCCCCTTTGCACGGGGTCTATGTGATGTGTGGGCCATCAGCAGAGGTTTGGGCTGACAGACGAAGGCACTAGCCTGCGCTGTGCTGTGCACTGCCTCTGCTGCAGTCTGCCTACCCTAGAGTGTGCTGTTCCCTTTCAGAAGATGCTCCTGCAGCAGCTGTGGGCTCCTGGGCCTCCTGCTGCAGAGCTTGGCCATTGTGCAGCAGCTGGGCTGGGGCTTCAAATCTGGTGCCCACCGTCACCCTCTCCTCCTTCTGCTCCTTTGTTGGCTTTGCTTCCCTACCCTCCCTGTGGGTGAGCGGCTTTTTGGTGGCTATTTCTTGCCAACTGCTGCTGCTGGCCCTTGTCCTTGCTTCGTCCTGCCAGGGACCAGGCAGTGAAGAGTCCTGCAGAGTTACTCCTGCAGGTAGCCTGCAGCCAGCTGAGCCCTGCTGGGATGCAGCCGCTGGGCACCTTCTCCCTCGGACTGGGTTTGGTCATCGCGACATGCTGAGCACTGTCTGCGCGCTCAGTCTGTGGGCAGGTGTCCATCAGGAAACTGCCCCTGCTCAGATCAACCCAGCATCAAAAAACCCCCTGCAGTTTTCACCCAGGTCAGCTCTGCGATGGCAGCCTGCTGCTGGGTGGCATGCATGAGTGTGTATGCACTGCCATGGGGACACGGCTTGGGGTGGGAGGGAAAATAGGGTGGCAGCTGCTGGTGTGAAGCGGCTGCGGGGCTGCAATGTGCCACACACAAACCCAGGCCAACATGGTGAAGGAGAACCAGGCGATGGGCTGTTCTTTGCTCTGTTGTGGCTTGCCAGGGAAGCTGGTCAAGGCTTGCGTAGTTTTATGTACAGCCAGCAGAATAAACCCGGACACTTGGCAAAGGCCGCTGAGCGGAACTGGGGGCCAGAATTGGTCTTTGGGGTGAGATGGGTTTATTTCTGAAGGACAGGAATCATTTTCACACCCCAGAGGTGCCATCCCTGGTGGCAGCCCTCCTTGCTGAGGATACACAGGGAGGGCATCGCAGGGAAGCAGCACAGCAACCCTTCTTTCCCAGGGGTTTCTTGAGGTATTGTGGGTCTTCTCCGTCCGGGCTGGGACCAGCCACAGGCAGCCCAACGGGGGCACGGCATAGCGGCCATGGGGCTGCCGGGGGGCTGCAACAGGGGGCAGAGGGCCAGCGACAGCTTGCAACCTGCAGCACCCAGGCTGGGCAGGGACTGACGGCCCTGGGCTGGGATAAAATGGGGCTCCTGGGCTCTTGGGCAGGGGTGGGGGGGTAGCCCCAGGGGAGACCCCTCCCTAAGGGGCCTACTGTGCCCTCAGGGCCCCTGGAGCTTAATGCCTGAGCAAAGTCTGAGGGCCTGAGCCTCGGTCCAGACAAAACCGAAGCCCCTGCCTACAGAAGAAAAGCTGTCCTCTGCGTGAGGAGAAGGCTCTTAACTCCTTGCTCTTGAAGTTTTGGTTGGCTCCCCAGCTGCTTCTATACCTCCTTTAAGCAGCAGCATCGCAAGTGCACCAAGCACTGTTCCTAGTGGTGGTGTGGGCTGTGCTGAAATTGCAAGCCCCAGTACGGCCATGCTGCTCTGTCCTGTCTGCTTGCAGTGCAGCCATCCCACCGCAGCGGACTCCTCCTCCCTGCTCCAGACCTACGCTTTCCGGAGCTGTGCATGCGGTGGTGAGGTTGGCTGACCACCCTACACGCAGCCTGGATCCCACAGGGCAGAGCCAACAACAGAAGCCCCGGAGAGAAACGCTGAGGCAGCTACTTCAAAGGTCACCCTTCAAAGGCTCAGATGTACACCACAGCTCCTGCTGTGAGAAGAGGGGAAGTATGCACCGAGCCGCAGCAGCTGCAGCTGCTATTACAGAAGCTCAGGAAACCAAAGCCTGGGGTGGGCGGAAGGGCTTGGGTGCTCTGCAGTGCAGGGACCTCACCCCCCCCCTCCGCCCTAGTCCCACGAATGTAAGCAGCTCTTACTGAGAAGAAACAAGGGAGCGAAGATGTTCAGCCGCCACGGTCAGGCAAGCAGCTCTGCCTCTTCATTGCTCTGAGGAGGGCAGCGTTTGGGTGGCAGCATCTGGACGTGGGGTGATTGGGATCCCGCTAACCCGGCGCTGGTGTCTAATGGCACAGAGGTGTCCCCAGAGCTGCGCACCCTCGGCTGTCTTGTCATCCTCCGTCAGTGAAAATGGGCCCTGCTGAGGCCCATGATGGTGCCCACAGACGGGCAGCTGAAGAAGGTGGGACTCACATTGACTTAGGTGAGCTGAGTCCAGTGGGATTTAGCCAACCTTTGAAAAGAAGGAATATTTTAACCTGCAGCTGTACCACTGCAAGAAGTGGCCCACAGCAGTCACTTAAAATCATATCAATGTGTATCAGAGACAGAAGCCACATTCGGATCCTTAACCCACTGCCACGTGAAATGCCCCCAGCCATGAAGAAGTGGGTTGTTAGAAGCAGTCTTGCACGGAGCCTGCAGGCTTGCCCTGCAAAGTGGGCTTGTCCTCACTGCCAGCTCACGCAGCTGTGCCAAGGCCTACGTATCCAGCGCACACTGCCAGAGCAGAGTGGGCTCCTCTGGTCAGGGTTGAACTCTCCAAATTCTTTTGGTGGAAGATCAGATATAAACATCCATTTATCTTTTTTTTCCAGTGGCAGCATAGCTCTGCTGCTTTCTGGGCTTGGCTCCACCACTATGCTGGCCTTTGGTTTCTCTGAGTTCCGAGACTAAAAAGGGTAGGGCAGGTCATGAGGACCTTTGGTGCCCTTGGTGACACCAGAATTAACAGCGCAGAGCCACAGTAGCAAGGTCTGTCGCTTCCAGCCCAGCAGCCACAGCGGCTTCCCAGCACTGAGCATCTGCAGTTTGCTCAACCCTCAGCATTAACCAGACGTGAGTCATGCTCTGAAAAATGTCGAGGTGTGGTTTAAAGCCAAAGTTTGTTTCTTTTAAGAGTAAATGCAAGTCTCCTTTATGTACCCTCTGATATTTAAGTTTTTCTACCTAAGAAGACTAGAAACTTCTCCTTACCAGGCCGCTTTCTCACATTGGCATGGCCTTTCAGGACCAAGGGTTATCCAGAAACGAATCAGGAGCTGCAAGAGCTGGCAAAAGTTCACGAGAGGCGCTGGGTGGTGAGCTTGGTGCTCCTGCAGCTCTCTGCTGCCGCTGCTCACAAGGCAAGGCTCCCTGACCCGCTGGCTGCCTGCAGCGGGACACTTTCCCAGAAACTGTGACCTCAGTGTGTCTCCCTCCCCAGCCCCCCCCAACCCTCCCCTGTGCATATGCTGAGGTGTTAATTTCTTTTCTGTGCTGTGGTCTGGAGGTGTGTAAGACTCCTAGCCACAGATGATGCACAGAAATAGACTGTTCTGAGCCTTGGAACTGCTGCTGCTGGCCAGGCAGGACCTCCAGGTGTGCCAGCACAGGGGGGCTGGTGAGGCTGGGGGTAGGAGTGCTCATGATGGGGCAGGACATGGGCTGTTTCAGCCACCCCTACCTCCAGCCATAGCAGAAAAAGCCCGAATGGGGCTGTGCTCAATCCCCAGGCCAGCTGCAGCCACCGAGCTGTGTATGTGGGACGCTGATGGCAAGGCTGCTGTCAGAAGCTCCTGTGGGAGCTAATAATATCTGCGCTGGTCTACGGCAAGGCGCCCTGTTGCAGCAGCTCTCCGAGAGGTAATCCCTGCCAGCCTTCCTCCAGCACAGCCTGGTGCTTCTGCAGGAGCCTGCCTCAGCACATCGTGGCTGCTGATTTTGCAATAGGCACCCACTGCCACTGTACCCTCCCCCCACCCAAAAGTGGCTGCTGAGGTGCATACAGCTCCCAGTTTAACAAGCACCTCCGAACCCTCAACCTACCCGCTCCCCCCGCCACCGTTGTACGTAGCGGAGGTTCCCAGTGCCCTCCTTAGGGGATGTGTTTTGACCTGCCCCTCTGGGGGAGGTGGCTCTGCTTGTCACGAAAGCACTTCCCAGGGCTCAGTGGTCCTCGTCGTCCTGTCCCCACCGGTCCCGTGCTGTGCATGTGAAAGAAGAGCAGTGAGAGCCCCAGAGTCTGAGCAGAAATCAGGTGCCTTGGTGCAGGTCAGCCCCTCCTTGATTCTGATGAACAAGTTTATTACTCCTTTGCAAAGCAAGTAGCAGTTCTAGTCTCTGGGGAGATGCCAACTGATCACACCCCGAATTGTTTCCAAGTCCCACACCCCAACTGTTCCTTGCCCACTGCCTCCACCCCTTGTCTACAACGTGTGTGCTGAGACAAGATTTGGTACCACCATTCAGGCTGTGGTACATGTTGGGTAAAAAAGAGCTGGGAATAGTGCTCCCCCTTCCTCCCTGCCAATTTTCTTCATGGCCGAAAGGCCAGTGGCCTGCTTTCTGCAATCGGATGGATTGTGGCTTCCTGGTAGTCTCATGGGAACTGGGACCTTCAGAAGAAACACCAGCTGCCCCAGCTCGCCAGCTGGTGCCATTTCTGTCCCCACAAGGTTTCCAACAACTTCAGCTCCATGGCGGAGGCTGCAACGCTCCCGTGTGTGGCTTTGCAAATCTCTCCTCCTCTGTGCAAAGCAGCAGGGTGCAAAGCACAGAAGTGCAAAGCTGGGGGTTGGTACACTGAGGTGGTGGGGAAAGGTGTACTTCAGGTAAAATCAGTGCTATATGGGTCATCCCCTTCCCTCCAGCCTGCCCCCCCAGCACCAGCCTGCTTACATGCTGTTTAAATAGACACAAATTTCCTGAGGTGCCAGCCAGATGCCTCAGGACTGAGGGAAAATCAAACCAAAATAACCCCAGTGTGGCTGGGTGCTTTAATTTGCAGGAAGAGCGGAGCAGCAGCAGGCTGGTTCCCAGCTGAATCTTTCCTGCCGTATCAAGCATAAATTCATCAGGTATTCCATTTCCTGGGGAAAAAAAAAAAAGCAGAATAATTCACTTAGAAATAAAGAGTAGAGCTATTTTTCCCTCTGACATTGTGAATGCAATTACCTAAGGCATAGGAGGCTGAGATAACTCACTTGTTCAGCCCCCACTCTCCAAAGAAACCATCATCATTCTGTCAGAAATGGCTTTAAAAACCAATTCACATCCTGAATGCTAAAACATCACCACATACAGAACCTGTCCTTATGATTTCCACACACCAGCTGCAGCATCACAAGCAAAACACGCTCACAGGCAGGGCAGAGTTCGTTATTATCGGGGCCATATACACCATGAAAGCTCCTGGTGTTTGCTGACCCTTCTCCCAATGCTGTTGGTGTCTCCTTGTCCTTCAGGAGCAATTCCCAGCAAAGCAGAGCATCCTGTCAGCAGCGTGTGAGCCATGCTGGGGCTGGGAAAGTGTGCATGGGGGAAGCCAGTCTCACACTGTGTCGGTTTGGAGAGCTCTGTGAAGGGAAGCCATAAGCCTGCGCTTGCCCCCAGATCTAATCACATTTATGCTGTACCCTCCGCTCCCACCTCTTCTGCCATTATGTAATGGGGAGCAGAGTAATGACATTCGGCAGTACTGTTTGAATGGCAGCATGGCAGCAGTCCAATTCTGGGCTTTTTTGTTGGCTTTTTTTTAATGGGGGGTGAAGGGGAGGAGTAGGTTGGCAGAGGGGAGAAAGCATCAGTTTGGTTTGTCTGCAATCCCTGTTTTGCTTTAGGAGCTTTAGAGGCCAGACACATTCTTCCATCTCCTCTAATCCTCCTCTGATACAGAGGATTTTCCTGCCATTAAATGATAGCTTGCGAGAAAAAAAATGCCAACATTTCGGAGACTGACTCGTATGGCTAATGGCAGCCTCATGAGCAGGAGGGAGGACGCAGCCACTGCTGGGGTAGGTAAGCAATGTATCGAGATGATTTCTGTTGGGGATTTTGGTTTTGGCTGTTTGATGCTGAGCTGGTTATGCTCCTCTGTACCAGCACCTACTGCCTGGGGAGACGGCCAGGCTCTTACTGTTGGTGATCTTTTCCCACCCCAGACGATAGGAACCTGCCCTTGACACGGCTGGTGGGAAGGCTGTGGACGAGCTCGTGGAAAGAAGTAGCACAAAGCTCAGGATTCCCTGAGAAGGTCAGTGGAGGAAGAAAGATACTCACCGGGAAGGTGCTGGGGACTTCTTCATTTGCAAGTGTGTGGGAGAGGAGCGTTTTCCTTCGTCTTCCTTTCTAAACATAGGCCTTACTGTAGGAAAATGATGCAGGGAAATGACAGAGGATGAAACCTGTCTCTGCTCTTCCTGTGTGCTTTTAGATCACTCAAGTTCCCTTGCCAGACCTGAAATGCCACTAGTGAATAATCAAGGTAATGTTTGCCATCATTTTAAATGGTGAGTATACTCTTATTCTGCATTACCCATTTGGAAAGTTGTAGGTTAAATACTCATCTATTGCAATCATTGTCTCTTTAACCTCCTCAAGGCTTTCCAAATGTTTTTTGGTCTCTCACTCTTCCTTTCAAATACGGAATTACTGTAGATTTTAAGAGAGAAAAAGAGACAATGTCTGCGTGGAATTTTGTTTATTCCTTAATCTCACTAATAATTTTGACCTTGACACTGCCATATTTCACCCTTTTTCTTAAACACACATCTCGTTTGAGCACCCTCTGTGCCGATGAGTTGGAGGCATCTTCCAGCTCCCGCCCTGTCTGCTGCCACGGTGTAAAAAACAAACAATATCCTTTCTGGGGGATGGGGAAGGAGTAAGGAAGAAAAGATGGGTATGTTTCATGCTAGGCTGGTTGGAAGAGCTCTGGCCCACACATCTCCTGTGCTCTGAGCAGCAGCTCTCCCGAGGGTTTGCTGGGGTTCAGATGAAGCGTTTTTTTCCAGCTTCCCTTGCAAGAGAAAGAGGGGGAACTGCCACAAAGACTGTGGTGCTGAGGGGCTGCTCTGAGCGAGCTCCTATTGCCAGGGGATTATTTTCTAGTTGGATCCTCAAGTGTTTGTTTTCCCTGTACTGCACAATGCAAAGAGGTGGGCTTGAAAACGGCGATCTGGAAGTGTGCTGTGAGATGCCTCTAGCAGTGGACTTGGCACTAAAAAACCCCTTGTGTACAAGGACAACAGGCTGGATATGGCTTGGGTGCAGACATTTCCTTTATCAAGTGATTAGAGAAGGAGCAGGGAGGGGAAGGAGGGGATTTGGTTATCAGCGTGCCAATTCCTGCGCTGCGCACAGTGCACACAGCTCCTGGGGGAGGTCTGCTCTGGAGGCCAGGGACGTGACCGAACTGGGGAAAGCTGCAGCTAGATGCTGAACTCGCTTGGGACAGTCTCACATATAGGACAGCCTATGCACATATGTCCCTCTGGATGTCACCCTGAGCCCATGCAAGGCTCGTTCCAGCAGCAACACTCCATCCATCCTTTCCAGACAGCCACCTGCGGTCAGATGTTTGGGAACATGCAAATCCGTAATCTGTCTGGTTCTGGGTTTATGTAACTGTGTGACAAAAACAACATACACCCCTGCCTGCAGGCAACAGCGTGGACTGGTGCGAAGGGCAGCAAAGGAGGCACCCCCTGGGCAGCCTGCACAAAGAAAGAGCAATCTGAAGCCAGTGCACTGTCCCCCTCTCGTCCTTAGGCTCCTCACCTGTTGTCTACCCAGGGCCCTGGCTGAAGGGGACTTTCCTTTAGCTGTGGCAGTTAGATAAGGGCTCAGGAAAAAGGAGAAGAACACAGAAACAAAATTAAAACCTGCCTAAAATCCTTTCCACCTTTGAGAGTCCTTCACTATCATTTATCCTTGAAGTGATGCTGTTTTGCTAATTCTCTAGTCACAATAGCGTGGCCAGGCTTGATGGGACCTGCATTTCGATAAAGAGGCCACAGCTAAAGTCCTTCTGGGATGCTCCCTCCACATATCTAAACCCCTCTTCTACATGCAATGACCAAGTTAGTTTGACCAGAACCAGCCTGGGCAGCTCCTGGATTGAATGGGGACCTGACCAGCAACTGGTTTTGCAAGTCTCCTGGTTGAGGATGCCACAGGCAGCGCAACTCACAAATACAGAACCATGCCTGTTGCCTTTAAAAAGGATGGAGAAAGGGCAGAGCAATTGCAGTTCAAACTCAAGTTAGGTCTGTACTTTGAAGCCTTAGGGCTGCAAAAATAAAAGCTTGACGTTTGCTGAAGCTGATGCTTCCTGACATATCACAAGTCTGTCTTAATAAAAATGTGCATTGGGAATACAGTGGGCAATCGCTGTGCTGCAGACTGCTGGGGAGAAGCAGCCCAGCTGCTGGGACCTTCCCTCTCCAGACAGTCAGCAGGAGCCTGGGGGAAAGCCTGTTCCTTGCCTCTCAGCCCTTGGGGCTACCAAGCACACAGCAGCAGAGACGTGATCCCAGCGATGCTGTAGTAAAGGTGGCCGTTGGTAAAGATGGTGTCCAGTGTCCTGTTGAAAAATAAAATATAAAAGGCTTGTGTGGGAGCCAATAAACTGCAGCAGAAAAGCCAGTCAGTAGCAATAACACCGTTTCCTGCTAGTGACTACATGGAGAGTTCGCTGGTACGGCCGCTCATTTTGTTAAGCAGCAAGTAGGAGGTGCCTGTAAGTGCAATTACAAAATGAGCTCTGTATTCAGTTCTTCCTCTCTAATGAGTTTATTTTGCAGATGTCTGGTTGAGGGGATCTTTTTCCCCCACAAAAATGTCTGTCCATGGACACTGATGTCTCCTTTTCATTCTTCTCTGATTTGTCCCCAAAAGCTGTTACCTTCTCTTCCTCATTGAACATTCACCTGGGTGGGCCTAACTTGAAAAGAAACCATAACAGCCACACACCTCCCACGTCAGGCTGATAGAAGGACACAGCAGCTGTTCCCATCGAGAGTAAGACATTATCGCAACTGCCTCGAGAACGGGCAAAACAGTAAAAAACCGTGCTGAAGGTGCAGGGTAGCCTGTGTATGGTGAGATCACGGAGAAAGCAGCTGACCAGTATCTCTTGTTTTGTTTTTCCTCGTGCCTTTCTACTGAAACACAGTGGGAACATGTTTTTAAACACTGCACTGCATCCTTAGCAACTGATAGTTCCCCTTGCAGTGCTGCACCAGCTCCTGGCTCTGACGGAGAAATGTTAGATTGAATGAACAAAGGAAAGGAAGAAGCAAAAAGCATGACTTTGATATGTCCCAGGCAACTAATTGCTCTCGCCAGCTCACTGCCAGACCAGCATACGCTGCCCTCCCCTCTTTCCTGCCCAGAAATACTGCAACCCATCTACAGCTGCTGGCCTTCAAAGCATATCTCTGCCTGCTTCCTGGCCAAACCACAGCCAAACCATGTGTCAGCTCCCAGAGAGGCCAGTCACAGAGACACTGACAAATACTTCAGTGTAGGTGATTCCCCCTATTGGGGACAGAAATGAGTCAGAGGTTATGTGGGTTTTTTCCATATATATACACACTCACACACACTTTCTCAGAGGGTTTAAAAACCCCAGCAGAAAAGTGTCAGGAACCTTTCATGAGAGCACCTCGGTCAGCACTGATGTATGAGTAGCGGGTGGCTATTAGCCTGCCTGGAATGGAGGCAAAGAGCATCATTTCTTTTTCCTGTTGTGACTAATATATTCGTTAACAATGCATCCTGGTTCTCTCCTCCCATGGCTTTGTGGGGATGGTGTGTTCCTCTCTGACAGTGATCCTTTGGGTCCCCCACGTCCACGCGGTGTGGGCCTGCGTACGGTCCTGCCCTGCCAACTGTGTGTGCACCCAGGAGCGGAGCTGCTCCGTCCTCTGCGATCGTGCCGGTCTGGGGCAGATCCCTAGCGAGTTCCCCTGTGAAGCCTCCTCTATCAACCTGGACAAAAACAGCATCAAGTTCCTCTCCGAGAGGGCCTTCGGGACCTTGCCTTCTCTCAAATCCCTGTCTCTCAACCACAACAATATTTCCTTTATCACCCCGGGGGCTTTCAAGGGGCTGCCCAGCCTGACCGAGCTGAAGATGGCCCACAATGAGTACATTCGCTATCTCCACACGCGGACTTTCACTGCTCTCAGACGGCTGGTCAAGCTGGACCTGGCGGATTGCAATCTTTTCAACATCCCGGACAGGATCTTCATCGAGCTGCCTGCTCTGCAGGAGCTCTTCTGCTTCCAGAACAACTTCCGGAGGATCCCAGGTGCCATCAGGGGCATGGAGAACCTGACCCATGTTTACCTGGAGAGAAATAGGATCGAAGCGGTAGCCTATAACTCCCTGCAGGGCCTGACCAAGCTGAAATACCTGAATCTGCAGGACAACAGGATTAATGTCGTTCACGAGCGAGCTTTTCAGGGCTGCCAGAAGATGGAGTATCTGTACCTGAACGACAATTTGATCAGCGAGCTTCCAGAAAACTCCTTCGATGGCCTGAGGTGCTTGAAGATGCTCAACCTGGGGGGGAATTTCCTAAGGAACGTTTCCAACACCTGGTTCAGGGACCTGGGGGAGCTGGAGGTCCTCTACCTGGACCGTAACAGGATCAGCTACATTGAGGAAGGGGCTTTTGAAAACCTTACCAGCCTGGTCGCGTTGCACTTGAACAGCAACAACCTGACGACACTACCTTTTTCTGTCTTCCAGCCCGTGTACTTCCTGGGGCGGCTGTACCTCTTCCGCAACCCCTGGGAGTGTGACTGCCGCATCGAGTGGCTGAAGGAGTGGATGGAGAATTACAGGCTCGTCAGGGATATTCCCTGTGCCTCACCCTCCTCAGTAGCTGGGATTGACCTGATGGACGTGCTCTATGAGAGATCACCAGAAGGTTACTGTCTTGACCCAGTGGAGCTGAACGTCACCTCTGAAGTCCCGACCCCAAGTGAAGAACCATGGTCTACCACAGAGAGCAAGTTCAACAGCCTTATCTCTAAACTCTTGCTCCAGATGGGCCTTCCCGAAGAGGTGACAAACACCACTGAAGTCTCCGGTAACACCACACAGCTGGATGGACTGACTGATGGGGTTTCTTCTGGGGTGGGCGAAGACGGTATTGAAATTGCCTCCTTTTTTTACTTCCCAGCACTTTTTACAGTGGTTGTTTTGCAGATCAAATAGTCCTAGGGCTGGCTGGAGCATGGGTCCTGCTTAAAGCATTTAGTCCCTCTACCTACCTAGTCATTAGGGAAAAGTTTGTGTCACGGGCCTTGGATACATATCTGGCTCCAAACTCTCCTGAGCAGGTTGGTTGGATCTGGCTCTAGATTCCCCTTGGACCTGGTGGGATCTGGTTCAAGGGTGGGTGCCACTCTGGGTGAGAAACTGTCCCTGTGGGCTCTCAGAGCCTCCTGGACACTTGTAGAGCTGTGTGGAAGATGGGCAATGAAGGAATAGCAGTGAAGTTGAGTTTTGCTTAGAGATGTGCGATGTCTCCTGCTGGGAGCGAAGAGAAGAGGGGTCTGTACGGGTGGCGGTGTGGTGCTGTTTGCTCCATTGGGCCAACTCCTGTTGACCCAGCCATGAACTTTATGAGAACAAGACGAGGCAGCAAAACCAGCCTCCCTCTTGACGTCCTGACAGACACCCAGACTCACGGCGGGTGTTGCTGGATGCTGGCGAGCCATTCCTAATTTCCACCAGCATGTGTGTGGGGAGCAGGGCTGTCCTGGGCAGCGGCCAGGGACGCAGCGCTAGCCCTCATGAACAGGAGAACAGCATCTGGGGAGGGTGCCTGCCCCAGGTGGGTCTGGGATGGGCCATAGTATTTTGGCCATGACTGCAGGCAGGATTTTGATCCTTTTTTCCCCCTGCTGTCCTGGCACAGGCGCAGGGGAACCAGATGGACCAGATGTTTGTGAAAACATTCTTCTTTGAGGCAAAGCTATTTAAGCCTAGAAGCTTATTTATTAATGTTGTTCCAATGTCTTTTTATTTTTCAATGAATATATTGTTTCAAGAATTGTGTTGTTTTTATTTGTAGATTATTTCATGGCATGACAGCAGGGGCAGAATGTTGTGATGGCAAATGCAGCCAGGCCCTACTAAATATTTTGTATTTCCACCAATAATGTGTATCGCATTGGGTGTCATATTATGCCATATTAACCATCTATGCTGTCATTTTCTTTTATATGGCAACTTATATGTGTTATCTTTAAAATCTTCAATGAAAGCTGCTAATATGACCATAAAGAATTGTCATGTTTTGTATATCAGAGCACATTAATAAAATGATTTGTTATTTTGCTCACAAAAATAACTTAATTGCTCACTCCCCCCCCTTTTTTTTTTTGAGATTCTTGACTTTGGTGGGTTTTTTGTGAGCTACTCGATTGGGTGCACATGAATGTCCTTTTCTATGGTCTAGAGCAAATGACAAACTATTTATTGCAGCATAAAGAATAGACACTTTAACTTAGAACATGACTGGTTACATTTGTGTTAAGTAGCAACACTTTAAAAAAATACTTGACTGTATAGAAATACACGTCTGTGATATTTCAAACTATATTGAATTACACATGGCTTATCATACTATGATGTACATGTTCATATGAAATGTTACAGCATATACAATCTGTTATTATTCCTAAAATGTCATGAAATGGAAATAAAAATGGAAATTAATTAAAGAAACCTTTCAAACATTTTCCTAAACCGTCTCCCCCGCCCCCAACCCCTGTGTTTTCACAAGCAACCCAATACAGACGTGATCTCCAGCCCTGCCCCGGCCGGGTCCCCGCGGACGCTGGAGCGGCAGCGGCGGAGGGGGGGCTGCCCTGGCTCACGCTTTGCTGAGGCGGTGGTTCAGTGTGAACAACGCGTTGGCTAAAACCAGCTGCGAGCAGCTGTCCTTGATCTGCCCCGTCCCCCAGCCGCATGCCCGCGAGCACCCGAAAACGTACGCAGAGGACAGGCCAGCTGAAGACGGGCCTGTGGCACAGAACAGCTGAAAAATGGTGGGTAATGTACAAATTCACGGACAAAGACCTTTCCTTAGCAGGTCCTGTGCCCTCTTACACCTGTGGTTGTCTGGGAGAACCAGGGAAATACATAAACTTTTTCAAACAGGGCTCAACGCTTCAGCGAAGGTGCTGCCTGTTTCGGGTCTGTTCGCACCAGCCGGGCCAGGCCAGCCGTGAGCGAGAGGTAGTGCCCTTGGCCTCCAGCACCGCTGGCACCCCAGCACCCCTGTGAAGAACCCACGGACGGTCCCACAGCCTGTGGGGCAGATAGACCCGGAGAACGCCAGCATCAGCTCACGTGCAAAATGACTGCGCGCTCCTCATCCCCCCGAGCTGGGGGGAGCTCCTCATCTTCGCTGCTGCGCGAAATGGGGAAGCTGCTTTTTTGCCTGCACGCTTTGCCGGCAAAGAAGGCGGCATTTCCAGCGGCTTCAAGGCACGTGTCTTGGGACAGCCTGCACTGGTCCACAGCACTCTGTCCAAAAAGATCTACTGCTTTCTAGTTAGCACCAGCGATTTCTAGAGGAACGCTGAGAACAGAGAAAAACCAAACCCTCCCCGTTGCGATGGCTCCTCAGCTATCTGTAGCTCGGCCACAGCTTTTTCCCCCAGGGAAGAAAGATGCCAGATGGTTTGATAAATGCCTATTTGACCTGTTCTATGAACTAAATTCAATGAGTTTGGATTTCCAGGCTATTTATGAATCCATTAATCTTCTTAAGTGCTAAATTCATCTGTGTATTATAAAAGGCTGTTTTTCAAACCTAGCCCAGCCCTATGCTGTAGAGGCATATTATGTTGAGGATGCCTTTACAGGAGCCGTATTTCATCCTGTCAGGGAAGGTTTATCAATAGGCTTGGCACAGATGGTAGGACATTGGGCGCGAATGGTTGTATTTCACTTCCTATAAGTACAGATGCCTCATGAGTGAATTGTTTTTATAACCCACATTTTAATTTTCTAGGCTGAAATACATTAAAGCTGAAGATCGTCTTACTGTGCGATTGTTGAGTATGGCTTTCAAGTTAATTAGTGCTTCAAAGATGCTTCTGTTTTATCTGCAAGAATGGCAGATCTGAATGTGAAGCATCTTAAAATGTAGGTTTCAGAAGAAATTGCCCTGTCAGGTGATGGAGAGGGGACTGTATATAATAGTTCACTGTGTGACAGAAGGGCCAGTGACCTTGGGCATGGACGATTTAAATGTCTGTTGCAGTCAGATACCCCAGCTGCTTGCCCGGGAAAGCTTTCCCTGTGCTACCGTAATGCAGCTGGGGCGGCCTAGAAAGTGTGCGGCTGGCATCGTGCTGCACATCACGGGCTTTCAGCTTCCCTGCAGTAACGAGGACAGACTTCAAGCTCTTCTGCCTCAGCTTGGGCATGATCTTTTGCGTGCACTTACCTGGCAGAGCAGCAGCCTTCTGGGAAAGACAGTGAAGCCCCGACAGGCATTCCAGTGCTGTGAAAGCTTGGGTTAGACTTGAAGTGCCCCGTTCATTCTTTCGTGATTCTTGTTTCTGAGGTCTTGGCAAAGTTTGCTGATTACATGGGTGATGCCAGCTCATAACTTTTTTTTTTTTTAATTTGTTTTGAGCCTCTTGATTAGAAAACAAGTTACACTAGGGATCTGCCTTTTGAATGAGTAGTTTGACGTTTTTATTTTCTTGGTCTGGACTCCTGCTGCAAAACTGTGCTTGAGCTGCTAGACCTGCTGCTGTTCATTACAAGTTCATGGCTCAGAGTCACTTCACAAATCAGCACTATTTTG
This sequence comes from Psophia crepitans, assembly GCA_013399095.1. NCBI lineage: Eukaryota > Metazoa > Chordata > Aves > Gruiformes > Psophiidae > Psophia > Psophia crepitans. Next base: position 457,779 of record VWZZ01006959.1, read on the forward strand.
TGACTGATACACCTCCAAAGATGTCACAGCGCTGCAGGTCAAGCCCAGATTAGATGCCGGTCTCAGTTTACGCTGGCTTAGGGATGTCCCTGTCACTGTGCTGAGGGGCTGAGGTACTCATAAAGCAAATTCCGCTCTAGGAGGGTGCAGTGCTGCAGGGCCCGAGGCTGTCCTGGGTTGAGAGGGCAGCAGAAGGGCGGAATCACAGGTATGTCACTGCTCAGGGCCACATCACCCGCCGTGCACCCTGAGGCTACTTCCACAGGAGCACATGGGCGTAGACGTGGCATGACGGTTGCACTTGCATCCTCCAGTGCCTTGCCCTCCATGCGCTGGTGAGGGCAAACCCCTGATGGCCTGACAGTGATAGGGGCAGCATTTCATTGGTATTCATGTGGATGTCCTGCAGTTGAAGCCATGTGATTCTGGACATTGTTCTAGCACTCACCCATGCCATCCTATCAGTACGGTGTCCCAGGTTACAAAATCATTGCCCTGCACAGACTCTGCACCCCTGTTCAAGGTCAGGCAGAAGCTGGGGTAGGAGTTGGTAGGAAACCTTCAAACAGTCTTTTTGTTTTGTTTTGTTTTGGTTCTTTTTTGGTTTTTTTTTTTGACTGATTGGTCAGTTTTGATTGCATTGATTGCCTGTAATCTGAAAGGCATGGAAAAATGACTGAAAACATCTGCCAGACTGGCATCTGTTTGGACCAACTACGAACATTTTCAGGAAAGCCCCATCTGGGGGGGTGATGCGGGCACCCTTCGGTCCTGCTCTCAGTGTGAGGTGCCGGGCATTCACTTGAAGCAATGGGGAGGAAGGTTCACAAATTTCCTGGTGTTAGGCTGTACCTCATGACTGAAATTTATTCAGAGCTGGTGTTCCCAAACCAAAGCATCTGAGGTCTTGGGAGAAGGCGATTTATTTTAACATGTGGCACCTGTTAACATAGTTGTCTTCACTGGTGCAACTGTGTTCTACGTTCTATGACTGTTGTCAGTAAATTGGAAAGGAGAAGTGGTCAAAGTAAATAGGAAAAATAAATTACCTGATTTTGGATATCATCTCTTGGTCTCAGAATTCTGCCCCTGTGTTTCATTCCTAGGAGTCTGTCGTGGTTTAACTTCAGCCAGCAGCCAAACCCCACAGACTTACATCCCATTGCTCACTTACCCCGATGGGATGAGGGAGAGCATCGGAAGAGCAAAAGCAAGAAAACCCATGGGTTGAGTTACAGACAGTGTAACAAGTAAAGCCAAAGCCGCGTGCACAAGCAAAGCAAGCCCAGGAATTCATTCCCCACTCCCCACGGCAGGCAGGGGTTCAGCCATCCCCAGGACAGCAGGGCTCCGTCACGCCTAACGGGGACTTGGGAAGACAAACGCCGTCACTCCAAACATCCCCCCTTCCCTCCCTTCCCCCAGCTTTACATGCTGAGCCTGACGCCATAGGGTGTGGGACGTCCCTTTGGTCAGTTGGGGCCAGCTGTCCCGGCTGTGTCCCCTCCCAGCTCCTTGTGCACCCCCAGCCTCTCGCTGGTGGGGTGGGATGAGAGGCAGAAGAGGCCTTGGCTCTGTGTAAGCCCTGCTCAGGGACAGCTAAAACATCCCTGTGCTACCAACACTGCTCTCAGCACAAATCCAAAATGTATCCCCGTACCAGCTACTGTGGAGAAAATTAACTCCACCAAAACCAGCACAGGGTCATACTCAGTATTTAACATGAACATTGGCTTTTTGTCCCTTTTTTACACTTCACATTTACAGCTACTGCCAGTAACCTTCTGTGAAATGAAGCTATTAGTTATTTTGCTTATCTTGCAGAGTCTTACGTTGTTTTTCTGTTTCAGAAAGAAACATGAAGTCCAGGGTAAGAAGAATCACTGTAAATAAAGATAACTTTTGCTAGAAAGGCAGCAGATGTTGGCCAGCTGAGACTCAGGAACTTGATTGCCAATTTCTAGTGCGTATTTTAACTAATTCTTGTCATTACAACATCTGGCTGCTAGCTCTTAACATTGTTTTGAGTTTTTTCCTGATAATTTTTGTGGTCACAAATTCAAGAGGAACTCAATCTACTGAGCTGAGGTTTCTCATTCCAGAAAACTGCTGTTCCTCCTTTGGAATATATGAAACCTTGCAAGAAAATAGCCTGTAATGATCACTGCTGCCCCAAGGTGAGCTTCAGAAGACAGTGCTAGTTTGGGAAAGAAAAAAATACTTTCTAGTTACAACAAGCATACCTTTCTAAATGTCTGCTTTTGTAGACACGAGGTATGGTTTGTTGCACAAACACTAATAATATTGGTCCTTCCTTTCCCCCCACCTGAATCTGATAGACACTCATGGAGTTCGAAGCATCTGCTGCAGTGACCTCCAAAACAGTTTTAAAAGAGCTTTACAAACAATACCAACCATGGAATAAAGACCACAAATAATAATAATAACAAAAAATCATCACAAGTACTACTTTAAAGAAAAACACAGTTAATTTTTTAAGCATAAGAAAAATAATCTTAATACTGAAAATGTATAAGGTCAAAGAAACAACTTATCAAAGGATACTACCAAGTGACCAGCTCTTGGACAAGCTGTAGATTTTACATGATGAAGAGGCACCTATAGGTCAAAACCTAAACATGCACCAGATTGGCACCAAAAGTTCTCTTTATCTTTGGGCAAAGCTGGTCTTTTAAACTCTAATATAAAGATGAATACAAATATGGCGAATAGATATTTCTGGACAGGGCAGATCTTGCTGAAATTCTGATTGTGTTGACCATGTGGTTAGTTGAACTGGTCTGATCTTGTACTGTGGTTAGTTTTAGCCATGAATGCAAAAAGTTCATTACTTCTGCAGTTGTTTTTACCTTTGACATTCACCACATCCTTTGATTTCTATCATGCTTCCTTCTTTATCTCCCTCTCTTTTAAGGACTAATTTACAGTTAATTCTTAACTTGTACAGCATAAATCTTATATTCTCTATGAAGCATCCCAAGACATTTTAAAAAGACCTTAAACTTCCACTAGCTTTACTCTACTCATCTCATGGTTTATGTGCCTAGCCTATTTATTTGCTTTTTGGATTAACAGCTAGTTTCACCTCGTGCTTGTTCAGGATCTAAGATGGGGGTTTTGACCAGGGACAGGAGGTTCTTGATGTGGCAATAGGTTTGCAATGAGACAAGCTTCAGGTGTCCTTCCTCTGCACCCCCTTGTTATCTTCACCCTCCTTTCCCCTGGTTGCAACTGCTTATTCCTGTTCCAAACCAAAACTTGGCCGTGCCCTCACTGTGCTGCTGCAGCAGGGCTGGCTGTGCTTGAAACCGGACCACTGAAATGTCCCAGCTAAAAACATCTACACCCTCCCTCTTTTTTGATAGTTAGGACCTCAGCTATTTCCCCTGAAATTTTATGAGTCAGGCTGGGCATAAGTGGGTTAAACTGGGGATAACAAGAAGAAAATGTAATTGCTCTATCTGAAAGGGGGACAAGCTAACTTGGAAAGATCATACTCAATTGTTGGTTTGCACTGTATGGTTTACTCATGCCAGCCTGGGTCTGGTGCAAAGGTACAGGGAGAGGTGTTCTCTTTTTTCAGGACTCATATAAATTAACAATTGGATTTAGGTTGGATGGGAACACAAGTGGTTAAGGAAGTGTTCAAGGCCAGGTTGGATGGGGCTTTGGGCAACCTGGTCTAGTGGAGGGTGTCCCTGCCCATGGCAGGGAGGTTGGAACTAGACAATCTTCGAGGTCGCTTCCAACCCAACCCGTTTCGTGATCCTGTGACAACAGGCCCTATGCTATAGCTTAAGTCACACTGAAAATGCACTTATTCTAGGGCTTTGTCATTAGCTGTTGTTCTTAGCTCTACTTAGTGCAAACAGGTTTGTTTTGAAGATGACATCTTTGCAGCTTGTCTGCCTCCTTCCACATCTCCCCAGAACCAATATATGAGCAGCCTCTGAGCTGGGTACTTATGTGCTGTAATTAAAATGATGAACAACAAGTAAACACCTAGCAACTGATCAGGTCTGACTGCGTACTATGAAAATGACCGCTGGGAGTTTTCTGGCTTCAGCGGGCACAGTGTCAAGCTGTGCCTTGGTCTGACAAGAAAGGAGGAGTGTGATTCTGCACAAGGACACAGAGCTTGTTGTGTGGCATCACACAGAGTTGTGGTCATGTGGGACCTTCAGGGAGCTTCAAACCACCACATTATTCTAGCTTTGAATAATGAGGTGTTTTTTTATTTTATTTCTAGTTTGCTTAGACTGAGGGCTCGCTCATGGGCACAGGGGTGCTGGGGAATAGGGAGGAGAGGTCTAGGTGTTGTGGTTTTACCCCAGGCGGCAGCTGAGCCCCAAGCAGCTGCTCTCTCAGTCCCCCCCATTGGGATGGGAGAGAGAATCAGAAGAGTGAAAGGGAGAAGGCTCGTGGGTTCAGATACAGTTTAATAAGTGAAGCAAAAGGTGCACACACAGGCAAAGCAAACTCAGGAATTCATTCCCCACTGCCCACGGCAGGCAGGGGTTCAGCCATCCCCAGGACAGCAGGGCTCCGTCACGCCTAACGGGGACTTGGGAAGACAAACGCCGTCACTCCGAATGCCGCTGCCCCCCCTTCCTCTTCCCCCCAGACCCTTACAAACCGAGCATGACGCCATATGGTATGGGATGTCCCTTTGGTCAGTTGGGGTCAGCTGCCCTGTCTGTCCCCTCCCAACTCCCCGCACACCCCCAGCCATCCCGCCGGCGGGGCGGTGCGAGAAGCAGCAAAGGCCTTGGCTCTGTGTGAGCATCGCTCAGCAACAGCAAAAACATCTCTGCACTATCAGCGCTGCTTCCAGCACAAACCCAACACACAGCCCCATGTTGGCTGCTGTGAAGAAAATTAACTGTCTCTCAGCTGAAACCAGGACACACGGGAGGCTCGGGCAGAGGGCAGACCAGAGGACAAGCAAGGTTTCCTTGCTGCAAGCAAGGAGACAGTGAGTGCCTGGTGGGGTGAGGATCTGCTGGACTCACAAACCGTGTCATGCAGGCAGGTGTAAAAATATGTGTATCTCAGTGAGGTTTTACTTCTGGGCTTTTGATGATGAAAACAAAGCTGAGTGCACAGTGCCAGGAGCAGGCAAATGGGCAAACGTGATAAATCAATAACAAAGGACAACCAGCCATGTACATATAAATTGGGATGGAGTTGGCAGTAGCAATTCCTCACCGTGCTGAATGACTGTGTCTCAGTGTGCTGTGACAGTAAGATACATGTCAGACACTATGTGGACAGGCACTTTCTTGATATATGAGACTGGAAAAGAGTCAGAAGACAAAGTACAGAAATAAATGATAAACTTGAAATCACACAAAGCTGCTTGTAAATATCTGTGCTGGAACAGTTGATTGATTATTTTAATAGGGAAAAAGTAGCGCTGAAATTTGCAGATGCAGAAATTTTTTAGGCCAGTAAAGTTTAAAGTAGGTTTTGATGAATTTAAAATTACTTGAAAGCCAGGTAATTTGGAGCAATGTGATAGATAAGATAGATGCTGACATATGTAAGGTAACACATATCAGAAGACACAACCTGAACTTCTCACAGGCATGGCTGGGCTCTTGGGGAAAGAAAGACCTGAGAGTTGCTGTGAAGGGCTGGTAGGTCAACTGACATAAACCAGACAAAATGCTGTAAGTAACAAAGACTGGGACAGGAAAAATAGCAAATAATAATGGAATAGACTATTATGGCTTTTAATAGCACACCCTCATCTGGAATATGTTTGGCTTACGTCTTGCCACCTCAGAAAATACATAGCAGAAATAAAGTTTGGTGACATAAGTACATGAGGTGAGTCACAGAACTAAGATTTCTCATTAGCCTGGACTGAAAAGACTGCGTAGAAGGAGAGACCTAGAAAGTGGTAAGTCTTGTTTAGATGGACAGATCGAGAAAGTGTTAGGTCTTGTGGGAGCTATGAAGCTCCCTTTGTCTCCTTTGAAAGCATCTGTGAGCAAGCCAGGTAACCAATGCCACACAGATCACAGGCAGCATGGGACACTATCAGAAATTCTAGAGATGAGTGAGACATCTCTGTTCTGTGCCACAGGGCACAGTGACCTTCACCAGAGGATCCCCTGGGGATGTGGAGGTTCACTTTGATTCATGGGCTTTTCTACTTTCTTCCTCCTAGCCATCACTTTTAAGAGCAGAGCTGGGTTTCCCTGTTCTTGGCTCAGACCTTGTTGGTGGTGGGTCAACTCCTTGTCCATCAGGACTGTAATATTTGCCAATGTAATCTTATCAATGTATCTAAATCTAATTTAATTGGTTAATATTGTTCAATCCTCCCTGAGAAAGTGAACAAGTATAACAGACCACCAACTGCTTTTAGTCAGGTAATGACACACTAAATGTCTACTCTTACTACACTGGTACAAACAAGTTTGCTTACCCATCAGTGTGACAGCTGAAACGGTGCCAGGAATACAAATTTCAAACAGAAATAAACTATTTTTGCAGCTCCATTCAAAGAAACTAGACCTTTGTAAGAGGGCCCTCTGCGTGGGAAAGAAGGTGCCAGAAGAGCAGGGACAACCTCCTAGTGGAGGTTGCTGTCACTCCACTGCTCTCATAATGGGCTAAAAATCCTATCTTGGGAAGAATTTGGCAGCAGATCAGCAGCTCTGGCTGAAATTTTGTTTCCAGAGTTTCCCCCCTGCCCCCAAATCGTAACTTGTATGGCTGGTGAGCCCGAACCCAGGCTCTCCCCACTCCCACTGGAGCTCTGTATGCAGCGCCTGGTGCACGACCTTGTGCTGGCAGCTGGCACAGGGGTGAATTTCACCTTACACAACCAATTCACAGGAAAATCATCTGTATATATGTGGTGGTTTGTTTTTTTTTTAATGAAACTTACTTTTGTGGATTTCCAGGCACTCCCTCTTCATTCTGATCTTCTCTTATTTTATTTAGTGCAGGTGGCTGTTTTGATCATTTACTTCAAACTCAATTCATCCTGACACCCCACCTTCTCTTTCCAAAAGACTTACACCTTTCCCTCAGTTGTCTTCAACTTATTGGCTCCTGACTAAATGCAGGAAAACAAGATAACCAGCCCCTGTGATATTTTATTATAAAAGTAGAATTTTAAATAAATAAATAAATAAAACTCCAAATTATTTTAAACCCACACATTTAGTATAAAACATATTTTTATGATAAAAATATGATAGAAAACCATGTTATGTTATGTTATCTTAGGGGTGATGCTACAGCTTGAGCAAGTTGAAGTTAAAAGTGATGCTTAGAAAAGGGGATGTGGACATCCTAGGTCAGCCTTCAAAAAAAAAACACCCCAAAAACTATTGGAATGGGCTAGTAGCCACCAACACAGCAAATATTATGGGCTAGATATAACGTTTCCAAAATGATGTCAGGTTACGTCAAATCTGTGAAGTCTTATAGCAATAAATCCATAATTTGTATGTGATTTCACATGATTTTATGCTACAGTCCAGCAAGAGGCTTCCAAGCTTTAAAAACAAGACTTAAATATTTTAAAACTTTGACTTAAACTCAAGATTTAAATGTAAAATTTCAACAGTTTGGCATTTATGGTAACATTGGCCAATAAAACCCACCACGTAGCCTTCAAGTATATCATATGTGGAACTGACCTTTTTGAGAGGGAAATTTTTTCATTACACCACTAAAATGGGACCAAGTGTTTGGCAGAAACAGTGTGGGAAACAGTGACAAACAGTGACAAACCAGCCAGGAGGCAGACGCAGGGACTGCAGGAGCACGAGTGCTGCAACTGGCAACTTAAAAAAACAGTGCCCCAAACCCTCAAAATGGAAATAAACTGCAAATCGCTACAAGTAGCAGCTATGAAGTTACCTACATCCCACAGACTGTGAGGGCCTGAGTTCTAAGCTCTGTGAGCCAAGAAAACCCCCCTCCCTTCTTCCAGCCTGGGAATTCCTCATCTCTCAGTCTTCAGTCAATGGAAGATCTTACACAGAATGCTGCCTTTTAATATTAAAAGGGTCAGGCAGACTGTTTAATACTCTGATTTAAGTACTTACATCTCATGGTTGAACCTGCCTGTCTTTCAGGCAGACAGTGGGTGCTACGCCTGTATCTACAGCATCTCCTGAAATCCAGATGTGAGCATCCAATGTTACTGTGATGGGGTAAAAGGTCTGAAGAAACCCCAAGCTACTTCACATGGAGCGTGTCTGCAAACGCTGCTCAGGGGCTGGGGACCGTTCAGCCTCACCATCACCTTTAAGCGCTGGAGGAGCTGTTAATACCCATGTATTCTGGTATCCCGCGCAGCCTTACCTATGCTCGACGCTCTAAAACACGTGGTGAGTGTCAGGTCCTCATCCACACAGCTTATCGCCTTAAAGAGGGCAAACGACAATGCAGCAGGGGACACGCAAGGAGAGGAGAAGTGACTGACCCTGTCTTGCACTCCTGGAATCAAGCACAGCGATCACGTTTCCAAACACCCTGCTCTTTCGCTGAGCTTTAGTCTATTTATTTTCTCTGTAGGCAACTTACTTTTCTCTTTATTCATTCAGACCTACTGTTTAATTTGTATTGACAGATACCTTACAAATCCGGGCTGGGTATGAACTTTTGAAGAGAGCATGTGGATCACGTAAGTGAGGTTCAGGGATTTTCAAATGACAAGAGGAAAACAACCTGATAACTAAAGTCTGAGTTTAGACTGCCTTGCTCTGTGGATCAAATTCAGTGACTTACAGACACCTTGTTTCTGATCTCTGGTACCCAGAAAGACGCTTCATTTTATTTAGTAAAATGTTGCTTTTTAAGTTTTGGGTGTTTGTTGTTGACTGTTGCCCTAGAGTGGGGCCGAAGCTCTCCAAGTTCTTCTCTGCTTTAGCAGCCTTGCAACCGGTCTCTTTGGGGGGCTCTGCTCACAGGCACATGGGTTTCCCCAAAGAATTCCCCAGCAAATGCAAACTTCCCTGCACAGTGACTGTCCAGATGTGTCTGTCCTGGACAAGGCCAGGCTCTCTTTCAGGAGATGACAGACACCAGTCACCGAGCCCTGACCCCAGAGTCTATGGGATTTAGTCCTATACACCATTCTGAGCAGCAGTGTTAGCCTTCCCTCATGCTTGATTACTGCGTGCAACCAAGATTAGAGTTTGTGAGACTCAGGTAGAGAAGATCTCATCACTGAGATGCTCCTGAAAGATCCTTTCTAGTGCGAGACTCAGCATGAGAACTCCACACCGCACCGGAGCCTACAAAGCAACCCGGCTGTTGCACAGCCGGGACAGTGGGCAGGAATGAGAAGGTAGGCAGGAACAGCCTCAGTGATCTCCCGTTTTTAAGCTAATCATTTGAATCATCAAAACAGATAAATATGTTAAAAACATATTAATGAAAAGGCATGGCTAGGCCGACAGCCAAAGCTTCTTATTGAGTCTTCCCATTGCCTTCAATGGATGAATATCACACTGAGCGAGTAGTCCAAATTACAGCCAGAGGGAAAACACTGAGCCCAGCAACACATACGCACAAGAAACCTAAAGCTTTTTCTTTTCTACCTGAAGTCTTGCAAATGTAAAAATCACATATTGTAACAAGGCAATGGAGTGGAGTGGAACCCTCAGACTGCCGGCACTGAAACCCTTCTGAGGCAGATCCTGGCAGGGGCGGCTGCTCAAGCTGCTAAAGTCAACACAGTATTTTCCTGGAAGCAGGATGTCTCTCCTCTTCCTTTCCTGACACTTGAGGAATACCTCAAAGGCTTTACTGAAATGCTTATTTCAATAAGTTAAAACACAGAATATTTGATTTGAGTCATCATGATTAGCTAACTTTGAGGTTTTGAGACAAACCTGCTTTTTAAGCATTACCGAGGTTATTTGTATGTATTTTTTTCTAATGTTAAATGAAAAAAAACCCAAACCACAAACCCAAACAGTTTGTAAAGTTTTCATAATAAACAGAAAATGACCCTGTGGAATTTATCTTCTTTCACCTACTGGATAACTTCATCAATCTTTATGGATTTATTAAACAATAATCTTTACTGGGTTATGGCTTTGACACAGAGCTGTTGCTGCTGTTCCATCCATCTCAGTAAACAGAAATGGCTGTAAGGCAGAGTAATGAGATGCTTAGACATCTACATTGGTGACTTTAGTGAGAAAGGACTGTATTTAAAAAGCTTGATTTTTGTGTAAGCCTGGGATGGATTCTTCAGCATTCAGTATTATTGTTGTAACCTGTAATATTCACTGTGGATCAAGACAAAATACTCTACCAAACTATTTGTTGATCTCTCCCTCCTCCACACCTCCCTCTGGTTAATATGGAGATGAATCTTTGAAGACCCTTTGCAATAAGGATGCTAAGTAATACAGAGAGGGAAAACACGCTTGCCAACTGCCAGGAAAACGTACCTTAAAATCAGGTTTCTGAGCGTGATGCCACTCGCTTCCCCTCTCCCCAGTTACACAAAGATGGACCCAAGTAGAAGACAAATCTGCTATTTCGCATATATTTAAATGTCTTTTTGTATGTTCTGTGAATTAGTCCCACAGCAGACCTGGGCATGGGTGGACAGCACGGAGTTCTCCCTAATCTCCCGTCTCTTTTAAAAGGTCATGCTTTTGGTATATTCCCTGGCTTGTTAGCTGTGACGTGCTGCACAATCCGCCTGTTTTCAGGACTCGTTCCGCCATCACGACCGTTTTGTGAAAAACATTGAAGGCGAAGACTCCATCTGGATGGCCGGCAGTGGAGGAAAAACAGACTCATGTTTCCCTTCAAGATGAGCTACATTTAAAAACAAGCGAATTCCTCCCTTCCTCTTGGATATTTCCTTTATGCAGATAGAAAAATTAGCTATGGCTGCCGATAAGGGAAAACTTGCAATTACTTTGCGAACACTCAGCATGAACACTTTCAAGGATACAGCGCGGGATGTGCTACTGTAATCCAGTTATCTTCCACAACACAAACCCAGGCTCAAGTTACCTATTAATCATAGGAACGTATGGTGGAGATGTGGCCAGATTTAATTTGCTTGTTACTGATCTTCCCATGGCAGTTGCTAAGAAGAGGTCCAGCAGAATGTATGGGCATGCACATACACCCCCTCCCTCCCCTTTATTTTTTCTTAAAAAGGTTAGGACTACATGAACAGCGATCAACCTTCTGTCTAAAATCTTAACTGAGATCACAGCTATGGGAGACACCTTTCCAAGGTAAGAATTAATTATTTATGTAATGTACAGGTCTGGGAAAGAGGCTTTAAAAGCCTTTAACTCCGAGACTAAATCCCAAGAAGTCAAACAGCTTTTGTACTTGCTTCAGTCCAGCTTTCACAGGATCGGGGCAGAAGGCTGCTGAAGTTCACTTAAGGGGAAGAAAGTAAAAGTTACTGAAGGTGCCCCAACGGTGTGTATCAGCAAGTGAAAAAACCCCCATGGCAAACATTTAAATGCTGGAACTGGCTTTGTATTTTTTATGTAGCGTTAGAAAAACGACACGCTCCTCTAACTTAAGCTCGTGCACCCATCCTTGTGGTATGCACTCAGCGCACAATCACTCAGGAGAAGTTACTTCTGCCCTGCTTGTCTATGATGTATTTCCTGTTGAGCAGGTATTTAAATTTATACACGACTTTGACATAATGTGCAGCAGTTTCCTTGGTAAGAGTTATGGGTATCTCTTAGCTCATCAAAAGTAGTGAAGAAACCAGTCTGAGAGACAGGCTTACTAACGCCATGAATATGCTTCACATGAAGAAAGCAGAGGTATTGTGGTGGCTGCTTTAGCTCATACTCTGACGATTTAGCTTAATAAAACAAATGACTCTTACTCAAGTCAGTTGAGACATGTACGTTTCCTGTAGTTTTCACAAATTCTCTTCTACCAAGTATTTTAAGGCCTGAAATTGAGTTCTAACTGCCTTCACTAAAGATATTGAGATCTAATTGCAGTGGAAGAGAGTGGCACCAGGACTGACTGCAGCTAATATTTCAGTCTAGATTTGCAAAAACCAACGTGACCGTCAGCAGCATTTCCAAGTATTTGTTTAAATAATAGCACTCTGAGACAATTTCCTCAGAGAAAAGAATAAAAATGGAACAAATACTGAAGTTGGTCTCTGCATTAACTTTTCCTAATGGCTCTAGTATCCAGTTCTTGAAGTATATGCTCCGGTTCATTGCTGCTCAGGCTGTAATATCTCATCTTCTACGTTGTCCTTCCAAAATCAAACCTTGCTAATGAAGTTTCTGATGTAGGTGGCGACATTTTGACTTACAGGCTAGTGGCACAGCATCTTTCTTGACCCAAATCAAATAAAAAGAAAACCAACACTAAAACCTATGGCAGAATTCAGTTTTGGTGATGAGATTAAAAATGTCCCTCTGTGGGTTGTGTGACAGTGGCCGGGACTGTCTGAACTAGGTTACCATTTCCATGCAATAACCTTACCGCTCTGAGACACTGAACAACCTAGTGTACTTTTATTAGGTAAATGGAAGCAGAGGTTAATGAACATTTATTGGACCAACTGAACAGCTTGAAGTCACAGGCATCAGTCAGACCGAGGCAGCATACTTATCAAGTTTTCTGTACAAATCTATGAGCCCCTGTACAAAAATAAAGTATAAAAGGGGTAAACAGAAGTATTTGTTTCTTCCCAATCCCAAGGCTGCTTCTAGGGTCATGTTCAGCATAAATTTAGAGAGGTCCAAGAGATGCTCTAAATTATGCAGTGATGTGTACAGTACTAGGAGGACTCTTCTGGTGAAAAAAAAAATAATTAAAAAAATTGTAACATTAGCGCTGCACCTGCACAAGTCTTCCCTACACAAGTGAAACTTCCAGTTGAATATATGGCAGCATTTCACCCTCTGTGTACCACAGAAAAATTAGAGAGATGCATCAGGAGGGTTTGGGTGAGGCGGAAGGCAGGGGAGGCACGGACCAGGCAGGCTGAGGAGCCCTGGGCTTGCTCTGCGCTTCCTGGGACTGCGTGACACCAGTTCACAGGTTCACCGGGCTGCCTGGTTCAGCTGTACGTAAAGCCTAGGGGGGTTCCCCTGGTTAATCTTTTGCTGCTGAAGGGTCCTACAAGGAAAACAGTAAAAAGGAAGCAGGGCAGTATGCTAACTGATGTGCTCTACAGTTTTTGTCTCTTGATAAAAGGCTATACAGTGAGAATAAAAGAAACAGAGCTCTGCAAGTCAGTCTTTCTACTGTGTAATATGAACTGAATGGTAGCTCCGCTTAAGAGAAGAAAAGCGTGTTAGTTACATGAAATCACTACTTACTGTCAGCTACATAAGGCAGAGGTACCCTCAGGGGCCTTAAGAGTTTTCTTTCCTTACAGGCTGGATACAGAGAAACTCCAAGAATTTCACGTTAACAGAGTCAAAAGTGTGTAGTCAAAACATTTGATGGTGGACTCTACCCAAATAATAAAAATTACTTTACCTGTTTAATGTCATAAACATTTGAGATGAGGAACATGTCACTGAAGTCAGATACCAATGCTTACCAGAGAAGTAGTTTGTATTTCTAACATCAGGAACACTCCGCTGCTTGGTTTTCAGTAGGTCTTCTCATCTTTGTGCCTTACTGGGAAAAGAGGTAGTTCTCAGCCTGAATGAACGTGTCACTTTGATGAGCTCAGCCAGTGTGTAGCACTACCATTGCAACAGCTGATCTACAGGAACACCCTGTAAGGTTCATCCCGGACTGAAATGACACGGCACGACTGCTTGAAAAATTACCTCTTACTCGCTAAATGGTTCATGGTTTGTACCTATTCCCCTCTACAAGGGCTAAATTTAGAAGAGATGAGCAGCTCCTCTCACTCCAGTAGGTTCCCTCTCATTCGCTGGGCTGCTTACGCAAGGCCCACGCAGAGAGCACCTCATCGGCTAGTTTGCGCAAACTGGGAACGCCAGGGGCCCGCTTACTCGTTCTGGGACGCCGTCACAGAACCGTGATGCCGGCTGTAGTGTAAGTGGGTTTGACAGGTGGGGTAACGCGACGGACGAAGGCCCCCTCTGCGCTGCAGGCCGCAAGCTGTGCCGCGCGTGCTGCACAAGATAACCGCCGCGCCTGACCGACACCTGGGTTGCGCCTACGGATTTTACAAGAATAGAGATTTGACCTGCAGTAGGAGTAGGCAGGAGGAGACTCGCAACATATGCACCTGATGATAATCACCCCTACGATAAAGGTTCAACTGCGAGAACCTTTCCTGATTGCACGTGCAGTGGTCCCAAACAACTGGAGCAGCCCACAGACTGATGACGGCCGGCGGCTCAGCTTTGAGGACACTGTATCATTCGACTAGAACCGCTAAACTTCGTACGGTGCAACAGCTCAGCCAGTCAAGCTTTTTATGATAAACAATTTTAAGGAACACCTCTTGGTGGCCATGCCGGCTTCTGTTAACCCTTTTCAGAAAAAAATTCAAACCGCCTGGGCCAGCGAGAGCGTGAAAAAGGGAAACAAACCACCAGGTCGGCACCCGGGTAGATTTTCTTCCTTGGCTCTGCTCTGAATCTAAATTATTTCAACCTGCGCTCGCCCAGGCGGAGCAGAGCTGGGGGCACAGACTACCAGGGCCTTCCCTTCACAGATTTTAAGAACCCTCTTCTCACTGCAAGAGTCACTGATTTGTTCCTGGAACTCCCTGTGATGAAATGAAGGACCCAAAAGCATTTAATTGTTGAACACATAAAAGGAAGTATATTTAAAATAAAAAAAATTGGTCAGACTGTAGAGTCAATTACCATTTTTAAAGGAATTTACAGGGCTGTTGTAGATGAGTCTTTTGGAATAGTCAGTTTATCGCAATGCCTAAACTGGTTTCTTCATTGCACAGTATTTTCTTTTAAAATGTGTGCATTTTTAAACAATTACATACATATTAAAAATCAGCATTTCTTTGCTTAAACTTAATTAAAACGTTAATACTCTCAGACAACACAGATCTGAAATGGTGAAACCAGTAATTGCCCCCTCCCACCTTACAACAAATTAAATTGAGACAAAATTACAAACACATTTCACTACATGATTATTATTAATAAAAATCAGTTTTGTTTTTTTTTATAAAGTTGCCCAAAATGCAAGGGATGTGCATAGGTTTACAACTTAGTCAGAATAATATTTTACTTTATTCCCTTGGGTACGTGTTCCCATGAACGGAATGTACTTTGCTGTAGATTACAGGTTTTTTTCAACACAGATACACCAACGGCATGAACGCTTGCGACTGTCCACATGCATTAAGAGTCAAGACCCAATTTCAAATTTCTAAAAGTTTTACAGAGTTCTTCAAAGAGACAGTATCACATTATCTGGATGTTACACAAAAGTACTTAAAAATACTATCCTAGAAAAAAAAAAGCGAAGAAAGGCCTTTAAAATTTATGCATTTGTTTCATAACCACTAGACTAATTATTTCAAATAAATAAAAGAAAGCAAAGTATTCCAATCCATAAAATCAGACTCTAAAAAGAATGTAGTGTTCCACCCCCAAGTTAAGGTAACAGAATCATATTATTATTACTATTAAAATAGATTATAGAAAGCAGCATCTATTTTGTGCAGTTTTTAGGGGCCCTTGAAATAAAAAGCTATGATTTCCAAAAATATAACATTCCAAAGGACTGAATAATACATATATTTAAAGATACATTTTATTAAAGTTTAGGAGAAATGATTAAAAAAAAGATACTGTCTCTTTAAATTAGTGTTTAATTTTTTTCCCCCTCCTCCTATCTATTCGGACATGACAATAATTATAAATTTAGGTCACACTACATCTAGGTAGTCTCTAGGGGCCAAGACCTGTTGACACAAGGTCAGTAACGAAGAGGTTTTCCATGTATGAGGTGGTTCCCAGTAATGACAGATATTTTATTTTTCTTTTCTTTTTCAATTTTCTCGTGACCGGTCTAGTAGACCCAGGAGACCGGGACCCACTGTGAGGCTGTACACACAAGCTCGATGGCTTCCTCCAGGTGCCTGATAGTTTCATCGATTTCGTTGTTGATAATTGTTAGGTCAAAGTAGTGTGCATATGTTCTCTGTAAGATTTCGGACTCCTTCTGCAGGCGCTGAAGAGACTCGTCCTGTTCGGCGGCCGGAAAAGAAAATGGGGGAGAGATAAGTTGGATCCTTCCATGCTCTTCTACAACAGCTTTCTAACTAAGTGTTGCTTACAGAGAAGGAAATGGGCAAAAGAGCCTTGGGGAGGCCTGGGCGGTTTAGATCCCCCACGTAAATCTACGGAGGTCACACGGGAGAAAGGGCACAATTTCTCTCTTAAGGCTGACATTCAAACAGCACGCAGTTACTGACATCACTTGAGACAAAATACAAGCCTACAATTACAAAAAAGCAAGGCCGAGGATGGAAGCTTAGAAAAGCAGCACAGACACGGAGCAACGTAGACCATATGTGAATAAAAGGTACAAAGTGCACAAATGTGAGCTATCGGGCCTGTGTCCAGGGAAGAACACGAGAAACAGGAGTGGGTGTATTGTCGGGTATCAGCAGTTCCCAGTTTTGGTGATGATTTACTGCTCAACATCAGTCTTCTGGGTCTGCTTCCTTTAACTCTCATTTACCGACAAGGAAGCGCGCACTCCGCGTTGCTCTGCGGTTCCTATTTCAGAGCACGTCGTCTCCAGCACCTCTCGGTGCGAGGTCCTGAGGACGAATCGCGCAGCCCGCATCAGGAAGGGCCAGCGACAGCGGGCTGGTGCCCGCCGTGGCCTTGTGTCAATGCCCTTACGGAAACGAGTGCTTCCTACTTTGTGGGAGCACTACCGGACTCTGCGCGGCCGGCAACGCCGCAGCGACGGGCTTTGTTAGTGGGCTCTGCCTTTCTGAGAGAGCGGGACTGCAAAAGGCTTCTTGCTAGGGCTCTGCAGCAATTGCAAGTTTGAATTATCTTCCTGAACATTCCCTTAGAAGTTAAAAAAAATAATCATTTGCTGCTTTCAGGAACCACAGGAGAATAATCAAGTCCTTCCCGCCCCACCAGTTTGGGGTGGATATGGGGCAAAATTAAATATGAACAGTATAGACTCCTGCTGCTCTGTAGTATCTGTAGGGCCACCTTACCCAATCAATCAACGGGGGTACACTTTATTACAGCAGAGTTTTAGGCTGCAGGAAGTACAGACACAGTGCCTGTAACTGTTTACAGAAGAAATTATTCTGGGAACAGATTTTTTAATCTACCTAGTAAGAGACCCTACTCTCTTCCTTGTTTAAACTTTCCAAGTATTTGTAATTACAGTGACAAGCAGCTGTGGAACAGCGGCTTTCAGGTCCTCCGAAAGGAAGAACCTGCGCTGAGACAGTTCTCCTTCCCTGTAGCTATGAAACCAACCACTTCTGGAGGAGAAGTTCTGTACCAAAGTTACAGTTCTGCTTCTCCCCTGAAGCTGCAGCCCTAAATGAGGGGGGAATGTCACTTTCACTTGATAACAACTACAAATTTCATTCGAAGTCAGATAAATACTTGTCACGTACACTTCTGTACAGGGCATGCTCCTTGTATGGACCATTACGCATCACCAGCAACACCTGGAACTTCCATAGAAGACACTAGTGCATGCAAATTTAATTTAGGCTATCATCAAATTGAACAATATGGATCAACACTAACATTAAATATGTTTGTGGAACATTTCATATGTTCCAGAGTCATTAAGTAACAAACCTACTTAGGTAAACTGCCAACTTTTCATAGATTCCAAAAGAAACATTAATTTATATCAGCTGAGGATTTAAACTGTTCTGTTTAAATTAACCTAGGAAGGAAAAAAACCCATCTTGCTGAAGAGAATATTTTCAGTGCTTTAAACATATCTAGCTAAGATTATATTTTAAAGCCAGTCTTAGCAAAAACCTTATTGCACCTTTGAAAGCGTTTTAGTCTCATGGCACAAGGTTAACACTACCTGAACTTCCCCATGAAGCCTTAGAACTGTTAATTCATATGTAGCTTTTTACCTGCTTCTCAGATTTCTCATCAGTGTCATCTTCACCTGCTACGAATGTGAGAATGAACTTCTCTCACTAAAGTGTGTACCTTACTGTGATGGACAGAATAAAGATCTGAAAAACTTACAGCTATCTTATTTAAAAAAACCCAAACAACCAGCAGGTAAAGAGGAATGAATGCTGATATTTACCTTACACAGACAGGTGTCACAAAACTAAGAGTTTCCAAAAACTCATTACATTTTAATATTTCCCAAATTTAGCTGCTCCTAGATCCAACATTATTGGAATTGAAGTGGGTTGTATTACGGCATATCTCATTTTCCTAGCCTGTTAGAAATGTAAAACTTACTTTTCTCATAAACATTTAGGGCACTAATAATTTTGGGATAGGTCCTTGCAGCCATTTTCAAACAGGTTCAAACATTCTCAAGCTCTGAGATTACAGTTCTTGATTTCGGTTTTATTCTGGAGACAAATTTCACCTGTATTTGTGACAGAGTGATAAAAATTTGTACATTCAAAACTGTGTCAGACTTGGCTAAGTGTTTCCTGTGTGTTTGCAAGTCCTAAATGCCAAAATTCATCTCTGAGGCTAACACTTCTTCAAAATTTTTGCTGTGGTAAGTTCCTCTCAATTTCTCTAAAATTTCTTAATTAAATCTCCAAGAGCAAAGATCCCAGATTATTCTCCAAGAACAGTATTCTCCATCAGTTGTGCTTTCAATAGTATTAAGAGAGAAGATACTTATCAAAATGGTCAGATAGCTGCAGAGACACAAATGAATGGCTGCAACTTAAAAAATTTCACATTTGGGAGCAGAACATCTGTCTTTTCTTCCTCCCTCAGCTCCCATGCAATAGGCATTTTGTGTGGGTCAGTTACAGTGTGTCCATTATGGGAACAGATCTTTCCTTCCTGTCTCTGGAATCCAGTTCCTTTTCTTAATCTTCTCTACCTCTCCACCATAGCTGGGACAGAAAGGAGTGAAACATGGCTCTTATCCATGACATCTCCCTCCCCGTGCATAATGGCCACCAGTGACATCTTCAGTCTCTGAGGGCTGGGTTTTTTTGGCCTTAAATTACACTTGTGACAATCAAAGCACAGCCTAACAAATTACTAATATACCCTTCTAAGGCTGCAAACAATGTACAAACACACCATCATCCTTTGCCAATTTCGCTCTACCAGAAAGAAATTCTAATTTAAACAGCTGGTGGACTGCAAACTTCTCAAGAAAAATTCCTTTTATTCTTTGGCTGTAGGAAGGGAGGAAGCGTAGCTAAAATTCAGAAGATTTTGGCTCAGTAAAGATTTACACGTGGTTCAATAAAGATTTAGATCAAAAAAGTGGAGCCTGTCAACATCTCTTTGCTGTCCGGGCAATGGGAGGTAGAAAACAGTTGGAGGAAAGAGGAACTGCTCCAGTGTTTCCTAAGATGCTCTTTCCTCTCTCTATTTTAAGTTTCCTTTGTGATTAGACAGGTGGGCATCCTCTGGGCAATTCTGTATATGATTTAAATTGGTTTTCTGCTTTGCAGAATTGCTCATAATGCACTGCTCTTTTCATTAGGAAAGCATAATATTTTGTCTCCTAACTCTTGCTGTGTGGTCCTTGATTATTGAGATATTTTGTGTGTTCTAGGAAAGGCTAAAGTGTCTCAAGACAGAAACTTTTAAGATCAGGCCTCTGCACTGATTTTACCACAAAGTTCAGATGTACAGCTGTAAGAGTAGAAATTTTACTCTCTAGTTTCTTTTCACTAGCAGATAATTTTAGCGCAGATATCTGAAGTCATTATTACATTTAATTTTTATTCCAATGGCTAAGTAATGTTGAATGGGGATGAGCATATCTACATTCTAAAACTACTGAAATAACCAGGACTACCTTGTCAGCCCCTAGCTGGTACTTACAGGCAATTTTCTGCACCATTTTGGCAGCTATGTACAATTAGTATGAACGCAGAAAAATGAAAAGAAAAGCAAAGATGAAATTTAAGAAAACATAAGGGAGGGGAGAAGGACAGTCATTTACAAAGTATTCTCAACAAGCATAAGTAAAATAAACAAAGCAGGATAAAAGGATAAACAGAAATGGCTACTCATTATGCAAATGAACCCTTCAAAAAAAAAAGCATGGATGGGAAATATGAAACACGCACTCTCCACCCTTCTTTGCTCCCTTTCAGGCTGGTAACACACAGCCGCAATTTGCATATCTCTCTTTGTGCAGCCCAGTAAACCTAGGAAAGGAGGATCCTGTATTTGGGTAAGATCTGTTGCTATCACCATTTCCTGCCCCTCCCTTTCCTCAGGTTGATTCATAAATTAGCGCGCTTTGTAAGGGTGGCCCCAGTTCAGCAATTCATGTGCTTGAGTGAATCTCTGCGTGCACAGAGACTTAAAATGAGGACTGAGTCTTACAGGACAAATGCAAATATTTAGAACATAATACTTTGCTTCTACTCATATTTCCTTGGCATGAACAATTATTTCCCCACCACTACTAAAAAGGTACATTTCTGTCCTCTTCCCAGTGTAACACAGAAAACATTTTCTCCCTCACATGAACGGTCCCAAACGTCCCTGTATCATATCCTACAGCTGGAAGATTAAAAGCTAAGTACCACTGGCAGATAAGTGAGGCCAAGGAGGACTATTTGGGAGCTGAGACACAGGTACAGAGGCAACAAACCTGGGCAATTATGTCATTCCACCGGGTACCTGGCCTCCTGAGCCCTGCTGTAAGCTCAACGTTTGTCTGACTCATCCTTAGAATGAACCTGTTTTTGAAGCGATGCCATGCCATTTGCTTGCACAAAGGCAAATTCAGCGTAGAATACAAAATTTTAGTGTTTTCTCAAGACCGTACTGATTTACAGCATGCACCAGCACCAGCAGCTAGACAAACTGTCATTTCACTAACACTGCAAATTGTGATGTTCTGAGAGACCTTCGTCTGTTCCCTCGTGACAGCTACCAGATAAGGTGTGGGCCCATAAGACACAGTGAAATGACATAACTGACTGCTGTGGAAGTTAAAAGATCCTTCCTCCCCCTTCCATCTCTCTTCCTGGCTATAGGCTTTCACCTGGCGTTGGTACCTGTCAGAACCTTTGTGAACTGCTTGAAAACTCTCAAAAAAACAATGTAGAGCTAAAGTAACTCAACTGAACGAGCTGGTAAGCGCCAGTCTGCACTGGCAGTGTATGTCCCAGAAGTAAGTTAAGAGAGAATCACTGTCTTCAGCAACAGTGAACTAGTAGAATGCCTCAGCTGCCAGTAAAATTGCATCTTGAGGCCAATATTTTTCACTCTCCAATTGCTATTTTAAGAATAATTCAGTGTATTTGCATTTAAATGTTTGTCTTGTTCCTTATTTTTCTGCAAGTCTCTGCAGTGATGTCATAGTTTCACACTTACGGTATTGTAATTACATTTCTATAGAAGCAGGCTGTAGAGATGGGGCTTCTGACTATTTTTGCGTGACCAAGGAGACATTTAGGAGATTTGGAACAGATTCATGGTCAAATCCAATTTATTAAATACCTTAATATCATGATTTAAAAAAGGCTGAGCAAATGAAGTGTTTGTATAAATACCGTTTGCCCTGTTGTGAGCTAAATCCAGCATTGCTTCATATCTGTGAAATCAGTAGCAATCTGCAGAGCAGATACTCTGTAAAGACTAAGTAGGAAATTCAGAATGTGGACCTTGACGGTTAACATTATTCCACAAGCAATCACTCCTTTGGTCAAAGCTTCCAATTCTTAGAGAACAGTCTTCAAAATTAACAAGCCTATTTCTGATATATATTTGCTGTATAGAAAAAATATTAAAAGATAAAGGTGGGATGACAGCATGGTAACACACACCCATTTCTTCAGTTCAGGCCAGCTGTACTCTAGCACTAGCACTGCAACTCAGAATTGAGTAGTCTCTGCTGATGATTTGTGAATGATTTGGAAATGGATCTTTGAGCTAGGACAGGGAATGAAAGAATATGCATTTTTAGAATACATCATGTGGATCCTTCAACTTGAAGTTCATATTTTGAACTGGAAAAATCAGGTAATAATAAATACATCTGAATCAACTTAATAATGCTGCCATACAACTGTCTTTCTGCCTCTCAATTTACAGACAAGGAAACAATTAAAGAGTCTTATCTGCTTAATTGAATCTCATCCTTAATTCTGCCTCTGATAGGACATTAGATTGCAACATGTCATACCTCGTTAATGCCTGGGGTAATCGTAGGTGCAGCAATAAAAACAACAAAAGGAGCAAACTCTGCAGTTCTCAGGACCTTCAATGCCTAGGTGAAAAAAAATAATTGGATATTTTAGAAGAATCCCCCCAAAATCAATGTGAAATAAGTCACACAAGCAAAATGTACAAAATAATGATTTACCAATGCTGGTATTTGGTTTTAACCGATCTGGAGTCAAGACCTGAGTAGTACAGACACTTAACGTTTTGCTCCTTCCATTTCCTGCCTTCTCCAAATTTAAAATGAAACAACTAAACAAACAACGCCCCCATACAAACAATAAACAAAGCCCCAGAATCCATCCTTTTCCCAACCTAAAGAGGTTTTAATCTCTGCTGCTTGAAACCCACCTGTATATATGTGATGATTTGGGTTGGAAGGGACCACAAGGATCATCTAGTTCCAACCCCCCTGCCATGGGCAGGGACACCCTCCACTAGACCAGGTTGCCCAAAGCCCCATCCAGCCTGGCCTTGAACACTTCCAGGGATCCAGGGGCAGCCACAGCTTCTCTGGGCACCCTGTTCCAGTGCCTCACCACCCTCACAGTAAAGAATTTCTTCCTAACGTCCAATCTAAATCCTCCCTCTTTTAGTTTATACCCATTAACCCTTGTCCTGTCACTGCACTCCCTAAGAAACAGCCCCTCTCCAGCTTTCCTGTAGGCCTCTTTAGGTATCATCTATGCCAACCTCTTCTAAACAAGAGAGAAACCCCATATGTGGAAGTCAAGAAAACTCACATAACTAAGAGCACCCAAGGGAAAAGAGGCAAGCAGTGTAAGATAACTAGAACAAGTCCAGAAACGGCCTGGCCTTGACTTGGTGCATTAGGAAGCTGGTTAAGAAAGAGGCTTGCTAGACACATGTTGGGGGGAAGTGTAGGAAAGGCGGTTGTTACCAAACGTAAATATATTCTAACAAAGATTAAAATGGCTTCTGAGAATTGTGATGCTTCTGAATAATGCAAGTTGAAAAGGTTTATCAAGAGAGTTTGCTTTTAACGGCTGCTCCATTTGAACTAATTATAAATGTTGCTCTCCCTCAGAACTGTTAAATGTGGGATTTTCTTTTTCAGAACAGCATCACACCAGCATACTATGTGAACTGTCCTAAATAATTTAGTCAGGTATCTTATTTCTGTTACGAAATTCTGAAAGAATTTGAACTCCTTTAATCCACTCACAAAGAAGAAAGAAGGCAGCTAATTTAAGTAGGTAACACTGGTCACAATTTTAATTTGTCTTTCCTCCCATTTCCTTCCATCTGCTGGAATAATAAAAACACCAAGTTTGTCCATATTCATACTGTTGTACTTAACAAAACATATAAACACATCCCTGTGAAATGAAAGTCACGGCTACATGGATGTTTCAAAGGAAACCTATCAGAATTTTCCACTGAGGATTTTAAATAATGAATGAACAAATTATCAGTGTTCCCTGAGAGCCTGATTTTCCTTCCTGACCTCTTCTGAAAAGTACAGTACTGCAACTCAGAAAGGAGTTTATAAAGTAACAACACTGATCCGGTCATTGGACAATTAGGATCAGTATTGGTGATTGACCATAAATATTTCTGACCAAGCTCAATAGTGATATGGAGCCAAGAGTCAGTTAGGAACAAGATTACCCTCTCATGCAGCAAGAGAAATTCTTGAAAATATAGAAACATTACTCCTGGCAGGCAATGACAATCGCTTGTTTTGACATGTTTCGCTGGACATGAGACTAATATAGTAAAAAGTTCCATAGTAAGTAGATTTTCAAGCTACAGTGGTTGCACACCAAGCTAAACTATGAATTTGTTTCTGCTGTATATTCCTCTAATCAGATGATTACCAGAATTATTCTTCACAGACTGATAACTTGGTGTTCCAGGGACTTTTGTTCCACATTACTGTATGCATTACTTATCTAGTGTGCAATCAATAAAAACAAAAATATCTCAATAAAAAAAAGTTGAAGGATTTCTGGTGAGCCCCGTTTTCATATACTTCTTCTGAGTTACCTGAGGTTCTACATCAAGTATTGCAATTAGTCCCTGCTCATGGATCTTTCGTATTGTTTCCAGTTTTGTCCCATACATTGCATCCTCATGGCTGCCATATTCCAAATATTCATTGTTTGATATATCCTGCATCATTTGGTCATGTGATACGAAGTAGTAATTTTTCCCATTTTCTTCATCTTTCTTTGGAGGTCGGGTTGTGTCTGAAAATAAAAAGTACAAAACAGCTTTAGTACAAAAGCAGTATTAAACTCATATGTGGCCTTTTGTTTGGTTTATCATAGAATCATAGAATCATTAAGGTTGGAAGATACCTCCAGCATCATCTAGTCGAACCATCCCCCCACCACCTATTACTCACTAAACCATGTCCCAAAGTACCACATCCAACCTCTTTAAACACCCGCAGGGACGGTGACTCCACCACCTCCCTGGGCAACCATTCCAATGCCCGATCACCCTTTCCAAGAAGAAATTTCTCCTAATCTCCAACCTAAACTTCCCCTGGTGCAACTTGCAGCCGTTCCCCCTTGTCCTGTCACTAGTTATCTGCGAGAAGAGGCTGACCCCCAGCTCGCCACAACTTCCTTTCAGGTAGTTATAGAGGGCAATAAGGTCTGCCCTGAGCCTCCTCTTTTCCAGACTAAACAGCCCCAGTTCCCTCAGCCGCTCCTCATAAGACCTGTGCTCCAGCCCCTTCACCAGTTTCGTTGCCCTTCTCTGGACACGCTCCAGGGCCTCGATGTCTTTCTTGTAGTGAGGGGCAATACTATTATCAATACTTATTCACTGAATGATGACCTGTTAAATCACCTACAGAACAATGAAGCATGAGCTCGGGGTAGGCAGTGACAGGGGCTGGGCAAAGCAGGAGTCTGAAGGATGTGTGTTGGGAAAAGCTGGAGAAGAAGAGATTTGGAAGAGGTACAAATCAGAAGGTTACAGAAGAACAGAAGCTCACAAATAACCTTGACCCAGTCAAGACTGTAAGACTCTATCAGCTGCTTCCAAGAGCAAACAAAGGCCAGACCTCACAGTTTTTACAGTTTCTAAACAATTCAATTAACATCTCCATTTTACCCCAGGAGCCAGTAGGGGCCTAATCCTGTTCAACATTAAAGATCTGGATGATGTGGCAGAGCGTACCCTCAGCAAGGATGCCAATGATACAAAACTGGTAGGAGTGGCTGATACACCAGAGGGTCATGCTGCCATCCAGAGAGACCTCCACAGGCTGGAGAAACAGGCTGAAAGGAACCTCATGAAGTTCAGTACGGGGAAGTGCCATGTTCTACACCTGGGGAGGAACAACCCCATGCATCAGTACCTGTTGGTGGCTGACCAGTTGGAAAGCAGCTCTACAGAAAAGGCCTTGTGTGAGGTCCTGGTAGATACTCCGTTGAACATGAGCCAGCAATGTGCACTTGTGGCACATTGAAGAAGGGCTAAAGGTATCTTGGGCTGCACTGGACAAAGTATTGGAAACACGTGGAGAGAGGTGATTCTTCTACTCAGCACCGATGAGGCCACACCTGGAGTGCTGTGTGCAGTTCTGGGCTCCCCAGTACAAGAGAGACATGGACATACTGGATAAAGTCCAGTGAAGGGGCACTAAAGGACTGGAGCATCTCTCCTATGAGGAAAGGCTGAGAGAGCTGGGACTGTTCAGCCTGGAGAAGAGAAGGCTCAGGAGAAATCTCATCAATGAGTACAAATATCTAAAGTGAAGGTGTAAAGAAGACTGAGTCAGTCTCTTTTCAGTGGTGCTGAGTGACAGGACAAGAGGTAATGGGCATACACCGAAACAAGGAACTTCTGTCCAAACATCAAAAACCACTTTTTCATTGTGAGGGTGACTGAGCCCTGGCAAAGGTTGCCCAGAGAGGTGGTAGAATCTCCATCCTTGGAGATATTGAAAAGGCACCTGGACATGGTCCTGGGCAACTGGCTCTAGCTGGCCCTGCCTGAGCAGCAGGGTTGGAACAGATCACCTCCAGAGGTAGGAGTCTCAAACATTCTGTGATTCTGTAGGACATCTGCTCCTCTTTTCCTCACAGGCATGCTGATACCCACTTGCTTCTCTTTCTTCTAATATTCCCTCACAAACTGATTTACTTTCATATTTTTCCACTATCACATTTATGTGGCGACATAGCTGAAACACCACATGTCTTCCCAGTCTAATCACGTTTCAAGAACCCTGTCGTAATTTCAAACAAGGTATCAAAAAATTGAACTCGTATACTATTTTTAATTATAGCTATTACTGTTCTGAGGATTAATGAGCAATGTTTTGAGGATTAATTAACATATTTCAAAGATGGAAAGTTCTGTAGAAATAGTATAATCATAGTCATTTTAAGGAATTCAGGAACAATGGAACATACAAACTGTATAATATCACTACACTACTCACTGTGGCCCTAGGTCTACTGAACTTGCATATTCTTAGATTTCTTCCAAATCCTATTCTTTTGTAAAAACATTTCTGTATTTTCCTTTTTTTACTTCAATTCTTATGAGGTTTTCTTCTTCTGAGTGTGAAAGTGCAAGTCTAAAAAATGGGTGAGGGCCTGATCACTTGTGGTCAGGAGAGATGAAAGCTACTCAGCAATAACATGCTTTTCGAATACATTGCTTCTGCAGACGTATGTGGTAAGAGATGTATGGCCTACTAATCCTTTCCATTAACTACTGTTGTGCATGACATGACCTTTACGATCAGGTTTTCAGTAGGTAGACAATTTCTTCATAAAGTGCTCCCTAAAACTCCATACCCAACTTAAAGTCTATCTTCTCAAAAGCTATGTAATCCTACCATGGTTTCGTAAAAGAATGAAGAAAATTCAGTAAAATCCATCCCTGAGAGTTGGAGAGAATAAATTCAATTACCGAGAGTCAGCTGAAAGACAGATCAGGTTCCCATAATACTTGAGTATATGTGATGTATTTTATGTGATCTATTTTAGAAGTATATTTTTAGATCTATTTAAGGAAGTAATTTGGGTCTCTAAACATCAGCATAAAGTGCTATTTCAAATGCCCTAAATTCACCTTAAATCTGAAACATCCACACAGGACTATTATATATAACACAAGAGTTAAAGGAGACTATTGCTCTGGAGGGGGACTGGAGATCAGGTGATGTCTAAAACAGGCAACTAAATGTCACACTGATGCTTAAGCACCTGAATTTCATCCCGATTTGCTAGTCTATTTAATCTTCTTACATCATCAGTGAAGTAACTGCAGTGCTTCCACAGAGCAGGAACCCAAAGCAGGCAATTTAAGGCATGATCATCATGGTATAGGTGAGTCCATTTTAAGAGGTATTTGAAGATAAAATAACTAGTTCAGCTTCTACCTCCCCACAGCGATACAGCTGGTATTTGAGAAAGACGGGTGCAAAGCATACTGTAGAACATTTATTACTCTTTGTTTTAGATCTTTGTAAAGGAGAACATATTTGCTGGGTTACTACTCCCTTCTCCCCGTATAATCTTGTCTGTACTGAATAACACAGGTACAACAGACATCACATACACCTGGCACCGCACCTTTGAAGTGTCTAATCCAGGATTTTAGTGTCTAGATATAAACAGCAGTGTGACAAACAGTGCGGTTTCACGTTGCTGCTGGGGTGATCTAAAGGCTCATGCTTTCAAAAGCACTAGGTCCTTCTGTTTCCCTTCTGCTGACATTGGTCTTTCTTTAACTCCTTAGCGAGCAAGTCTGGGGAACTTAGATTGGCAGCCAACTGATCCTTTTCCCCTTCCAAATAGGTTTACAGATAAGTTCTTAAAAATAATACTTTTTAGCAACAACAAAATCCTTGTAAGTAGAAAAACACCTAAATGAAATTTTAAAGTAGTGCACTAACAAGGTATAAAGAAAATGAAATTAATGCATGAACAGTAATCAATGTCACTTCTGAGCCACGCATGGCATTTCTGAAGTCAGCCTCAAATAGAGTGGACAGAGTTAGCTGCTGGACGCTCCTGTTTCAGAGTGCCTAGCTTGAGGAAAAAGGGTACATCTCCAAGAGATCATGTAGCAGGACATGCAATTCCTGCCATGGTATTGATAGAGATTGTCATGAAGGGAAAACACCCCTGTGCTCTTTCAAACAACCCACTTGTAAGCAGTGAAGTTAATTGTGCTTTCTTTTTCTTATTGTCATCTATGGAAACGTGGGGCTATAATACCAGTCCTCAAGGCTAGGCTGTGAAATGTAATTTAAAACTTTCAGCTAAGGTACACATTTCCCTCTAAATCCAGCTTATATTTCTTCTCATGGGAATTAAACACATCATGGCTGTTCCAGTCTTACCTGAATTGTAAATGTAAAATTAGCACAGAAAAATGAAAAATGTTTTAGCCTTCATTCTAAATTAACAAACATTTGGGGTAGAGAGAAGCATGCTTAACAAGAAGTTTTGTGAATACTCGGAAATATTCGATGTAAAAGTGGCGTTACTTACTACTCCTCCCTCTGAAAAAAAAGAAGAAATATACCCAGTCCTATCACAGTCCCCACCTTTAAGATAGGATTCATGTCAGCAGAACCAACCATGTAGCAAGTACCACAATGGGCATGTTGTCAAGGATGCTACGAACAATTTTGCACAGCATTGAACACAGCTACTTACGAGGAATGGGGTAAGCAAATCTGTCCGGGTGTTTTGTGATGAGTGTGTTTTTTATGTGTCTTCTTCCAACACCATGTGCACCTAATCCACAACAGAAAAATGAATTATAAATTTTCCACCAGAGGGGTTCAAAACTATGCTGTTATGTTCAGAATAATAACTCAAAATTACCTAGTAAGACTAGTGTTTTCCTTTTGAATGCTGGCAGTTTTACTACTTCTTCATATGTGACGAGATCTAATTGATCAAACACTAAAACACAAAAGAAACCCCCACAGGGATAAGAAAAAAAAAGGCATATTAAGGGTGGTAATTAATTGTGCTATAAATAATTCTAGCAAGTTTTAGATTTACAATACAAAGTAATATGTTATGGAAAATAAAACCATTTCATTATGCAGTTCTAACAAAGGTGTTCATTTAAACAACTGTTAAAAAGCAAGAACAAAGCTACTGAAATGCTCAGGAAAGTTTGCATGTCCTTTCATGCAGAATTCAGCAGACCACAAAAATTAGCTAAAATGGCATGCCATTCACGTTTGCATTCCTAAGAAATAGCAATACTAAAGAAAAATCTGTGGACAGTGACCAACATGAATACAGTATGAGAACATCTATTTACACTAAAGATAGGGATACATTCCATAATCATGTTTAACAAGATCTATGAGAGATGTATAGAGAAGAGAGTTAATACTTTATAGTATTTATTTTTCAAAACTACCACGATATTAATTGTAATTAGAGTTCTCTTTAAACGCACGTGCTAGTTAAACTGACATGCTTTGAATACTTGTGACAGCATGAAGAATTCTAATGAAAAGTGATGGCATTACATAAAGAACCTCCACCATATTTAGGGAAAAATTGTAAAAGTATTATTTCAGAAATGATTTCAACTGCAGTTGAAACTGGATGAATTCCATCATGCCTATCAATCTATTGTCAATTGCCAAGGTATATAATAATGATCGACAAATCAAGTTTTGTTCATTAAAAACAGCTTATTCCTCCTGTGCCCAATAACACATCATCTGTGGTAGTTCTTGCAGAATTCTAATGAAAAAAGAAGCCAGGAGGCAGTTAATTATAAAGATTACACAAATCAGCAACTATGAGTGGAATAAAGAACAAGAGTTTTCACTTCTGTATTTATGCGTGCTATAAAAAGGAGAGAGGAGAGACTGCATCTAAAGTTCGGGATATTTGCGTGTTTCCACATCCTAAGCTGGTGTATTCACCTCAATTATACCCCATCTGTCTTTTAAGATGAGTCTGGATATATCCCTCTCCCCCTATCCAAAACCCCATAGGAAATTAGGCAGTGGCAGGAGCTTTAGCTTGCTTGCTCCAGAAGTCCCCAGCCAAGGTCAGCATTAAGATTGTGGAGCCTACCAGAAAGCATATGCTCTCTTTGTACTCATGTCCCAGTTAAAGCAGGAATGGATTTAACTTAATGTATTTGGCTTTATAGGGCAGATTTTCCATTTCAACGGCAGTCTTTTACCCTAGAGAAAAAGTACAACTACTTCAATTTGGTCAAACTACAAATCAGTCAGCTGACATACTCAACTCTTTAGGACCTTGAAAAGATACAGATATGAAAACTTCCAAGTCCACTTCAAGCATTTTGAATTTCATCCTGAAGAAGAATCTCTTTCAACCTTTCCCCAAATATTACAAGCAAGAATTTAGTCATATTTTTCTTCCATTCCGCAAATCTGCAAACACGGAATTCTTACTACTGTCCTTCTTGCACCTTCACACTACTTAAACTAATTAATAAGTCATTTCATGTTAGAAAGGGCTAAAGATCTATAACATGTTAAACAGTTTTACCATTCTATCCATCTAGGCCTGCAGGTATCTTTTCCCATTAAAAAATAATTAAAAAAATAAATCAATCCTTTATCACCTTCTTGAACAAAACCACATTATGTTAGATACAAACAACAGGAACAAACAACAGAAATGATACACGCTAATGCCTTCACCACAAACTAGCAGCATGGAGATGATGTGTCTCTGTCTACATGGAGTTAAGTAATGATTGTAGGGTTTTTGAATGCAAAAGAAAAATGATTTATTTTTAACATACACAAGATATGAGGAATACAGGGCACATTTAAAGACTGAACTTTAATGCTTCTGTGTTACTAGCTAATAAAGAAAAGGATTTCTTGAAAGGAAACAGTAAGAAGCAAATAAAGAGGCATTGTCACTTGACAGGTTACTTACATGCACAGAGGCCATTGGGAGTAAGACAGCATGAAAAATGTACAGGGGTCATTGAGATATGGCTTGTAATATATTAGTAAAATAAAAAGTATATGCACAAAATAAACTTTACCATGCAATAGTCTAAACACAAGGCAAATAAATCACATTAAGAAATGATAAACATATTTTGTAAAAGCTTGGCAATTTTCTACATTATGCACAATATGAAGCATAGTTCTAGAATGTTCTAAAGAGTGTTCTTTTATGAAGTCCTGCAATAACATTTCAGTAAAAGAAACCAAAAAATTATCGAGATATCATTGCAGTATATCTCTGGAGCATTTTTATAAATGTCAGTGAACCTAACAACAAAAAAATATTTAAATTTCTCTGTGGGCTTTGGTTTAAAACTAACTTTACAATGTTAAGATGTATGATTGTGAAATTGTCTGTTGAAGGACACAATACTGTAATATCAAGTATGGAGGAAAGAAAAATGGGATGATATTTTTTGTGTAAGGCAGAATATGTTAGCTTTTAACTATAAAAAGTAATTGAAAAAGTCTCCTCTTTACTTCATAAATTATATCTGATTTGCAGAATGATTTCTAGTTCCAGTGATATCCCAATACATCACATCAGCATCTTAGGTCTCAAATCATTAGCTCGCCACACAAATCTTAGTTGACTATGAAGTATTTAACTAGGTCATTTCTCAGCACCCCAGTTCAGTCTCATCCCTAAGACAAAAATAACAGGGAAGTCCAAATAGATTACATACTGCTCAATGATTTATTGACTTTTATACTAATATATAAGAGAAATAAATTCTACTTTCTTATATGAGCAACATTTTGACATCTGTGTTAGACTTCTCAGTTCCAAATTACTTATTTTGGACCTGACAGAAGAAAAGATCTGTTTTTTATTCTGAGACAGATGCAAAAGCCAGAGTTACCATATTTCTGACTAATAATACCAGACGTGAGAGGGAAGTTCAGAGAAGGTAAATTCAGTACCACCTTAGTTAAATTTAAAACTCATGTGAGCACACAGCATTTCAGTGAACCTCTTTATATTCTACGTTTGGTGTTGCTCCTCAGAATATCACTGGCATCACCTTTAATACTTCAAGGATGGTAAGATCAAGGAACATTTCTAAGAGAAATCTTGCTTCTAATCTGTGCTTTCATCAACTTTTTGACTTCTTAGGGGTAAGGGGAAGTGTCAGATAGTATTCTGAGAAGAACAGTTTCTTTTATGATCTTTATGATCATTTTTAATGTTCATCTTTCTAATTTTTGGCAAACACTGTGCTCTGATGTAAAGTGACTAACAGCACTGATGGTGGTAAGCACCAAGGCAGGCAAACTGTGCAACCCAAAGTGCTGTCAGCCTTCTCCAAAATGTCCCGCCTACATCAAGATAGGGAAGTCCCTTCCTTTCAGGGATTTAATTACTACAAAGTCTTTAGCTAGTTTTGCTCCTGAAGTATTGCCTGCTCCCTCTCCTTCCCTGGCGTTCCTCTTCCCGTTGCTTATGCCTTTGCAGCACGCTGTGCTTGGCCGCACTGACGTAATTAACTACGTAGCTGCACTGTGGGCTGTTATTAAGACATGTGTCTGCCCTAAAGAAGAAGAGCCAACGCTTTTTCTGTTCAGTTGTTCTTCAGTTAACCCAGGTAACAGCACGGCGACGCAAAGCTATGCTGTCGCAACTGAAGGGAGTGGCGATGCTGTGGGAGCACTTGGTAATGCTTTAAAACCAGAACCATCAAAGGTTTTAGATCATAAAATCCAGTTTATTCTCAACAGTTTTTGCTAAGGTCACAATTAGTAAAACATGGTTTAGTGCTACCACAATGAAGTGGAAACACTGAAACAACCAGAATGTCAAGCCAGCAAAAGGAAGGAAACAAGTTAAAACTTTCAAGCTCTACCTGTAAGGGTTTTCAGGGTGATGAGTAATTTTATATTTAACTGTGAACATCTTCAATGTGGTGGCGAATTAAGGAATATGAATGACAATTACTGTTCTTTGACTTTCTTAGATTTTATTTTCAAATGACTTTTAAGTAAAAACAAATTCTGTAGTACCCATGTATTACGAGCTCTGACACTGCACACAGATTGTACAGGTAAGGAGAAATGTGAAAATACAGATTTATATTGTTTAATTGTTATTTTTAAAGATGCAACTGAAAAACCCCCAGAAATTAATGTAATATATAAAAATACTTTCATTACACTGTTGGGACAGGTATATCTTTTAATTCTAATAAAAATCTCCGCAAGTTTCCCAAGAGACCACAACAACATATTATCATCACAGTATGTGATATCAATGCAAAAGCAAAGAAACAGTTTCAACACATAGAGTATTTTATATTAAAAAAAGAAAAGAACTAAATTCTGCTCATGAATGAGGAGTTCTTCCTTCTTTACTACTAAAACTAATGACTTTTGCTCAGCAAGGATCTCCTACTCTGCAAACTTCTACTTTCATAAATTTCTAAAACAATTCAACTTTTCAGCAATCTAAATAGAAACTCAAAACTTAGGATTCAGGCAGAAATCACTGCAAGGAGGATAAACTTGCACAGTTTGTTCTATTTGATAACTGTATATAACACACTGACCATGCAATGGATCTTAGTCCACTTCCAGCTGTAATGCTTTAAGAAAAACACCCTTTAATGATGTTTTCACATATATAATCTATAACTATGAACACATAATAACAAGGATGCTACTGAAAAGCCTTCCACAGAGCACACTGCAGTTACACAGATTGCCACATTCATATCCTGTTGGGTTTTCGCGCTCCTTTAAATACAAAACCCAAACCAATGTAAACCTATATTAGGACATACTGTGTTGCACTTATTCTGTTGCAGCTTGCCTCTCACTGATTAAGCTATATGTTTAAATAGGAAAGAACAAGCAGAGTAATCTTGGCATAAATAGAATTTTATATTTTCCTATCAGGTTTTTATAACAGTGCCAGCTCAACAATTAATGGCAAGGTTTAGATTGCAAAAAATTAACCTGTTAAAGATACTTGCTCTTTTTTTTTTTCATACCTGCATTGTGCTTTGCCAAATATTTGTCTTTGTACTGCTTTTTTTTCTTTCCGAACCAAGTACAGCTGGCCTGTTGCTCCTGTTTGGTCTTCTCCATGGCAATACAAGCAACTCGCCTGGCATGTGGAGGAGAAAAATTTTTTTTTATTGTAATCAATGTATTTTTAAAAAGCCACACATAACGAATTAGAAAACTAAGACTTTTTAATAGTACAAGAGTAGGGTAAAAGTTTCCAAAACTTTTTTTTTGGATGACTTAAAAGCACTTATATACACAGATATTTCAATGTAAAGAATATCCTCTTAGTGGTAGATCACTAAAGCTCACAGATTAGGTGAGCATGGGAGGAAGGGCAGCTACGAAAATGGGAGTAGACCACTTTGCAGCAGATTTGTCTGGAAGAACACGATGTCTGAAAAGACCACTATGGTCTGAATTACTTCAGAGCAAGTTGTGTCATGGAACTGTTTTGAGGTCAATCTTTAGGATGATGCATTGGAAGAGTTCCTGTAGCAACCTCCACCTTACATCAGGGCTTGCAAAGGAGCTCTTGAGATGGAATGAAATGTCTGCCTACCTCTGCTTCTCTTCTA
This sequence comes from Psophia crepitans, assembly GCA_013399095.1. Taxonomy (NCBI): domain Eukaryota; kingdom Metazoa; phylum Chordata; class Aves; order Gruiformes; family Psophiidae; genus Psophia; species Psophia crepitans. The sequence continues at coordinate 492,662 of VWZZ01006959.1, forward strand.
GCAAAATCTCCCTTAGCCAGTCCAGGCGGCACAGGTGCCGTTAAACCCTTTTCAGCACACCAACTCTTTTACGTGGCAAATCTTGCGTGAAACACTTTGGACTAGATTATCCATATTAATAAACTTCCCTGATTTATGGTGATAACATTCAGGGCCCAGGACCTGCTTGCTAGATTTTGTGCTGATACATCTACAATGTTTACTAAACAGCTTCTGCAAGAGCTCTGCGTTGCTTTTGTGGTACTCAGTGCCGTTGCTCTTCATTGAATCTGTCATTCAGGAATTTTTGCACTGTGATTTCTTTCTACTTTTTGGCTTTCACATGAAAAAGGAGAAGGAGAGGAAAACCCCAAAGGTCCCTCAATGACCTTTATATTTGATGTCTTGCAAACACTTTATTCCTGCAGCACTTGCATGTAAGCAGTGCTAATGAAAACTGTTTAGAACATTAAAGAGAAATTAATTTGACCCTCTTACATAATCAATTTGTATGTAGCCTCCAACCCTATTGTATATCAGAAAGCACCAATGAAGTTTAGAGGTGCTTATTTTTCTAATGTAACCGCACATATGATATTGCATGCAACCCTTACTGCCATGCATATACAAGAAAAAAATCAATGCCACACAAACTGAGGCAATATATACTTTTTTCTTCAAAAAAGAAAAAATATACAAAAACTAGCTATACAATAATGAAAAGCATAAAAGAAAAAAAAAAGCAAAGCTACATTAATTTTTATAGAAAACTTAAATCATACCATTCTTGAAGTTCAGGAGAAGGAATAAGACCTGCAGTACCATTTTTGGAGTTCTCGAGTTTACCCTGCCACCAGTTGTGATCATCTTTGCTGATGATTTGGATAATATCACCAACTCGGAATCTGATGCCAGCTTCTTTGCAAGGAATGAGGTCATCCTTTGCTGGATCATATTCAAATTGTGCTCTTACATATATCTATAAAAAGAGTTTATAAAAGACACTGCGATATTATTACTGGCACAGTACTAAGAGTAACAGGTGAAAATTTGAACTGTGCATGTAGCTACACATATGGTTTGCAACAAGCAAAGGAAGAAACAGAATGGCAAAAGCATAAATGACAGTTGAAAATGAAACACAAAACCCCCCCAGCAAACAATGGAGACATATGACGTGATTTTGAAAGCTCATGTCTTCTACAGACTGTACAAGCCTAACAGCAAAAATGAACACATGTAATAAACTGATAAGAGTCCCTCAAATCAATATTAACTATCATGAATCATTACAGACTAAAAGACAGCCGCTCACACCTTGAGCTGTACTGTACTTCCCAGCTGAAATCCCATGATAGACTCTAAAAATTTGTATGACAGGAATTTTATTGGACGGTGTAAAGGACTTAGGCTACATGAGTCGTCTTTCATATTTAGACTGGAAATTTAGTACCTTTTTCTTGATTAAATAGAAGTCCTGTGTTGCACCTATCACATACAGTTACTTGGGAGGAATCTGGGAATTTCCTGCATGGGTTTTTCAGTGAAAGTCTGCTCCCAGATAAATGAAAACTAATGATTTGAGTAAGTTATTCTCTAAGGAATATTAACAGGAAGAATATTCTGACCTCACAATTTAAAATAACATACCAATTTTTGTGGGTTAGCAAGGTCTCAACCCCAGAAAATAAAACTAAAAGTGATCTCCAGTTTTGGTTGCTAATCACAGCTGTGATGCATCCAAAGATCTTAAAATTTTAATGAAATGTCATGTACAATATGGGTAATTTTTACAGTCTATGAACTTCAAAGATCACCCTATAGCATCTCAGGCAGCCATGTATATTCTACTGCTGATTTTCTTACTAAAAATTGACTATATTAAAAAAATTACATTGCAAAGTAATATCCTTAAGCTGTAACAAACACTTTTCAACTTTGCTCAAATTTTGCTCCAAAAATACCTGTAACTATGCAGTGCTAGCACTATTCACGGCATTTTAAAAAGTTTATTTCTATAGTGCTCCAATCTGAATAAATTAACTTAAAATGGCTAATCACTACTATCTTGTATCTGATGCATTTTTATCTGTTTACAGTGAGAGCGTCAGATAACAATACCAATGTAGTACACAGCTTTTAATGTACTAAATCTGACTCTTGTTCTGCTGTGCATTGAGTGTGTGATTTTAGACAAGCAATCCAACTTCTTTTAATAATCTGAAAAATACCATATTTTTATGTTTTTTTATTAATTGGCTTTCTCTGATGTAACTGATCTTGAACCAACCCCTTATTTTCCCTCAACCGTATCTAATATAGGTCTAGAAATGTGACCAGTATTTTTACCATTCAGAACCTTCCTTGTTTTTCAATTCCCTGCCCAAGTTTGAGCTGTTATCCACCATATACTGGCTGTTCACGGAACATTACAGACTTCCTTACAGATAGCAATGATCTGCTACCCTTCGAGGATGACAAGCTACCAGAAAAATATGCTGGCTCAATGGGAAAAGACTCTTGAACAAAACCAGGTAACTACAAATGGTGCGAGTATGAGGAACACCATTATTCTGATACTGCTTTGAACAAAGTCTCTTCTCCTGGGAAAAATACCTTATGAAAGGCAAATGAAAACCTAACACAACAGCTTGGAAGGTCTTTCATGGAGCCTTTCCAGGACTACACTCAGGCAGCTGGAAACTTCAGAAGACAACAGAAAGTTGAAAGATCCATATAACTGCAAGCTTTAAAATTGGGAAATCAAGTGAGAGCAATCCATTCATGTAATAGATATTCCAGCCAACTTAACTGGACAGTAGTGTAAAAAGGTTTTCAAAGACAACAGATCATGGAGTTCACTGACTCTGTAGAATGGAATTGCAAGAGTTGTTATTAAAACCCTTGGTACAGAAAGAGGTTGAGTCCATGGTTAAAGATTCAGAGGCAGGTTCTGGAAGGGATATATATAAATGAAGCAGTTATTGAATCACAAATCACTTGATGGTCTGTGTTGATTTGAAGGCTGCCATAAAAATAATAATTCTTAAAATTGCAAAGGAAATCATAGGGAATCATCTGCAGAGCCCTCCAGGGCTTTCTTGGAATTCTCTGGAGAAGCAAAATCTTTCTCTGGTCCGTGATGACTTGTATTACCATCAGGTCAAGATAACAAAGTTAAGGGAGGTTACTGAATCTGGGCCTTAGGACTGACAATTTAAGAGGCTGTCTTCAAACTCATCAACCCTTAACAGAATATGTCCTTAATGTTTTTCTTTGAAGAGCTTTGTCAATATTAATAATTAGTTATAGACCAACTCAAGCTTTAGAATCTTTATCAGTACAGTGTTTTACAGTATTAGATGCTTGCCCTACTTCTCTCCATTTCAGCTAAAATACAAATTTGAGCTATCCTCCAAGATGAAAATCCGCACCGGTCACTGCACAACAGTAAGTCTATTAATGCATTCTAACTAAAACAACATCTCCAGTTAAAATTTACAATGACTTTGTAACTCTCACACACATGGACACATGAGAAAAATGCTGGTTTGAATTAGTCACAAACAAATGAGTTAAAAAGAAAAATGAAAAAAAAATGGAGCAAATTGTCCAAGCTTAAATGTTTTAGTCCAGCACATACAGAATATGAGGGGGAAAAGACAAGCAGGGATGTTCACTAGCAGCTAAGTTTACAAAAATTCCCATGGAGGATATCTATTCACCTGTCGTCCTTTTGGTTGTGTTGTCGATGGCAAGTCCTGCAGAATAAAGTCAACCCAGGAGAAGAAATTTTCATTTTACTTTTTAAGGGTACACAACACCATTTGTTAATGATTCATACTACATTACAGTAAAATGGTAAGTCAGACAAAAGTATAAAGCATTGACCCATGTTTAGAAATAGTTTTTTTCCTTAAAGAAAAATCAAACCCAGGCTGTTTAGCAGCAAGCTGAAGAAAGCAGGTAAAAAGTTTAAGCAGATAGAGAATGTGCTTTTTAATAAATAATTCAGCATCTTCAACACAAAAGCACTGTCAAGTGAAAGAGGCTCTTCAGTGAACGCCTTTTCCACTTATTACTTAGTCTTGTTTTTAAAAGAGGATAGAAATTATAAATATTAAAAATGTTGTTATTAATTTCTAAATAATTTATTTAATAATTTATTTAAATTTAAATAACATAAATTTATTATTAAAACTGTATAATGTGATTAATTGTGCCAAGGAGTAAGATTATAACTACCAATCATGTTACAAATTCCATTTAATTCACAAAAATGTCTGAAATTTTTCATCCACACAATTGTGGCAAATAATTTCTAAGTTGTAATTTTTTTAATAGTTAAAGGAGCAGTTACTCGGTTGGTCTTTTTTTTAGCTAGTCCCACAAACTCAAGATATTGACAACACTCTCACAGAAGGAACTTGCGTGGACAGTTACTACATTGGTCCAAACGATGACGAATGATAAACAACACAAATTTTAACATGAAAATACTTTAGAAAACCAGGAGATCAACAGCACCTTTCTACCTGAATACATACAAAACAGAAGTACTTTGTGTTAAAGATGTGATGGTAATAGCTTGGTTTGTAGTGCAGTTTAAAGCCACTTCCTTTTGCTTTTCATATCCAGGCAAGGCTCATGTTCCACAAAGTATGTGCACGTACCACAACAGCAGAGGGCACACCAATTCGTTAACTCAGATAGCGGAAACCAGTACACGTTCCAGAGGTCTCTCAAAACACAAAACTTAAAAAGAGTCTAAAATGTCTTGAAATACCAACTGCACAGTTATTCTTTCTTCAAACACTGCTTCCAAAGTTCAGGATGGAAAGAAAACTTCCACTTTAAACCTTCGCTTAGTTTTGAGGAAACTGCTAGCAATGATTTAAGGACGACTGAAGTGTCGCATTACAGTTATTAACATTTAATTCACTATATGGCTTTCAATGAGAAGAATATGTTGGAAAAAAACACCCTTTAAAAGAAGAAAATGGGGAGTTACATATGTAATAACCTTGGTTCTATCAGCAGGACAAAATTTTCCACTGACCACACGATAAGTATAACAGTAATGGCAGATGAGCACCAACAAAACTTTCACACTTTCTCTGTGTGGAACTGGAAATCTTACCGAAACAGAATTGTTAGTGCTGCTATGACCATTAGCTGGGGACTGTCTGGATGTAGAGGGGGAATCTCTCTGAAATAAGACACAAGGTTCATTAACAACACAACACTGTCACAGGAACACAGATATATTTCAAAGAACAGTTACATCCACAGCCTTATAACCACTTGCTTAGCTGCTTCATCCGTGAAAGTTTCCACACTACCAACTCCGTAAATCTGAAAAGATTTTCCATAGCTTAAGATTCAGGTTTGACATTTTGATGTATCCCAGGTAATAACTACTTTTATATTGTCTCTGCAATCAAATGGCTTTTTAACTACTGAGTAGTTGGGACCTCTTAGATCTCATGTGGCTGACAATGCTACAGGCTGTTAGTCACACCAGTGGCTTTGAAGAATGTAATTACTTGAAAGTTATATGCTGAGTAATACTTTGAATAGAATGAGGCACATGCTCCATCTTAAAGATGCTTCTAAACCTTTTTTCAGCTTTGTGGTGGAGGTCAGCGTGAGTTAGTTTCTACTCTGTAAGATACATCTCTGTGGTGTTGTCTCCAAGACAGTGAAGCTAATGCATGAGAAGCAAACTGGATACTCTCTTCTCTCTCCTCAACCATTTCAGTGTCCTCAGGGTTTCTTCCCCTCCAGTATTCTTACAGGCTTATAAACATTAAACTTTGCCAAAATATACCACTTTAAAAAAGCCACCCCTCTTGACTCAGACTACCAGTGTGCCTACACTTCGGTGAGGAGGCAGCAGATGCAAGGTGCATACCGGGACACTCTACAGCAAGGATAATAGGAACTTCTGACTGGGTCTTGCAGTGGCGAGGAAGTCACTTGTAGAGCAATCTTTTTCACATGCCGTTTTGATTGTATAGTACTTAATTTCATAAGATCAGATAATCAAGCCACCTCTCAGGGAAATAAAATAATTCACTCGTACATTTAAAAGAAAAAAAACACCCTTTACTCCCAAAGGAATTTTGGAATATAATATTCCATGTCAAAGGTCAATTTAGGATTAGCTGGTGCTTTGACATACTGTCAAGCATAGCAGAAAAAAGGGCTCAAAGAGTTTCCCAAGAAAAGAAAGTTGTCTCTGCCACGTTTTATCAATACAAATGCCCTTTGTGAACAAATTAAACACAAGAATTGGAGCTAAACTGTTCATAAATACAACATAAATCAGGTAAAGGTCCTCTACTAATATTCTCTGGCCTAGTAACTATGCGATAGCACTACAGCTATTTAAAAGCATCAAGAAAAGTAGTATGACAGGCAATACTTCATCGTTCTTGCTGCCTGTACGCTTGATATGCAACAAACTCATTCACAACTTCTGCACTTCGTTGTGGACTCATTAGATATGATTTCATAGAAAGTTCCACATATAGCTACCTACATGCTTGCTTTGATTTTAACACAGTTGAGGACAGATCTGACAATACTATGGCTGTAAAATCATTGTGGTTCAAAGTATGTAGGTCTGTATACTTCTGTTACACACATAAGAATAAAATGCTCACTTGGCTCCCACAGTTATTTGCAACGTGTTACAGAGTGGGGGAAATCAGCTCTAATTGTATTTACAAAATGACTCCAGCATAAGTTTAAAATGTTCAAGTGAGACCAAAGAAGCTATTCATTACTGAAAGAAAAAGAAAACCGAAAAGCCTAAAGGAACCGTTATTATTTTTCTTTGTATGGGATTATCAGCATCACCTTTATCAAATAGAGAGAGATACTTCTCTCCAAAAAAACAGGGACTTCCTTTTTTTATAAAGAGATTTTCTGCTTGCTCTGCAATTCTGTTTCTGCCAATTTCTTGCTTTCAAGAAGAGCTGAAAAACTAAATTAATTAGTTGTTTGGGTTTTTTTAAACCTAACTTGTTATGATCTGCTTAGTCAGTGATGGTTTAGCACAAAGCTTTTGAAAGTGATGCAAACATCCAAGTCATTTGGAGAAAAATGAGTTTAGAGTAACTTGGAGAATGCCGCTATTTCTGGACTCTGTTGAAGGCTTCTGCCTTTGAAGGAAATTTTCTCGGTTTGAGAATGTTTTGATTTGTATTCCGCAAAAGAAGATGGCGTATTACTCAAAGCAAATGTTCATCATAACGTACTGAGGAACATACACATTTTTGGTGCTATTGGTGATTTCAATACTAACTGTAAGAAATTAATCTATCAAGTTAGTCAAGAGGCATACGTACAACTTCTAAATAATTAGGGAATTCAGCCACAATTTCAAAGGCATTTACATTCTTAATTTCCTAGGGACCTGATCTTTCTTTCAAAAAATATCAGACTCAAAAAGTGAAGAGAAAAACCGTATTATGCACAGTCTACGGGAGAACCTTGTAGAATGCTAGGACTGCTTAGAACTAGACTGGAAAACATCAGCTTTGGCTGTGAGTTTGTTTCTCCAGTAAATCAGAAAAACCCCTGGTTCTCCTGGGTATAAGAGCAAAAAACCACTTATAGAATCCAATGACTCTGAGTAGCGCAGAAGTGTTATCATCACATTTCAGTATAACTTGACTATCCAGACTTCCCAATCTTGTCTAGCCCCTAGCCAAATAACAAAACAGCAATCTTTTGGATCCGTGCTCTTTAGTTCAAGCTCCACAGCTGAAGCCTTAGAAGAAACAATCACAATTATTTCCAAATAATGGCAAAACTAGTTTCCTGTTGATTCCTTGTTCTTAGGTGTGGATTCTGAATGATAAAACAATGCATTTGAGATGCAATCCTATAGCAGAAGTCAGTTATGTCTACTAGATGTGGCCTGATCAAATTAGACAAATTAGATCAAATTAGGCTGACAACAGGAACAGCTAGATTAATGACACTGTTGCCAGATCCACAAAAAAAAAAAAAGACTTTCCAAAAACCTGTAAATTTCAGTCTTGCTCAAGGAACCTTTCTGGAATTATTTTTAATACAAATGTAAAAAAGTTTAAGACTATAAAAAGTCCTATAGTCTGAGCACTAATGGAAACATTCCAAGTCTAAAGGAAAAAATCCATCATGATTATCACCAAATTTTAAAATCTCATACATGTATGAAGGCTTTTCTTCTTAATGAAACAACAACTCTCACAAAGGCAGTCCGAAACATAGAAGATGTTTATAATGAAAGTTAAAAAAAAAAAAAGGAAAACAATACTTCCCTTACCATTCTTACATATCTGACACTATTAAAAAGTTACTCAGGGTGTTTTGTCAGTACGAAGTAAGAATGCAGGTGCAGCTAAAGCAAAATGCTGACTCAGTGGGATAAAGTACTAGTTAAATGGATAAACAGCATACGCAGTCATCAGCCATAAGAACGTGTTGCAATAATTACTGAAGTTCATATTTATGTAAGGCTTTAATTTCCTGGGTATCTGAACCAGCAAACACAACATCCTGGGCACTGTGTTACCTAGATATCTGAGTAACTCAGGCCATTTGCCGCACCAATGACTAAACAGGTCATCTCACAGAATCACAGAATCGTAGAGGTTGGAAGGGACCTCGAAAGATCATCTAGTCCAACCCCCCCTGCCAAGGCAGGACCACCTAGAGCACATCACTCAGGAACGTGTCCAGTCGGGTTTTGAGTGTCTCCAGAGAAGGAGACTCCACAACCTCTCTGGGCAGCCTGTCCCAGTGCTCTGTCACGCTCACAGTGAAAAAGTTTTTCCTCATGTTAACCCGGAACCTCCTATGCTCCAGCTTGCACCCGTTGCCCCTTGGCCTATCACTTAATGAGACCGAGAAGAGCCTGGCTCCATCTTCCTGACACTCACCCTTAACATATTTATAAACATTGATGAGGTCACCCCTCAGCCTCCTCTTCTCCAAGCTAAAGAGACCCAGCTCCTTCAGCCTTTCCTCATAAGGGAGCTGTTCCACTCCCTTGATCATCTTTGTGGCTCTGCGCTGGACTCTCTCTAGCAGTTCCCTGTCCTTCTTGAGCTGAGGGGCCCAGAACTGGACGCAATACTCCAGATGTGGCCTCATCAAGGCAGAATAGAGGGGGAGGAGCACCTCCCTCGACCTAGTGACCACAGCCCTTCTAATGCACCCCAGGATGCCATTGGCCTTCCTGGCCACCAGGGCACATTGCTGGCTCATGGTCATCCCTCCGTCCACCAGGACCCCCAGGTAGATCATACAGTAGATCAGCCAATCAAATTTTTATACAAGGGAATTCAGAAGTATTATGTTTTCACACAAAGTTTACTCCATGAAATAGAAGGCCTGGTAACTGCATGGAAGGCATGGGTGCAGCAATAGTTGCTAATCCCTAAAAATAATGAAATTATTCTGTTGAGATTTTGGCAACTGCCTAGTGACATTGAAGTACCATTACATACTACAGAGATGAAACTTCTTAAAATGTGCAAAAGTGGTGTAATATTTAGCAAACACCACCAAAACACTTCTCTTAAATGCCCACAAAAGAAGTAAAATATGGTGAGTGGCAAATCTCCATTATTTGAAAAATAGGTTCCCCTCAAAAACATTCCCCCTACCTTTGTATATAAAACTATACAGACAGATTGTATATAAAAGGCAGATCATCTCTGATTCTAATAATGTTTAGTTTTTTGTATTCAAAATCAACAATGTATTTTGCAATCCAATGATGTGATATTAGTAGCAGCCTTTATTGAATCTGTTTTATATTCCTCTTCTGGTCAAACTACGCTATGCAAGCACCAGTCCATGACGTACATTTATAGAAATAGCTGAATTGCTGCCAAAAAATACTTTTAACTATTAAGACTATACTGGTGAAACCCAGCATCTCTGAATTTATCCTGCTACAGAGCACAAGATGCAAGCTTTTTGTGCCTCACTAATGTCATTCAACATTCATTTTTAGCCTTTATCAATGGTTAAGAATTTGATTCATTATCTGAATTCTAACTCTGAAAAATTTTGCGAAAGAAATTCTCTCTGTACCAAAGGAGTAGTGATGCCTTAGTAGGATGATTTAAAAAAACTTGGCTTTTTGTGTATACTCATAACTGTTGGAAAACCAGCCAAAGCCATAGATGGGTCTAAGCAGGTGGAACAGCCTCAGGCGGCTCTGATGAAATGAATGCAAAATGCCACAAAGTGTGATAATTAGACATGCTTAATTTTTTCCCCCTCTGTCTTTGGTCACACGGTTCTAGTTTTGCTCTTTTTTCCAAAGGAAGGTAAGAGTCTGTTTTCCTCTCTTCTGTGAATTAAATAGTCAAGAACCACCTAAGGACACAAAGCCAAGGAAAAGAGATGAACTGCTGCTACCTAACGGTATTAATTTAAAGTGTATGCTGAATTATATTTTGCAAATAATTATCTTCCTAGCAGGTATAGCCTTCTATGAGGATGTAACTAGGTGGGTAGATGATGGAAGGGCAGTGGATGTGGTCTATCTCGACTTCAGTAAGGCATTTGACACCGTCTCCCACGGCATACTTGCGGGTAAACTGAGGAGGTGTGGCCTGGATGATCAGGTAGTGAGGTGGATTGTGCACTGGTTGGAAGGAAGAAGTCAGAGGGTTGTGGTCAACGGGGCAGAATCTAGTTGGAGGTCTGTGACTAGTGGAGTCCCTCAGGGGTTGGTGCTGGGTCCGGTACTATTCAATATTTTCATCAACGTCCTTGATGAGGGAACAAGAGTGTACTCTCAGCAAGTTTGCTGATGATACAAAACTGGGAGGAGTGGCTGACATGCCAGAGGGATGTGCTGCCATTCAGTGGGACCTAGATAGGCTGGAGAGCTGGG
>VWZZ01006959.1:503588-579820 GCA_013399095.1 Psophia crepitans
TGTGGTCAGTAGGTCGAGGGAGGTCCTCCTCCCCCTCTATTCTGCCTTGGTGAGGCCGCATCTGGAGTATTGCGTCCAGTTCTGGGCCCCTCAGCTCAAGAAGGACAGGGAACTGCTAGAGAGAGTCCAGCGCAGAGCCACAAAGATGATCAAGGGAGTGGAACAGCTCCCTTATGAGGAAAGGCTGAAGGAGCTGGGTCTCTTTAGCTTGGAGAAGAGGAGGCTGAGGGGTGACCTCATCAATGTTTATAAATATGTTAAGGGTGAGTGTCAGGAAGATGGAGCCAGGCTCTTCTCAGTCTCATTAAGTGATAGGCCAAGGGGCAACGGGTGCAAGCTGGAGCGTAGGAGGTTCCGGGTTAACATGAGGAAAAACTTTTTCACCGTGAGCGTGACAGAGCCCTGGAACAGGCTGCCCAGAGAGGCTGTGGAGTCACCTTCTCTGGAGACATTCAAAACCTGACTGGACACGTTCCTGAGTGATGTGCTCTAGCTGGTCCTGCCTTGGCAGGGGGGGTTGGACTAGATGATCTTTTGAGGTCCCTTTCAACCTCTAACATTACGTGATTCTGTGATTCTGTATATTGTTTCACCAGTTTCTGTCTTTTCATATTGGGAAGTGAGATATCTTTTACTGTTACTGCTATTTACAGCACAGAAGTCAATACATAGATTTGTCAGCACACTCTAGAATTTCTATTTAATTTTTTTAAAAGCTTTCGCATTTACTGAAAAATTTTTGCTTTCATATTTATACCTTTTAAGAAAATCAGCCTCATAGGTGAAACTCTGTCAAACCTTCTAGCTCTAAAATCTTTTTGTTCTTGTTGACTTCTACTAAAAGTACAGAAGGGAACCAAAAAGCAGTAATTTTTTTTCTTTCAAACAGATTGTTCTGACAATCTCAATAGCAGTTTCTGTGTGTTCTAGCATCTGCTGAGACACAAAAACAATTAGGGTGAAATCACAGCTCTAATTAAGATAAGGTGCTTGACTTCAACAGGGATTATGATTTCACTCTTGGAATTCTAATTTGGGAACTGTTTGCGCAGTTAAGCATGTGGCACAGAAAGACTGGCATCATCTACATAGTGCATATGCCATCTGTATGCTTAAATTGGAACAGTATCACTCAAATAGCCATTTTCTAGAATTTAATTCCCTTCAGTTGCAATCTGGAACATAACTTTGTGAGCAGAAGGGAATTAAACGTTTCTGTGCAAAAACCATAACAACAAGTTTCTAGTTCATCAAGAACTAGCTCCAAATCTGTTTTTCGTCTGTAACGACAAATACAATTTTTTCATGGAAACATAGTATTAAGCCACATGTAACTGTTACAGACAACCATCACAAATTTACCTCCAATGGGGTTATACAGAAACAGATTCTTCAATTAACCCTTAACAGCCCAAAGCAGTAAGATAATATTTAATGCCTAAAAAAAGGAGGATTGTTCCTCGGCTTAGGAACTTTAACAGACTTCCTGGAGCATGAGTTTAAATTATAATTTTTTTAAAAGGGGCTTCCTAAATGCATGAGTTGAGGATCCCCTTTCCTATTTTTTTTTTCAAATAGGCTGTAAAGAGTTAGTTAAGGTGCTGATGAGATGAATATGAAGGCAGGGCTGAGTAGGTAGGTGGGACCTACTCGTGTTCCGTTATCTTTGTTGTAAAATTGGTGTGCGTGATCTAACAGGACAGGCAGAAACAATTTCCCAGAAAGCAGTAACATTCAGCCATCAGCAGGCAGTTAGTTACAGGACTGAGGAAGACACAGGATGGTTCACTAAGTTCATTACCTCACAGGATGAAGACTGCGTGCGATAACTTGGCACAATCTTAAAGGTGATACTTCCACGCATTTCCCTCTGCAAAAAGAGAAGCACTTCATTAAAGACTAAGACAATGAAGATAAAATTTCCAAATCATTAATGCTTGAAAGGAAAGCATCATAGTTGGAGAGCAGCAGTATGTTTTCCTAAAGTAAATATCCGGGAAAGCTAAACTGCTATGGCTAATTTGTCATTTTACTTATAAACAAACATTTCAAATTGTCTCTCATTAATCTAAAAGACAAACACACATATTAGTTTGTTTGCCTGACCAATTTTAGAATGCCTAGAACCTAAAGCTGCATTTTAAGGTGAGAGATTCAGAGTTGTGCATGTTTCTTCCATATCAATCTTTCCTTTGTAGCTATATTCTCGTGATCCACAATGTCTTTGCTACTAAAGTGACATTTTCTTCCCTTTCATCATACATGTTATATTTAAAATATGCAAAAGCATATTCACAGTTTTTGCAAAGCTGCATGTTACTGTACTAAAGGTAGAAGTGTAAGAAATAGTCTTTCATCAGAACAGAACATGGGGTCTACCAGTTTGTATTTACTATAGTATAAGAATATTGATAACAAGTAGTAACTGCAGAACAGCAGCAGATTGTGACAACGTATTTGCTCAGCCATATTTTCTTAAATGACAGTTTGAATATAAGTGCCACCGCATGGCTGACAACTGCAGGACTCGATCTGAGCAGAAAGGTAAGCAGATCACTTCAAGCGATCTTGGAGGTTTTCCCCCTTTCTCTCTTTGGCGCGCTGTGAGCCAAAAACCTGCTATTTCCCTGGACTTACTGACTCTTTTAAGCTTGTCTGTATAGTTCTGGACATAATAAGAGGATTAGTGATATCATCCAAGATCCCAAGCTTAGGGTTGCATGCAGAAAAATTTGTAAGTATTACCGAAGATCAAACTGACTCTACTAACAAGGCCTAACATGGAGTTTTCCTGCAAAAAGCCAGACTGACTGAGCTCAAAATCTCTGTCCTTGGATATTTTCAAGGCTTAAGCAGACAAAACCCTGTGCAACCTGGGCTGAACTCATTGTTGACCCTGCTTTGTGCATGAGATTGGACTGGAGACCTATTGTGCAGCGATTATACCAATGGTCCAGAAAAGTTTCTTTTATCTCATAGTATACTCAGTGACTACACTTGGTGTAAACTAAAGATTCAAAATAAGGGCATGATCTTTCTAAACTAACTTGGGATGCGTAATAGGAGGAAAGCAGTATTTTTTCTGTTATCTCTACTAGAGACAAGAGAAGAAACTCCTGCCTTTCAACAAAGGAAACCCACTGTTAGAAAACGCTTTCTAAAATGTAGAAGTGCTACACACTACAGTCAACGGTCTGGAGAGTTTGGGGAACCTCCATTACTCAAGTTTTTTTAAAGAACTGGTCAGATATACATCTCTCAGGAATGATTGGGTGTCAATGATCTTTCCTGCGGGAGTAAATGGAAAAAATAAAATGATACTTGGAGGTGCCTTCTATCATTCCTGGGCATCACGTGTAGAAAAGTCACTACTGAAAAACAAGGGAGAGTCTGTAGAAGGCTTTAACAGCTGAACACAGGAGGACTGTGCATATAGCACATGCAAGCCATCAGGAACAGAAGAAAAGGGGAAGTCACAATGCAATTACATAAAAGTTTTGTGAAAATAAGACAGGCACTTTTATAAAGAACATGAGAAAGATTTAAGGCACTTACAAGCATTTTTTGTAGTTGTTCTACAGTTTGATTTGCCACACTGATTCCGTTTATTTCTCGGATTTCATCCCCTACATGTAGCGTACCTGCGGAGTTAACAAAAAACACAATCACGTCAAACATGCTTTTACAAATTGAGATAATTGTATGACAGTACTAACACTCATACAAAGGCATAAACATGAAAGAATTCTAAAATAATTTTTTGGGCTTTTTTGGGCAGAAAAGTACTTTGGTAGCTATGTACTAGCTACAAGAGACTACGAATCTGTGTCTCAGAGTGCAGTCAATACACCAGCATGAGATGCCCAGGCACCCTGTAAAGTACATGGGGAAAACATCGGTCCCTTATAAGGACACTGTAAAAACTCACATGCTGAACAGAAACCCACCTGCAACTAGTCAGCTGGAAACATTCAACAGAGATGTTCAAGCAATATTTTATCAGATGACTACTTAATGCTGTTCAGCTTCTGGACATAGTTTTAATTTTATCTGTCAGACTGCTGTATTTTTAAATTTCTCTGATTCTGATTTGCTATAGTTACAGTACGCATTTTCTGTCTGTAAAATTGACTTCAGCTTGAATGTAAATGATTGGTGTGAATATCTACCATGTCAGATGACAAAACAAACATCTACTTAGCTTAGAGAAGTCATAACAGACCTGCTGAAGCTGGGATGGGAATGGTATGCTACAACGTGGCTCCAAGACACCACAAAAGCTCAACAGGGAGGAGACAGCAAATGAATTGATTATCTTCAAGATTAGAAGCAACATAGCAGGCTCTTTTTGGATGATGATTTCTCACTTGAGTAGCTCAAGCCCACCTAATTCTCTAGCAGTTCTCCAAAAAAACTTCCATGGTTTATTATTAGCCAGAAGGTGTTTTTTATATATAATGAAATACGACAAGACCATTTACTTCACATACATTACTTTCTGCTATATGATTTAAATAATTTGTACCAGTATCCTTTTCTAAATACTGTACCTAATAGAATTACCATACCTAATATAGTTTATCTTATTTGGAAAAGTAGCAACTGGCAAACATTTCCTAATCTAAAACTTATCTATGGAAAATTGCCTGAGAAAAGTCAATCAACTAGAATTCCGAAAAATCCTTAAAATTATTTTCCTGAACTAAAATAGTTGGTGTTCTCAAAGAATACCATGCAAGCAAAACTTTCAGCTGGACAAACGCATGAAAATCAAACTGTGTGCTTGCTAAACAAAGCACAGCCTGAACCAAGAAGAATCCTGAAGAGCTCTGTTGCCGTGATGCCCTTTGGGATCTCTTCTGCAAAACAGAAGCTCACTTGCCAGTGCTACTGGAGAGCCCACAGTTTAACTTTCACTACTCTCAAGAGTAAGTCCTTCAGCCACATTAGATGCTTCAAACAGCTCTACAGGAGCTGATGTGCTGTTAGTGAAATAATAAAAAAAAAGACTGATCACAACTCTTGTTTATCACAATTACTAGTTTACCAAATGTGAATGCAAGAGTCCTGCATTTGAATTGCAAATTCATCTAGTTCGCATATAGAATATTAATGACCAAATCTCTAGTGAAACACTTTGAAAGTTCAGTTTTGGCCGACTTTCTTAGGAAAGCACCCAAACCCAATTCTTAAAAAACATACTAAAAAATGAGGCTCTGTGTTGACTGTATCGTACCAAAATGAAATTGTGTTTGAAGTGAGTATAATTGTTATTAAGCTACAATATTGAACCACGAAGAGCATATGCCCTGGAATAATATAAAGATTCTTTAGCATTATTTATTCAAAATATAAATCTGATGGAATTAAGTATTAGAATGAGAATCAGACTCATTAATATCTCTGTATCAAATAATTTCAATAGTGCACTTAAATAAAATCCCCTCTTCTGGAGCATTTCCTATTTCTGTTACTCTGACAGAAGTGAATATTGCTTTGCTCATGCCTGGAATGGAGTAGTACACATAAAAGGTGGGAATAAAGTATGGACATTTAGCAGTAGATGGTAATTCTGTTTTGGGGGGTGGATATATTGATAAACCACAGGAAGACATTTTCAATCTGAGGAAAGAGGCTTTTATTATTTACAGAAACTTTTTACTCTTTATAAATAATCTTGTTCTAGAAGAGTGTTCTTGACATCTTTGAACAATAAGTCTTCCATACCAATCGTAGCTCCCATGATACCTATTCTTAACTATCTAATTTTGGTTCCTTTTGGTTCCTATTGGCAGTGCAGTGCTTATTTGGAACCTAATTCGTGACATATTGATGTATAACACATCTGTAATACAAAGAATGGATGTATTTCTGGAGTAAATGATTTCCTTCTTTGTCTTTGCAAGCTGAAGTGAAGACAGCTTTAGGAAGTATGTGCTCTTGCTCTGCACAGAAGTATGAGAAATCCTACCCTATTAGGAAGAAGGCAGAAAAATTCGTGGAATCTTTATTTGGAAACACGTTCTGTAGCCAAAAGAAAATCCTGTAGCTTGGAAAGTGGAATGTTTAAAAAAAATAAATTAGTGTGAGTTTTTACATCAAGTCTCTTTGAGAATGTTGCATAGACAATGTATAACCGTTGTTTTCCTGATGAGGTTAAATGAGCAGCCGATAAAGTCCTCTCTCATCTTGGAATTATTATTTTTTTAAATGCCATACTGGGATCTCTTCTTAAATGCATCTTAAGAATGAATTCACATCTAAGCATGTATCCCCCAAAATCAGTCAGTAGCAAAACCCCTATGGGTTAAGTTACTGAGAGCTCCTGAAAACTCATGCAGATCCCCTGAAAATAATATTTACAGCATCAGTAGTCTAAGCAAAAGCCACAGGCAAAAGGTAAATGGACAGCTGAGGTAAGTTAAAGTACCAGAAAAGTGAAAGTCAAGACATAATTAAAAGCCTGAGATCTAAGATACAATTAATTTACTTATCCTAAAAAAGGAGACAAGTCAACAAAAAGACAATTTTTAACTTTTCATTTTCATTGAGTTGAATCCTCTGGAAGGTGCGAGGAGGCAGCATCTTTATAAGCCTATCTTCCTACTTCAACTTCCCCACCTTTTGAGTAAGGACAGCTACAACCAGCAGGATGAGATACAGCTGGCACAGAGACAGGAGGCAGACAGGCAGACTGTACAGCAGCTACTACTTCGTGATGGGGAATTGTGCAGTTTGCACTCAATGCTGCTAGACCTGAACCGATACAGTTCCTGTAACCCTCCCATTAGATCTATTATCTAGTCATTGCTGTTATTGCCTGGCAGTTTTCCCTATAGCAAGAGGAGACAGCAGAAACAACAACATAACCCCCCGCCCCCCCAAACAAATAAAAGTGACAGATTCTGCCAATAGGACTGAAAGACATGGTGGTGTGCTCGAGATCACTGTCAACGTACACTTGCATTGTTCTAGTAAGTGAAAATATTCTAAATATAGGTATGCTGAACAAAGCAGTGAAGAAAAGAGGCATCTAGAGCACTAGCAACATTAGAAACATTAAAAAAAGATTACAATATTACAGAAACACTGAAGGATAGTTCATTTTCAAACTAAACCTATATGCAGAAGAGCTACTTTAGTTTGGTGAAGCACGTATAGAGTGGGTTAAATTTCCAGAATTTTTAGAAATAAGAGAAACCATATAATTAAAAAGAAAAGAACAGAGTTCTAATGGGCATAGTTGGATTTTTTAACCCAGTTTTAATGGGTTTTAAAACTTTTATTATCCCCATTACAGAACACAGTCCTCTGAAACAATGTTCTGCAGAGGGTCACTACTATCTAAGTATAGTTGGATGAAGATCTTCTTCCTGTGAATCTTAGAGCAATCCCCTTTTAAAATTCACTTTTAGAAGTCAAATAAATTCCAATTCAGAGGGTACTCTAAAGGAATATAGAAATCTACATGAACTACATCTTTGCATGTATGGAAAGTTTTCTCTTTCCTGCTTCTTAACAGGTTTGATCATGTCAAAGAGCCAAAGTGAATACATCAGGGAAAGCCTCGCTGTAAAAAGGTGTTGACTGGAGATGAGAAAAGATTCGTGTCTGCAGGGTTTGCTAGAGCAGTGAAAACTGAAAATAAAAATTCAAGTTCTAGGCACAAGAAATATTTTTATTTCAGAAATTGTTTTGATAAACCTCAACATCAAAAGTACAAAGATCCTCAAGAATTGTGTGAAAATATATGGAGAAATTCAAAATTTTTGTTGAATAAAGTACTGTAGCTAGTCTAAGGATTTTAATTTTTTTTTAAACAGAGGATTAAGCAAGTACAGCTCTGTAAATTATTGGCATTTCAACCTTTTACTGAGCTATAGTCCCATTATCCTAATTAAGGCCTAAATGAAACATAGTGAGCCCTCATTTCAAAATGCTCGAAGACATCTGCAACTGGAAGGTAACAAAGGCAGTTAACAGGACTCCTTCCAGAAACAGAGGTACACTATTATGGATAGTAGCAATCAAAATGAGGAGTGTGTACTGTTACATGGTTTATACAAAATTACCTAAGTAATTACGTTTAAAGACAAAACTGTTTATGACACGTGATTACCTTGCCGGTGAATCATTCCTCCATGCATAATTCTTGCCACAATGCAATGGTTGAGCTCATTCATTTTTAAAGTGATTCCCTACAAAAAGAAATGTTTATACCCTTAAAACAAAACATTAAGCAGTGCGATTCTTGAGTGGTTAAGAACAGTCACTTTTCCTAGAAGCTTGAAGGCAGGGTATAAATTTTAAGGTTAAAATAAAAACTTTGACACTTACTTAAATATGAGCAATGAAAACAGATGCTATTTGTAAGTGAAGATGCAATCATTGATGAGCACATATGATTCTGGCTTGTTAAAAACGTAAGTTTGTATTGAGGTGCTAAGCGTGTGGTTTGGTTTAAAGACTAATCTGGTATAACTACTACAAGGTTGTTTTTTTAAAAAAACAGCTCTAGTGATACAGCAGTAGTATGAATAAGCACATAGCATTTTAAGTTAAGGATATACACAGGAGGATAAGTATCTACAATAGTTGTTGAACTATTCCAACTATACCGGCAACCCTACTTCAAAGTGCAGGGACTGTCATTAAAATCTTTATAATATTGGCCTCACCCAGTACAGAGTCAAGAAAAATACTGAGGTTCCCTCCATACCATTGGTTCATCTGTGTTCTTCTGGAACTGCACTAGTCGAACTCGTGTTACATTCTCCATATCCATGTCGCCGTTGGCGCTTTCTGGAGAATCTCCGTTTAAGTATGGAGAGGTGGGAGGAGGCGTAACTCTCAGCGCTTCATCACTGTAAACTTCATGTGCCACTACATCGTGAGTTTGAAGTAAGGCCTAGAGGAGATTATAGCAACAAAATATCAGACTTAAATCATCTCTGATGCACCCCACTCATTCCTTAGAAGTATTTTTGAAGCTTCCCAGAAATTAAAGAAAACTCAAGATATTTGTGCCTCACTTTATATATAGGAACTTTTCTCTTAAAGGAGTCTAAGATAAAGTTCAGCAGGCTGCAAATGCATACATACATACATACATACCTAGCCTTTAAAATCTGCACAAGTAAGCCTAATTTTCTACTGTAGATACCTCAATGAGAATGATGCTGCTTCCCTCTATCCCATCTTCTTGACACCTGCAAGGTGTCAGAATTAAGCCATCTTTATTTATGTGCCTAGACACAGAATTAGGAAGTTGCCTTTCTGAGCAAACTATTCTGTAATAATTACCCTAGAAAGTGAAAAGGTATTCACATCCCATGGTATTTCATTCTAATAAAGACAGACTGTGGATCAGTACTGACTGAAAGAAAGAAATACTGGGTTTTGTTGTTTACTAGCATAATCATTTCAATATTCTCCCCTTCATGTAAAGCATGGACCACACTAAGTTCAAAATATCTGATAAAGATTACAGTCTAAACGAGCAAACTGCTCAAATACTACTTTATTAGTTTTACTCTGTTTCTTGAAGCAAAGAATGATACATGTAATTTATTAAGTGTATGTAAATATCTTTGATAAGCGGAACAACTGAACTCTAAGTTAGGGAAAATACACAAAGCCTACATGACTGTAAAAAGCATATATTATTATGAGATAGAAGTTGGACAAAGCGTCAACATTTGCAAAGCACTATTCAGTAGTGCCAGGCTTTCTTATGGGATGACATTCCACTTTCTCCAGGATATCTTCATGAGCCCCGTGTCACATCCACTTCACATTTGCATTCAACTCTTAATGATGAGCACATTATAGCTAGCTTGTTTCTGTCCAAAAACTACATACGACTTATATGTGACCATACTAGTTCTACGGTATACTAACGCATCAAGGATCAGAGGTAGATTGATCTAACCAAATGGACAAGTTTCTCAGATAAGGATTGATAAATCAAGCCTACTTCTTACAATATCTCTACAATAGTACAGATATCAGCCACTGCTGATTATAATTAACATCTTGTTAATTTTCATTTAAATGTTCATAGCTCTTAACTTGCAAAGCCCATCAGTCTTGCAAGGCTTGAGATTGACCATCAAGAATTTGTTTTGGCAGAGAAATCTGATTCTGCAATGTCTTAGTCTTCAAATAAAACATTTAAGCAGAACTTAAACTGGAAAAAAGTGATTAAAAAACCATCCCGAAAAGATGTATTTCTGAAGCGGAATCTAAGGCAGAAATGGGATTTTCATGGCCTCTACGGAATGCTAAGCTTGCTCCCAAGATATATCTTCCAAAATGTACCGTGTTACAAAAGATAACTTCAAAAACAGTTTAAGTTCCCTTTCCTCAAATCAGTTTTAATCCATAATTGGGAATCCAGCATTATAATGACGGAAAGGAATTCCCTAAACCAGCAATGCTCTGCCCACATTCCATTCTCTTTTTCCAGTGTTTCAAGCCCACTTGCCCAAATATGTTTTTAGTTAAATACTGAACTGTATCTGCATTTTCTGTTTTTCATCTTGTTTTGTCAACCACTAAGCTTGCAACTATTCTTCTTCTGTACTACTGAAGTAACATTTCATATTTAGAGATCTGGACCACATATGTAAGTTAAACCACTTTAATTAAATCAATTCTTAATTTGATTTATTTAATGGAGTGTAAACTTTGGTGTGAATACTCCTATCTAGGTTTAAGGATTTAGCTTAATTCTTGTTCTAGTACCTGGAAACTGTTTGCAGTTGTCCCAAGTAAGACCAGAACGTCTGTGTGCGCTCATGCCATAACTACGGCCATTAAAAAAAAATCCAATGTAGGAGCAAGTGTGGTCTTGGCTTTGTGCGCAAGCGCTCTTTAACAGAGCGGGATGATCTTCGGTGCTTCCTTCAGCTTAATCTACTCAAAGCTACTTACTCAACTTCATGCACCTGTCTCCATGCTTTAATATGATGGTTTTTATGTAATTTAGGGCCTCAACATTTGTTTCATATCAAATATTTGGCTTGCTTTATACTGTGTTTTTAGCAATAATATGTATTTTGTAGGAGGTTCAAATATGGTAATTTGAATATTTTTAAAGGTTCGTCATAACAGTAGAAGACTTCTGAATGTTCTAACAAAATTTACATGAATTCAGAAACACCATATACTAAAGTACAGCAAGTTCAATTTAAATATTGAAAACGTTTAATATAAAAACTGCTATTGGACTTTACTTGCTTTACTTTTTTTCATGCATTTCAGTTCATTTTGATAATTTAGATTTTTTTTTTCTTTGCAGAACATGTTAATCCTGCTGAAAATAAAAGTTTAGTGAGAACAACTGCTTTCCACTGTACCGCAGGATCACTGTCTGCAAAGAACAGCGTAGGAAGGGACATGATGATGGATAAAACTTCAATATGCAATTAAGTAAAAGTCTCCTAGGTACAGGAAACATTTCAGCTGTTGCCACATACTAGACATATATAATAGAACCTTTTACAGATAAAAATGGCACATTTGAAAAACTTCTCAAAGTTGTGTAATGGAATAAAGGCTCCTTGAAATCTGTACACAACAAATGAGCTACGTGATAATCTTTTGAATAATTCTTCATTCTCTGCTAAAAGACTTTTATGCAAAATTTGCATATATTTCTTTAAATTAAAATGTTAAGCATGTACAGACTAAATTAATGATTATTCCTGTACTTACAAGGCACACAAGGGTAAACCAGAACTAAAACAACAAACAACTTTGAACTCGAAGATCTCAGGCCCAATAAGAATACTTACAAATGCACACTTTGTTGGCTTGGGTTCTTCAAAGGCCTATACATAGTCTAAGCTACTAACATTGTGTTTAAGTAAACAAGACAGACTATATTTCACTCTATATATACCTTCACTGTAGGTATACACATCAGATGATAATATAAATAATAGTAAAATACACAGTTATCACAGAGGTGTTAACGCACACAGTCCTACTCACTACACCTTACTGCTTCAGCCTCTGTGCATCAGAGCTCAGTAACTTACTGACCAGAGTACTGCTCTGTGCAAGGCTTGGTGAACACATTGAGTGTAGGCCGACAATATTGTTTTCTACAATTACTGCTTTTTCTAGTAGTATCTATTCTAAAGGCTTTGGCTCTGAAGGAAAGTTTGGCAGAATACCACATCCATAACAATAATTTTGTAAGGTCTGCAACCTTAGAAAAGGTGTACCTGGGAGCTGGAGTGGGAATGATGGGAACACCTCTGACATTTGGAGGCTCTTTGGTATCTGCACCCTAAAGGTATGGGCCCACAGCAACACATGCCGATTCAACCGCGGCTCAGCATGTTTCTGCCCTTCCTCTCCAGCCCGGACCGCATGTCTCTGTCCCCTTGCTCATTCTGGCTCTGGCAGTGTTCCACTCGTGCCTAATTCTTTTTGCTAAACGGACCGTTGGTTCGTTGGAGCAGTTTCCTACTAGTTTAGCACAGTGCAATACCGTCAGATATATGTCAGAACAACTGCAAGGGAGAGGAGGAAACATGGGGAGAAGGGATGGGACTCCATCGGCTAGCAAGTTAGCTTGGGATGCCATAGACTAACTTACTGGAATTACCCATCGAAAATATCTGTTACGGAATTGTGGCTTATTCCTTATAAAAATAAGCCCTTTTATAGAAGTGCAGCAGAAGAATTCTAACAGCTGGTTTTAAATTTATGAGGATATCAGGTGGAAACAGAATACCTATAAAACATGATTTACAACTCACTTTTCCTGTCACCTGATTTGATACATTACATTTTTATATGTCACAATCATTTTTAATGATGCCTACTCTGAAAAGAATTTATACTTTAAAAAATGCTCTTTCTCCACAGCCCCTAATGTTTTTGCAACACTGTATGGTAACTACACATAAAAAAGATAAATGAAATGAACCTGTCAGATTCCAAATAAAGAAGCCGAGTATCAGAGAGTACTGTTCTTGTGTGATTTTTTTGTCTGTTTTATTTTTCTTTTTTTCTGTCTTTCTTATAATATGGCTGAGTACCATTCCACCTTGTTTTATGTTCTATTTCAAGCAAGTATTCCTGTTAAATATCGAACCAGATTTGTTACAGACTTAGGACAGGTATCATTTCCAGGCAATGACGTATCAGTGTGTTGCTGAGTACAACATAAAAAGCCAATGTCTGCATTAGCAATTAGTGCAATGAAATAAGAATGGATCAACAAGTAGAACAACTGGGTTAGTGAGGACCCAATGTACACACTGAAGGCATTGCGGGAGTTTTTACTTCTGACCAGCTTCCATCTTGCTCTGTGGGCTGAATGCCCATCAGCTGCTGGATTACACTGGCTCAGCTTCTGGTGTTTATCTGAAAGGAGTCTAGTTTGCATGCTCTGAGATCCTTACATGATACAAGCCAAAGCACTGGAAAGGGACAATAAGGAGATTCACTTCAAAAACACTCTCCTGATCCGATATAAAGTACTAAAATAAATGCACCCAAAGCTACAGTGGCCATCAAAAGAACACACTGGGACATGCAGCTATCCAGATTTCATCTTATACCTGAATATGAGGTTGGTTTCAGCTCACTCTTGTCTGGAAATTAGGTTTATCCTTCAGACTTATAGTAATTCAGCTTTCGGGTGAGAAAATTCCACAAAGCTCCCTGCATATAATCCTTGTGTTAGGGCAAGTCAAATTCATGATTTTAAACTGACAATAGTGTATAGCAGATTTAAGGAAACGCTTTAATTTCTGAACTTATGAACTTTATCCACAGCGTGAACAAAAGAAATCCTCTAAGTACTTTCAGAAGACTGGACTTCAGCAACTTGAACCAAATTATTAAGCAGTTGCATCCGCAAACTTAGGACAACTACTGCCCACAAATCAGGTTTGTGAAACAGACACAGTACGAGTTCACATGTAACATAAATTCACCAGACTATCGATTTATTGTAAAATAATGTTAAGCACTTATTTTGCAATGACTTCACAAGCCTTTATCCTAACAAGACCTTGGTAAAATGAGAAAGGAGGATCCCAGCTCTACCTGTGGACATTCAAAAGGATTTGTTCTTCTTTCCACGTGCAACGCAGCTCCTCCCAAAGAGACAGTGAAACTGCTCCATAATTAGATTACTCCAAACTGCTGACAGTTTTCAGCACAGCAGTGGAGACCAATAGTAGTAGCAACAGAAGCTATTTTGCCAGACCAGCAGATTAGAAATACTTATTAGTAGTATATAGGTATATATTAATAGGTATATTGTATTATATGCAGTCTCATCACTTGCAGATTTTAGGGAGAACTTACTGAACTTAAGCTTTCTAATAAAAAGAATATAAAAGAACCCAAACCCCAGACCCCAACAAGAGTAGCATTTGCTTACCATGAAATGAGGTTGTGTTAAAATACGCTTTAGCTCCTTTGCATCGTTATTCTCTGGGTAACACGAAATTTCTTCCAATACCTGCAAAACATGTAGGAGAAATGCCCATAGTAACTTTCTTTTAAGTAAAGCTATTAATCAAACAAATGAAAACCCTCACTGGTCAGCCAGAATATCTCCAAATGATTATACAAATGAATGCTTAGGAGAGTGTGACTCTTCCTCCTAGTCCAAGAGAATTAAATACTTCATTTCAATTTTCTTTTTGAGAGAGATTAAAGCAGAAATTTGAAGGAAACAGTTGTTCTTTTTTCAACTGACAGTATTCCTCCAACAGCTAAATATAGGGAGACAGAAAAGAAGCGCCAACTTATAGGTGACACACATTACCATCACCAATTGCTACTTTCACACATGGTATCAATTTACTAAAACATTCAGTTTAAAAGTGAAATTAAAAACACTCATAAAACCTTCCCTTCACAAATTAAATTGATAGACATCAAATGTAGGTGGTAAATCTGCTACCCTACCTCCAAACTCCAGATTTTGTAAAATCTGAGCCATACTTCAGTTTATCACTGTGAGGAGGAGGAGGCATTTGCCTGCAGCC
The DNA here is from genome assembly GCA_013399095.1 of Psophia crepitans. NCBI lineage: Eukaryota > Metazoa > Chordata > Aves > Gruiformes > Psophiidae > Psophia > Psophia crepitans. The sequence goes on from VWZZ01006959.1 coordinate 518,612, forward strand.
TGATACTTCCACCTTTATTTTCAACATGCAACTACTTGGACAACTAAAGCAGTATTTTCCTTCTGGAAGCAGCTCCCAGGATTAACTGCCAGGAAGTTTTGCAGAATAGGACTCCGGGGTGTGTATCCGTGTGACTGCAGTCACTACACAGCGTTCTGGTCTTCCCGTCCATTCTATTTTAATAGCATTATAAATGGTTTCCTATCACATTACCCCCAACAGCTGTACTTATTTTTACTGATAATACAGAATACAACTGTATTTTTTAACTACTTGCAATAAATAAACAAATAAAATACTATTTGTCAGGTATAAGAATGAAGAACATCTGTGTCTATTTATCTTTCATCTCAACGGGTCACCTTCACTGCATTTCTCAATCTGCTCTTCCTAGAACTATCTGTGATAAACTCAGGTTTTTCAATTTAAAAAGCTGGTATCTAGAAACATAATCTTTTTTGTGGCTTTGTAATATATATACTGAACATGAAAGAGACTGCATTTACCCAACAGAAATATTCCTTTTAAGACTGCTACCGTTGCAGCAAAGGTTAAATGATGAAACTGAGTAATATGTATATAAAATCTTATAGACATATTGGAATTCTGCAAGTTTATGCAATGTTATGTAACTTAAATAAGCAACGGTAGAAATCCAGAAATAATTCAGATTAGGAGCCAGATTACATATCAATAGCTTAATAAAGAAAAAAGTTCCACTTCAAATACAATCAAACTTTCAACGTAAAATATACATTTTAAAGCCATTACCTCTTTGGCTCTCTGTACAGCATCACTTGGAGGATTCCTGATTTGTGGTGAAGATTTTGTGTTTATTTTGTCATAAAGCTGAAATAAGAAGAAAACAAACTACTGAAATCATATGCTATTTTTACATAAAGTAACGATGAGTGCTAACAATAGCCTGCTTATGTTACCATGATTAAGATGATTGTTAAACTGCAAGTCCCACAGATGTTTTGTATACAAAATCAAGCAGCTTAGGGTTTTGGCTTTTCATTTTTAAACATTTCCTGATTTGAACCGTGCCATAGATTCAGAGTTCATAGGATGACATGGGAAAGTTCAAGAGGTTAAGGGATTCTGCAAACCTCCCATGCTTTTTCCACAGATTTACAGAAACTATATTTTGCTACTAGAAGTGATCCTATGAATGCAGAATAAATGCTGTAAGTGATACATTCTGCTGTAACATATCCCACTTTTCTCAAGAAATCAATCCTCAAACATTCCAAACAGTAATTTAAATAAACCTCAGAATATGGGAAAATGCTCTTGAAGATAAAAGCTACAAAAGCCTATGTCTTTAGAGAAGAGAAAACCAAACCTTTCCAAGAAAGAGTGCTCACAAAAAAAAAGAGAGTACCTTTCTTTTACTAGGATTTTTATTGGATGGAAGAATGCCAATATATTTAAATAGTAAAATCATGTATTTCTAAAATCATAAATAAATAAATAATTGTAAACAAAATAACTATTATATATATAAATAAATAAATAATTATTAAAATATACTTCAATGGTAAAAATTCCAGGTTAGTTATAAAAAAAATCACCATCGAACAAAAACTTTTAAAACCCCCTCAGGTATGCAAAACACAACAGGAGAGAAATCTATCTTCCATTTTAAATTAGAGATAGATATTACAGGCTCTATTTTCATAAAAGCTTAAAAGATTGTGCACGTTTTAAAGAAATAAATGTATACTTAGAATAAATAGACACTGTAATAAGTACTATTTTAAAATAAACCACTTTTGACTTACATTTCAAACTATATAAAGACGGTCATGCCTGTAACTATTTCCTATTTATGTTAGACTACTTATTTGGAATATAAGCCAGAAAAAAGATACAAATAGCTATTTTTAGGACATCAGAAAAAATTTTATCACAACGAGGGAGGCAAAATACTGCAGCAAGTTGCCCAGGGAAGTTGTGGAGTCTCAACTTTGGAAATACTCAAAATTCAACTGAAATTCAAAATAGTGTATGTATGCAAACATTTAAAATACACAAGGGACTCTAACACCTTCAGCAAATCCTAACACTGCAAAGGATGAGTTGGTAAGAACCCCCCAATTAGGCTGCCCAGCAAGGAGTTCTGAGAAGCTTACGGATCCACCGTTTGGCTGAGGGCAGCCTCGGATGTCTGAACAAGGGAATCCTGCCGAGCTACAGACATGCCCTCTTCCCTTTCTCACATGCAATACCATGCGGTTTTAGAAGCGATGTAAACTGCAATAGATGCACTCCAGTATCATCACCATTGTCCCCATGTTCCTTAACAATCTGATGCACATGTTGAACATTTCAAATCCATATACAAATAAATACAAAAAGAGGCAAGAATGTCGCTCCAAAAGATGTTGCCTGTAGGACAGCCATACCACTGTCTCGGGGAAAGAAATGCAGGAAAGTCAAGCTGAATCAGTTTCTTCTGCACCTACCCCCTTTACTTGCATACACAATTACTTCTTTTTATCTTTTCTTAAATGAGTAAACAAAACCTACCCAAACTCCATCAACCCCTTTTTGTTAAATATCACATTTATACACCTATTAAGAAACTGCAACAAGCACTGTGTATGGAGTAAAGCGTAGTAGGAGCTGTGGAAAATGTATGATACCCCAATGTGAATATTATTGAATGTATTTTTCTGAGAGTCACACACACACACATCCTGTTTAACAAAATTACAGAAAAGCTAGTATGAAAATATTTTTCTTAGTTATTTCTAGCAGTTGTTTAAAAGCTAAGTTGCTCAAGTTGCTCATTTCACTCAGGTCGGTGTTATTGTGATCCAAAGCAACCGGCAGTTTACAGAAACAATTTTTTCTCACTGCCATGGGAGAGGATAAGTTATCTTCTGAGACTAGGAAGGAGGCAAAAAGCAAAGTAGGAACCAAAGTGCCTCTAAGAATGTTTAGAAAAAAATGAAGGCAAACTTCAGACTAAACAAGGGTGCATTTATTTTTCTCTAGCGCCTTCACGCTGAGGCATGGCACTTAAATTTCATCTTCCAGGAGTGCTACTTACTGAGATTTGCTTCCAAGGCACCAAACCACCAGGAGGGACTCTGAGAGCACTTAAAAGAAAAACTTTCATATTTGCATTAAGGCTTAAAGCCGCTATACTGCCCAAACCACGGGATCCATTGTTTACTCTCTTGGGAACTTTTGAAAATCAGAAACAGACATTTTTGAAATGGTATACTTGAATTCAAGTTAGTTCATGGACTTTTTAGCTTACAAGGGGACCAGGCTACATAACTAAAACTGCTTCTCCTAGCCACATATTCCATAAAGAACAGCTTCAGCTTTAAAATTTCAGTGTAAATAATTTATTTTGTAATTTGTTGAAAAAGGATATATATATCAATAAAACTGGTGTTTTATTCATTATCCTAAAGGGAGCCAAGAGCAGTAGTGTAAGATTTCTATTTGTATGTGAAGTCAAAAAAGATTTCCACATAGGAAAATCCCAATGACATAAAGAAAAATGTAGTTTGTCAATTACTGCACAATATTTTTTAAACACACTGTAGAGGTTTAGCTAATTGTCACCATCTCTGTGCTCTGAATTACTCATAAAACAGGAGCTGACTGTGGCTTTCATAATGTCAAGGTTTCTTTGTCTTTTTATAGATGGGCCACAAATTCTTAGGTTTTAATTGTGGTTCTTGAACATTGTTTTGACCTAAAACTATTTTTAATCCCTTTTCAACAACCAACCTGCTGCACTTATTACTGACATTTCATGTTAGCAACAGCAAAATTTCCTAGTAGAGATAAGCAGTATTGTTACCAAATGGTCTCAGTGTCTATTTTCACATCTTGTCTGGAAACAGCCTGTTGTTCAGGCCACGCAACTTCTCTCTGGTATAATGCATTATAACACTACATTATTTTGCAGAGTAGTGACAAAAATTACAATACACAAGATGAATGCAATTATTACACAATGAAGACAGTAAAACATCAAGACTGTTTTCAAATCATATACATATACATACACAACAATATCCAATGAACCATTTGTCTTGCTCAGGTTCACGTCATTACGTATTCCTAATGCATCCTTAGAAGACATTAAATTAATATTATGTACAAGGTTGTATCAGAAATACTACTTCTACACTAACTGTTTATGTAGTTAAAGCAAAAATATGAACATACAACCAAGATACATATCTTTAAAAACATGTCAAGTAATAATAAGTAAACCCAGAAACAAAGGAAGCATCAGTACCTCACATTTTATTTTTTTTCAATACACCATTTCAACAATGCTTTCACAGAACTTTTTTGGACATTAAAAAAAAAAAAAAAAGTCTGGTTCTAAAATGTCTCTTGTTTGATATGTACTCATATAAGCAGAAGGATGAATCCAGGATATTATTTTGTATCTCTCCTTTCCAATTTTAGTAACTGTGTGTTCAATCTGGACAGAATATTTTAGCATTATGTTATTAAGCCTATTTCAAAAACCACATTAGCTCCAACAATAATTAGTTTCTACTGGTTACTGAAGATGATTAGAAGCTTCCTGCCAGAACACAGCACAAGTCAGTAAGAGAAGCAAAGCTTATACTATGCATTAATGCACCAGAACTGGTGAAGCAGTCCTACTTTCATTGAAATCTTTGAAAAAAGACTGTTTTACAATACTTTTAAAATATTTTTGCACTTAAACGATAGCTATAGCAGAAGCAATTTAGAAGAAGGAGTTTACAGCTCCATAATTTATCCCTGAAATCATGTGAAGTTAGAGGTCTCATTCATATGCATGAACAGGAACATTTGTTCCCTTGGACATAAGAATCCAATACACCTTTACAGGAACGTTTTACAAAATGTTCAAGAAGACTCTGAATGAAACCTGTTCACACACATCAGATTCAAGTAAACATTAATGACCATCACAGCCAGGCTTTATATACTCCTGGGTACAGAACACATCACTACGTGCAGGTAGCTACACTATTCCAATGGCAGAAACCCAGCCTGTTCACAATGCTGTTGTCTCCCAGCAGCCCTGCGACCCTAAGTCCCTCAGGGACCACACCAAAGGTGGTGCCTCGTGGAACAGAATTAACTGGTTCATTCTTCACTGTCCTCAGCAGAATGCTTTTCTATGACATACCAACGGACTTTCACCAGGACAAAAGCTGTACGTGCCCTAAGGATGGGCTTTCTTTTTGCTGGAATGCTCTATTTAGAAGTGATAGCAAATAATTCTGCCCCCTCTCCCCGGTAGTCCAACCTCCAACAACTTCACCCAGCAATAAGCATAAATATAACAATTAAAATTTTCTAGTAATTAAAAAATAATAATTGTTGTAAAATTTCACAACAATTGTAACCTTTGGAATTCCCAGACTTTTGAATACTTTGCATCTCAGTCTCACTCCTCAGCACCAGCTCTTCTGCATTTGCTACACAGACGATCAGAATTAAGAGCTTGCTCTAGAAAAGCTTAACAGCCCAACCAACATATTAACAAAACTTGATATAACAAACAGAAATCGACTTTACAGCTAACTAACAGAATAGTACTGCTTCTTAAAAAGAAAATTTTACTTTAAATTCTGCATGCTAGAACACAAATGCTATGAAAGGAATACCCACAACATGTCAAATAGTATCAGTGGACCAGCTTTCTTCACAGGAATCGAGACTTTTTGTCTTCTGCCTCTACAACGGGAACTCGTTTCTTCTGATGTTTAAAAGCGGGCAGCCCAAAGCCTAATCTACTATCAGGCAGGCGAGACAAAACAACAAACTCTTCTGACTAGTTTTTCAGATGTGCAGAAATTCCTTTTTAACCATTTCCTGTAAGAGGAGTCACACTACTGTCCAAACACAACCCCCATTTCACGTCACACTGAAAAATTTAGATACATGACAACTGGCAGAAATTTAACCTTACTGCCTGGTCTAATCTTGAGTGTAATCAAGGTTAGATCACACAGTGAAATCAGAAACCTATCCAAAAATCTGTATGTTTCTGTGATGCAAACAAGAAACTTTTGTTAAAACAGGAGCTACTGAACGGCTAGAGCACAAAACTCCATGATCTTTCAACACAAATACGCATTTTGTGAGGCTTCAGTTATAATTCAGACAAGACAGATACTGCGTTACCAACCTCAAATATTAAATATCCAAATTGAAACATCTAAAAATAATCATTAAAACATGTCATTATATATTTGACTTTTGCTTTCTGAACAATATAACCATATGCAAACACTGATACTAGAGGACTGTTTTTCATCACTTTTAGGTTTTTGTACCATCTAGAAATTCTTGGCTGGAGGAGCGGCCCCTTGCGCAGGAACATGCACTAACACATGGGCTTGCTGCTCTGTCACCTTTCACAGCTCCCTATCATGGTACTCCATTCATCCCAGAGGTTTCACGTGCTGCAAGTCTGAAAGCAATCCACGACCTACTCAATGAAATAATATTCGCAAGCAGTAGTATCAAAGGAGCGCTGAAATTAAAGACCCACTTAGATAATTGATAGACCACTTCATTCTTTCTTCTGCCAGTTCTGCTTCCCATCTCCTTTTCCATGCCAAATATTACAGCCCTCCTGTGGGTGCCTCTTTCCTTGGGATTCTATGCCCTCAGGAAAACACATCCCTCACGGTAACAAGCCCTATTGGGAAGCATCTGAATAACAAGGTCACAGTCAGCAGGGGCTTTATCTTCAACTTTGTTTAAAGAGGGTTTGTTCATTTAAACCCTCTGTTTTTCACTGTTAAGCACTGTGCCTGAAGCTCACTGTTACCATTTTAGCATCAGTGACCTAACATTCACTTCCCAGCATAATTCTGCAGCACACCCGTATGAAAGTCCCATCTCGTATGAAAGTCCGAAGATTATTTAAGACTCTACTGTGTGACATCTGTAGCATTACAGGTTACAGCTCTCCACAGCATCACTTTTTCCTGTGTGATACACTTACTGTAGAACAGGAGTATGACGAACCTTTGCATTCAAGTGCCTCACACAGTGACATGCTGGGCAATTAAACAGCAAACCAACCTGATTCAATAGAAGGTTTCAGGAAGGAGTTCATCAGCTAAAACAAAGATTCTCTGACACAATATTCACAGAACAAGACAGTCTGAAGCAGTACACTAATCCTGCCTGAACAGACAAGAGTTTCCTTCTGTCATGCCACAGAACTGACCGCTGCCATCACTGCAGCTGCTTACTTCAGGCACTCGGACCTTCAGTAACCCTGTCAAAGGTCATGCGAATTTGAAATACTCAATTTCTTTCTACATATTCACATTCATGCAACACATAAAGTATCTTCTATGTAAAAAAGTTCTTATGGTAGCAAAGAGAGCCCCAAATTTCACTTTAATTTTGATTATTTATGTGATAGAACTGAAATATTATTTTACTTTGTAGAGGAACTTTTATCTGCAAAATGTAGGCTAACTGCAATCTGTTTTTAAAAGTCATCTGTATTCTGACATATTCATAACACGTTACTTGTAGAACAGAGTTACACTTGCTGCTACTTGTGTCAGAAGTCAACAAACCCCCAGATTTTCTTATGCCTTTACCTACATCAGGTAAAGAAAAAACAGTGCTGGGTAAACTCAACCAACCCTGTGGAATTTCAACTTTTAGTCCAAGCTACTTCCTTTTTTGGGGACCATTCCACCTTTGGGCTTCTTCACTTGTTTTATTTTAAATCAAGAACTTAACTGTTTGGGGGAAATAAAGAAGAGAGAAAACCCAAACAAACAGGGCAAAACATTTTTCTCTGTGTATGAGTTCAACTCCCACTGCACACGATCGGCAAACAATTGTCTTCTACAGAGTAAGAATGACCAATTTCATAGTACGGCATACACAAAACCTGAAAGTCTGACTGTATAAAACTGACATAAGAATGAAGCTAAACGCCAACTGGAAAATGTTTAATAAATGTTAGCAGGTTATTAATGCCCACGTTTCTGATGCACGCAGAGTGATACTACACAGTTCTTGGTGGTCAGTGCTTACTACTGGAGAAGGAGGAAACATACTAGCTGATCTACTTCAAGAACTACTAGAATAAAATTCCTTGGCCCTTCAGTGTGCTGTAGATGACAACAAACACTGCCTGTCAGATGTGGTCCTACTGAGCTGCCAGAACAGCATCTTAGTAAAGCACAAACCATCAAGGTTAATTCTACTGAGAATGAATATAAATCAAAGGATGGAAGGTGACAGATATGGTATCTGTTTTACTAAGGTGGAACTCTGAAATGATTGTAGGCTTCCTTGCAGTGGGAAAACACATCCCCCCAAGCCTTAAGAAGTGCACAGGCAAAGGACTGTGTATGCTCTGCCTTCATAGTATTCCAAGGGGCAAAAAGGAACCCAGAAAAAAATCCTCCTCATTGCCTTCACAGGGTCTCTCTATTGGCAGCAATTTCCTTACCCGACAGCTGGAAGGAAAGCACACAGCCCGCTGCCAGTGTTGGCAACACGCAAAGTCGCCAAGTGGCATTACATACCACTCAATATTTTATCTTCTAAATCTTGTACTGATGTATTTTGTATGCTTGGAAACACCAGGGGAACTAGAAGGTTAAGGTACAGAGCACTGAAAAGGTTTTCCATTCTGTTAGGTAGCTAACTGATGGGGTATCTGCTGTACCTAGCTTTTGGTCAAAACTTAAAAAAGTGAAAAAGTCTCCACGGTTAAATTCTCTCCGTAGGTTACAATCCTGTAGCGAAACTGCAGGCAGCCATGAACTGTGGGGAAATCACACAAAATTCAGTCTGAGAATGAGACTATACAAATCTGTGCACCTCCATACGCTAAATCCACCGTGCTTACGTACGTGGGTGTAACCATTTTTCAACTGTAGTTCTTATGCTGCTGGTTTGGACAAGTAGCAATGTTAGCTTTTAAAACGATAAAGGAAATATTTCTACTTCTGCTTATTACATGACACACTGCTTTTCACAGTCTCCACAGAACATGAAATATTTTCACAGTTTGTTCTAAACTGATCTTTGATCTAATTTTACTTTTTAAACTGATGCAGTTAAAAGCAGATTCAAAGACACATTTATGCTAATACTGGTTCAGACCAAATAGCCAAGCGTCAGGATGGTCAGTAATATCTGACATGTACTATTTCTTTGCAACTTTTCACCTTCAGCAACATGAGTTATTTTTAGCTTTACTGTAGAACATACTCATTTTCAGCAGAAACTACCATATGCCATGCACTTACTCTGTAAATTCAAAGTCTTCACACTTCAGAAGTAGAAGAGCTGAGGAAAGGACTATATTCTTACAAAATAAACTGCAAAGTGTGTGTGCTTTTTCCCCACAACCATCCTTTTAAATTGTGCCTCTTGATTTCCTTTGTATTTACCAAGGAGTTGGTTTTGTGGTTTGGGTTTTTTTTTTGTGTCACATAAGTACTGATGATGAGCAGTTATGCTACTCCTCAAAATCACACAAGACATTATTTCCTTCTATTTAATTTCAGGTGCCCCTAAATGCCTCATTCGTGTATAATGAATCCAGACCTCAGTATCTGACAGAATTATATTTCACCATAAATTAGGACTATAACCTAGTAATTTCTCACATATTTTAAGAAAAACCCATATTAATACTCATCATAAAAATTCTATTGGCTATAGAAGCTTCAGATCTCAAAAAGTACTAGCAGATGTTAGAAGATATATCAAACAGTACATGTACATAGCTTGCAAAGAGGAAGAGGCTGCAATTTAGCAAAATTCTACATCATATGTGATACATGTAGGTAAACACATGTTCTGTAAAATTGGAAAGTGTAATAAGCAAAGCCTGGGGTTGAATAATCTTAAATAAATACATGCTACACTTTAAAACCATAGTGACCAAAAAAAAAAGATTTAAGTAGACTAAAATATTTTTCTACCTCCTCAAAGGAGGTGGGAACTCTTCAGTTTCTGTTGACATGAGCTGACTGCAGGTATCCAGGGTACCTCCACTATACACTGCAAGACACCTTCCGTATGCCATCTGGTATTTTCCTATTTCAGGACCTCTCTGTCACAAGTCCCTCCAAGTGGTCTCAAAGCCATTCCTGTATCATAAGCCAGATCTTTCTCCGTTCACACTGCAAACTTTTAAACTTCTTTTGGAAAGATGAAAGAAGTAAAACTAGAACGAGAAGAAGGTACTGCACTGCACATAGCAGTACCAAGAAAACATGCACATCAGTTGGAAAATCAACACAATGAAATTCAATGGTCCCAGTAAAAAAAACCACTCTAATTCTGGAATGTGCCAGAGGTACTGTTGTGAAAGATGTGGGCTTAGATCATTATTTCACAAGGTACTTCAATATATTTGTAATTTCAAGGACACAAAAATCCCATTACTTCAATAGCATAGTCACATAATTTTTTTTGCTTCATCAGGTATCTAATTGAAGCTGATCTTAACAAAGACAAGGCAAACTACCTTTTAAAGATGACACCAAGCAGCTGATCAGATAAGAGCAAGCATAAAAGACCTTGAGGTGCTGGAGCATGTCCAAAGAAGGGCAACAAAGCTGGTGAAGGGTCCAGAGCACAAGGCTTATGAGCAGCAGCTGAAGGAACTGGGGTTGTTTAGCCTGGAGAAGAGGATTCTGAGGGGAGACCTTACCACTCTCTACAACGCCCTGCAAGGAGGCTGTAGCCAGGTGAGTGTTGGTCTCTTCTTCCAAGTAACAAGTGATAGGAGAAGAGGAAAAGGCATCAATTTGAACCATGGGAGGTTTAGATTGGATATTAGGAAAAATTTCTTCACCAAAAGGGTTATCAAGCACTGGAACAGGCTGCCCAGGGAAGTGGTGGAGTCACCATCCCTGGAGGGATTTAAAACATGTACAGATGTGGTGCTTAGGGACATGATTTAGTGGTCGACTTGGCAGTGCTAGGGTAACGGTTGGACTTGATGAGCTTAAAGTTCTTTTCCAACCTAAACAATCCTATGATTCCATAATCATCAGGGAAAACTAAACCCTCAACAAAGGAAGGGCTATAAAAAGAGTTATGTTACATAGACAACATCTGGATACACCCCACAGAATAACCTTTGCCCCCATCTTGCCTCCTCCTCTCCTTTTCCAATATGGGCTAATGACCTAGAGCAGGAGCTATAGACTCAAGCCTAAATAGGCTTCATTTCCAGTTCTGCCAGTTGAATTAATTCTTTGGATCACCATCTCAAAGAAGAGGATGCTAGTGACCACCGTTGTGGTTCAGCCCCAGCTGGTAGCTGAGCCTCACATAGCCGCTCGCTCACTGCCCCCGTTAGAGTGGGAACAGCAAACGGCAAACGGCCTTGAGTTGAGATAACGACTGTTCAATGGGCCAGTAAAGGGAGAGGGAAACAACAACAAAGCAGCAGGAGTTATACCGGGATGTGAACAAACGCGATGACAAATGGAGCACTTTACCGATCAGCAACTGACCAGAGGGACCAGCCGCTCAGCCCCTGCCAGCCCGTCCTGGAGCAGCACCCACCCGCCTCTCCCCGACCAGCCCCCTTTAATGGGGGCAAGATGGCACAGGGTATGGAATAGCGGCCAGTGGCTCACCTGGCCTGGCTCCTGAAAATTAACCCCATCCTGGCCAAAGCCAGGACAACCACTAACCTCATTCCAGTGGGATACAGAATCTATATAAAACTAGTTAAATCCACAGTGATTACAGATGGTTGGCAAAGAACACAGCTTCTCACCTGCTTTGTGACATTGAGCATATCTTGCACCAGAAAGCGCTAACGTTGGAGTTAGTTACAACCATTTCTGTTTCTCCCTATCCATCTAAGTCTTTTGCAATGATACACTGAGAATAAAAATATACTGCAACGAGCTCATTAGTACAAAGAACTGTCAACATGTACCAGTCAACTACTTGAATAACTGGAAGCAGGAGGCAGAGAGGCCTGACTGACTTCAAGGACAAAGCATAGCTTACTGTGCTGTTACTATACTGCCTTTGGGTATTTTAATGTAAACTAAGTGTAGACTGAAATATCATTCTGAAGAAAGCTCCCAGCACCAACAAAGTGGAAGTGTTATTCAGGATTTGTGGGCTGTATCCTGGGTGCTGCAGCATTTCTTTATTTTTGTCATTTCTCAGAGTCCCAAGATCCTGGAGAAATCAATCTAAGAATCTGAAGTTTTACAAGGAAAAAAAAAACCCAACAGGTAGCCCTTATGGTTAAAAAGGAACTGAAACTAACTTGAACGACACTCAACATAAAAATAAGTGAAGAAAATGTAGAAAGTAAAATATGAAAATGATCCCCTTTACTTCAAAACAATTTCAGTGAAGTTCTACAAGCACCAGGAATACAATTCTAGTGTTCTTTGACAGATCAGGGCCAAGTACCATAAAAATACACTGCAATCAAGGGAACATTTAATTCTACGTACCAGGAAAAAGAAGTATTTTATTTATATATTTATATGTAATATATTTATTATTTATGCTTTTGGAGTAAGATACATTGGTGCACGCAGACACACACTTGCAGAGACACAGTGACACACCACTGACAGAGGGAAGATGACGTTAGACTAAGAGGAATGGGGTAAATACTACAATTCTCATTTAAAGTACACACTTTATTAAGCTGAATTTCACTTGCAGGTTCACCATATCAGTACTATGCTTATAAGCACTCAGAAACGACAAACATTAGTTAGAAAGAAAACAGGTTAAGTGCAACAAAGCAACTATCACATTGTCATGCAATCTGACCGAGAATTTTGCATTGTTGGGAAGTAGTGGGTATATAAATTTCTCAAAAATGAATCATTATTAATACAGAAGTTACTGTTAGCTCTTATTTGTATTAGTTTTGTGTTTAAGAGACCCTGTCATATATCAGTATTATATAAGATATTATAAAAACATGGAACAAAAACTGTTTCTGCTCAGAAGACCAAATATAAGACAACTTCTCTATATAAATTTGTAAGACTGAGAAACAGGAAGAACAAGAAAACAATGAGATGATGCTGACTAACACAGTGATCTACATATCCCAGGAACACAGAAAATGAAATGCAAAGATACGAAGGAACTTGAAAATGGAAGGTATTTTAGAGAATGATTACAAACTAATGCAGAAGAAATTATAGAATAGCTTCTGCTTTCAGTGTTCTTTCAGGTACGGCCTTTCAGAGAAGTTACCTTTTAGAGAAAAAGCATACTGCGCTGGTAATGATGATCCAGCCCACCTGCTGAAGGAATTCTTCAAACACTTCTCCCTAAGGCTTGGTCAATGCTCTTCTACATTACTTGGGAACAGAGTTTCCATTGCAGGGTGAGACACAGTCCCTCCCACACCCTGGGGCTGAGCATGCTGCCTCTGCTGGGTTGGGATAAAAGCCAGATTTGGTTCCCCAAATAGCAAGGTGCTTTCCTGCCAACATAGTTTCTTTTTCTTTTTTTTTTTTTACAAATATTTTCCATTTGTTTTTGCTTTACAAACCTATCAATTAAAGCATAATTAAAAATATGAAAACAAGGTGTTTCAAAAATGAGAAAGGGTTATTTCACATAAGCATAACATTCTCAGGGAGTTTAGTAAGACATCTAGCACACATACACTCTGATCTGTTTTTGCAAAAGAAACACATTCATGTTTCACTGAAACATGTCTCACTTATTAGTTTTAACGTAATCAGTATTCAAGAGTGCAAGGACCAATGTTGATCCAAAAAACTTGAACCACACTGTGTGACTCACATAGAAAGCCATTCTTATTCAAATCAAAACATAGAAAAATTACAGGATTCATGAAAATATTTAAGCTTTTTATACACACTTGCTGGTTTTATTTTCTTTTCGATACCATATGATAGATATTCCACCAGTCTATTAATGATTTAAAGACAAGAATAAGGAAATGAAAGCATCCCGAAAATAGAAATCAAAATGCCTCTTGCTTTGTTTTTTTCCCAAAGGATATAATAGAATGGTTACATTAATACACTTTGCTCAAAAAAGAGCAAATAAAGGATAAATGTATGCAGAGTTTAAAACATTCTCCAATAGAGAACTGTAGTATCACCCATGGGTAGACACTGCTGAATAACCGATACTTTACAAAAGATGTTCAAATCTACCATGCCAACATCCAACATTGAGAGGCTAAACAGAACAAACCAAAACAAATGCAGTAGAAAGCAAGCTTTAGCTGACCATGTAAGAGGCTAAACTGAGGTCCCAGCAACATTCTTTCTAGCAAAAGAGAAAATGTGTTTCCTTAAAAGTCTGGACTTCAGGACCAAATCTGTTTGGATGACTGAGTTCTAAAGAAATACTAAGGGAACTCTAAAGTGGGCATAGATGCACATTCCTTTGAAACATTACCATTAGCAGCAAAGAACAACAGACATAAAAGTGAGATTCTTCTGAAAAATCAATATGCCTTCCATATATGCACTATGAATATAAATTGAACTCTAAAGGGAAGAAGTCGCTACACATACAGATGTGATGAGTATAGCTACTCCAAAATTTAACCGTACGTGTGTAATGCATTTTAACCACTAAAACCACAACACGTTACACCAGCAAAAGGTAAAATAAATTTTCTTCAAAGTTCATGACGCTTCTATCGCAGATATACTGGCAGAAATAACGACACTTACCTTAACGATTCCATCTACGAAAATAATGTAAGAAACTTCTTAAAAGATACCAGCCTAGAGAGCTATCTGACTCCAGACAGACAGAGGCAGACAAAGCCAGTAGCGCGGAGAGGCCCCAGTCACACAAAAGCTGATATTGTTCTCCTGCTGAGCGAAAATCTCACTTGTAAATCGAATGACATCTGCATTCAGAATCACCCACAGAAAGCATCCCTGGAGAGGTGACCAAACTACTTGACTCAACAGAAGAAAGATTTTTCCTGCATAAAATAGCAGCTTCTGGTTTTACTTTTCAGCAAACCTTGCTTCCTTTGATGCACCGACAGCGATGAAACAGAATGTGTAAAGATCTTTCCATTAGGCATAGCCTTAAAGCCCACTATCCTTTTCAAAACAAATAATCATTAAAGTAAAATCTTTTGTCATGATACAGAAAAACAGCCAAATGCCAGTGCCTCGAAAATGAGTAGCCTCTTCACGTTTATTTCCAACTTCTGTAAGAGTACTGCTGACACAAGACAGCAATGCCTCCCAGGATCGCTTTCATCAAAGTCAATAAAAAAAATCTTAATCAAAGCATTTGATAAAGCTTCTAAAAATGTCAGTGGTAATAAAAAGCTGCCTCACTACTTAAATTTAGCTCTGTTTTTCCATAAAGTTATTTATACACTTTATTTAACTTTATTACATTCTTTATTATCTGAATTGGATACCAGAACGAAACAATCTATAAAGCTTTATATAGGCATGAACCCTGACAGTTCTAAGTCACACACAGGAATGTCCTACAGCATTCACCAAAATTTTGATCATCACATTTCTAATGGAAGTGAGAAAAAAGTAAAATCTGTCCAACTCGAAGTTACTCTTTTACTTTACAAGAAAAATCAATTATTAAACAGTAATTTTGTTTTAGTTAGTGAATACTTGTAAATGGTTGTTTCTAGAAGGCCGTTTTCTTTACTCTTCCCAGTAAACAAAATTAAATTTTGAATAATGAATTGTATAAATTTTCTACAGGGAAAAAATCCCACTGAACACAATAGAGGGATTCTGTAAAAAGTCACACAATAAACCGCACAGTAAGCCAAATCAGGATATGCTGGTGTATTGCCTGTTTTGGCTCAGAGTTAATATAAATTACTTTGTAAGTAGTCGGCACCTTTCTCACCCTTGCTTTTAACAGCTTTGGCACCCAAAGTAAAGTGGAAGAGAGTCTTAAGATTGCTATCTAAACAGACATACATAAATGAATCATTCAAAAACAATCGATGGGATGATAGGAACCTGCTTTCTGTGGCCTTCAGAGGTGCCTGTCCTCATAACACCTAAGTTAATGAATTACTGAGAAAGACAACTGCTATTTCATGATCTGTATCACCTGAAAAAAACCCAACACGTGAGTAACTTGAAATCTTAACACAAAGATTGTCCTTTCTCTCTTTTGCTTTCAGAAAAAGAGTTAGTTCAGAGGCCAAAGAAGATATTTCAGCAACGGGAGTGAACTATCATCATGTGCCTAATCTAAAAATAAGGATAACTCTTGAGAAAGAGTAGGAACATGAGAACAAATTTAACTGTGGAAAAAGGCCAAAAAAGAGGAAGAGCAGTTTTAATGCAAAGTGACTGCCACAACTTCACAACAGATTATAAAATTCCTACTTAGTGGAATATAATGCTTTACAGGCAACTTGTTCTGGTGGTCTCATTAATCCCAAATACTCTGAGAGGAATAAACAGTTTCCCTGACAGAACTTCATCCAAGTACAACTGATGATTTTTTCAGAGTTCTGAGAGAAACTGGAATAGTATCAATGCACAAACAGGAATCAATCTCCTACACTCAAGTCATTGAGATGAGAAAGCTACCCTTTCTAATAACAGTCTGTAACTTGCTTCAGTCTTTCAAATATGTATTTCACAACACTGCAATCTTTTAGAATTTTATTTTGTATTGGTCTCATCACAGTATCTTTGGGAAGACTCTATCATACCCCTTCCAAATAGCATAATAAGCCAAAAATACTTTTTGATAGTACTTTGTTCTCACAACTATGTTATTACAGTGTGTGTTTAATGTATCCCCTTCTGTCCAAGAGAATGAACATGACTTTTAAATAAAAGAATAGCAAATGGTACGAATTCATTGCACCACTTCTTGTTTAAAAGGCTACAGCAGGCGATTACAGAAATATTAGATCATTAGTGAAGTACGGTGCACGAGACTGGCACTGTAAAGAACAAAAAAAAGCAAAAGCATTGCAGAACTGTGAGTTAAGGTCTGGTAGACCTGTCATACAGCAAAATACTTAAAATAAGGCCATCTTGTTAACTGAAGCCCAAGAATTATATGACAACATAATAAAGGTTAATAAATATCTAAAACCTTCCTGCATGAGTGACACAAGTGTTTCAGTTCGTATTATTACACTCATGTAATACACTCTCCAGATTTTTATTGCTCATTCATATTATCTGATCACCTTTCTATACTGCAGTATGCAATATAAAAAGCATCTGGAACACAAGCTAGACGAACTTACACTGGGAAAAAAGGATTCATATTTTAATGCAAATTGCAAGATGAGTTGTTGGAGACACAATTCAGGAAAGTCACGAGCTCCTAATCCCTTCTTCCTGCATGCTTCATATAATTTTATCTAATACTGTCTAATGTAAAGTGCATAAACAGTTATCAAAAACAAAGATTAAAACTGTAGATAAATGTGCCAGAGTAACGCCCTCATCACTTAACAGCTAGCTATCTCTGGTTCCAGGAATCATACGGGCAGCTGTGTTGTGGGGAAGCTTTACCAGAAGGTTCATGTTCCCATACAGGTCAGTCCAGAACCCTGCAGCTGGGTCCTCTTCTGGAAGGAAGGATGTGTGGATGTGAATCCTTTGAAGTTGAAGGATGCACAGAATCCAGGTGGCCCACTACTCACCAGTCGCTAAACAAATTGTAAGAAGTGTACAAATCATCTACTACAGCATAAAGAGTTTGGACAGCAAAGGAACTATGGCAGTACTTACATTCAGATCATACCCCTGCAAAGCTCCGTACAGGAACTAAAACATTCAACTATTTTTCAGAAACTCTTTGAAGTTTCTACAGGCACGATCATCTGCCTGCAGATCAGATAGCTGGAATGACTCCTAATTCCTATATGTCTTTCACTGGGTAAAAAGCATAGACATCTTGTTAGGTTTGTGATACCCACTGAGGTATCCATGCCGTTAAATTGAAGACATAGTAATAAAGCGGTCATCTTCTATACAGTCCATGAGCATTCTGGTTTGACTCAGGAGTGCAGTTTTGAAATGAATCTTCTGATGACACTCACCTACCATTCATTAGTTTTCGTTGTACAGTGTTACCAGAGCGTATTTACTCTCAAATGACACTAAAACAGAAGATGCTGTTCAACTAACAGCGGTTATTCTATCCAGAGGATTGCATTTTGCAAGTATAAAGTAAAAGCCCTCAAAAGGCACAGAATTGTTGACACTGGGTCCTCAGTGTCAACTGCTTTGCTCTACAGATCTGCTATTGTTATCTTGTAGTATGTGCTAACGTGGACAGAGCCTATGCCTCTGTGGATTTGGGTCCATCTTGATTTTTTTCTCAGTGGAATGAGTAGATTGCTTTAGAAAAAGTTTGTCTTGCCTGAAATCAAGTCCCTTGTCTTCAGCATGAAGTATCCATATATCCCAGAAAAAAATCAGACAAACTTTTTTCTGCTTCTTTTTGACCTTTATTTTAGACCCCAATACCGTGTAGACACAGAAATCAGTACCAGCATGATATGCTTTTAAATTTGTCCTTCCATGAAGGTCTTGGTACTCAATGTGAGAGACAGAGTGTAAACCTGCAGTGATGCTGAAGGTCATCGTGTCTTTGCAGAGAGTTGAAGTCCAGCAAATACTGCTACCTCAAAATTATATGCATGATTTCCTAAATTCGCAGAATTTTGGAGAACATACAGTGTATTTGCTTGTTAGGCCTTCTTGGTTAAAAAACTAAAGGGAAATATAAACAGGATTTCTGCAAGTGATAAGATAACAAGAAGCTCTGTAAACAGGAAGTCCTCAAGGCACAGAAAGATAAGTAGTGTGCAAGCATTTTCCCCTCAGTCACCAGACTACTTGCTTTTCAAAATTATTTTTGCAAAATAGAGTGCTTTAGTTTTCTGGAAAAAAAAATAAATCTCTGAACCACCTGATGTCACAGTCCATCTCTACATGTAGCCAGACAGTGAAGAAACGGGAACCAGATGCTGATTATACCTACCAGGAAGCACTAACATATATTCTCCAGCTTTGTAAGTTTTGCACACTTTTTTGTGGAACACCCGCTGCTGTCTAATAGACTAATAGCTCTCAAGAGCCACAGAATGATACAGATTTAAATAACTGGGCTTACTTCATACAGTGTCCAAGAATAGGACAGAAACAAGCATACCCAGGTCTCACAAAAAAAAAGTTGTACTTGTAAGAATATAATGGAACTGGTCTAAGATTATGAAATTACTTTAAAATAATAAAAAGGAGTGAATCTGTACAGTTAGAAAGTTATGATTTACATTTAAAATAAAAAAATAAAATCCAGTCCTTGTAAAAAGAAAAAAAGCCTATTCTGATAACTTATTTAAAGCCAGGCTATTAATTCAAACCAAGTAATTAACCACTTATATATTTTAAAATATTCTGCATGCATAGTCCTAAAATATATTTTTGTGTAAAGTGCTAGTTGATTGTTACTTTCCACACCAAAATAAATTCGTTTTGGTAGGAAACAAAAAAAAAAAGAAAAAAAATATACTTGGGATAAAACAAAATATTATCCAATGAAAAACAGGTACAGAAATGCATTCAAATTGTTTATCATGGAAAACTTACATCTAGTAGCGTGTGAAGATGCTGATCCTGGAAAACACTGTGAAGGAAATCTAAGTCTTTTTCGCTGCAGTCTGTAAGTGCATGAATTTCTTCCAGGCTATCCAGCACCTGTGAGACTGCTCCTATGGGGTAATAAACAGGAAAAAAAAGAAAGAATAAAAATCAATAAAGCAAAGACTCACGGTAAACTGAACTTTGGAAAAGGAAACTTTCACTTCATCTGGTACAACTGGAACAGGAACTTTAAAAAGCTGGAGTTTGTACAGGAAAACTCACTGAATATACTTCATGTATATCAATGGTGTCCACATACGGTGTAATTATACTTAAGAAATGGTTTAACTGAAGAGAGGTTAAAACCTGTTTCCATTAACCTTTGCTTTGCTCTATTTTAGCCTGGTTTCCAGCAATGTCTTACTAAGTAACTTGGATTATCTGCCCAACTGCCCATCCTCACCATTCTACCCCAAACACGTCTTTCTTCATTGTTTGAACTGCTGGCCGACTTCAAATACATATTCCAAACCAGTAAAAATTTGAAAGAGACAATGCTCTCACAAATTCTTCTAAAATCAGCATCTGGGTAGGGGAGGGAAGAGAGAGAAAGACTTGTCTGCTGTGTCCTCTGGAGGACAAAAAGAGAGGCTGTAACGTGAGCTCTGGTTTTTGTTCTGTTTGTTCTGCTTGCCCCGTTATCTCAGGCACAGTTATAGCACTTGCTGCCTTTTGACCAGTGGATTGTTGTGGGTCGCAGGAAAATGGGGATGACTTTTTTATATGGTGTAAGAGTGAAGAGAAGTGAGGGATATGGGGAAAAAAAGGACGCATTATGGAAGGTGGAAGACCGTGAGGAGAGTTGAACTCACAGCAGGGTAGGATACAGAAACACAACACAAATCCATAGCAAACCAGCCCATATCGATTCTCTGTGGAACAACTTGTTCAAAACTCAGGAATCAGTGGTGGCTGCCACTTGCGTGCATTACCAGAATGCCAGCTTTGACTTATCTGAACACCCATGGCCCAGGTCATCAGTTTTTCCACACTGGTATAAGCATCTGGAAAGACGGTAGCATACCCAGCGTCAGTCTGCAAAAATGCTGACGTCTGACAGTGAACTGCTGAATGCTTTTTCATCAATAAATTTTTGATTTAGTATACAGAATTCTACACATTCTGTATTTTGCTAACTTCTCCTTGTTAAGTTTTTTCTTTTTACTTATTCTTTTGCTAGCATCCTTTCGTCAAGATAGATAGTATCTTAACAATTGCTGTATTTCTTGACATTCCATTCACTGTATGAACAATTCTTACCAACTTCCCGTAACTGAAGCCCTTTTGTAATCTACTGCATTTTCAGAATGTAATAAAACAAAAAAAACCCCAACCTCTTCTTAATGACACAAGGAAACAAGTTAAAATCATTTATTTCTCTGAAAACCTTGAAAAACTGGAATAAACATATCAAAATACACAAGAAATACTACAGATTTGTGACTTCTGACCTCATGGCATAGAAGGATGAGTAAGTTACAAGTCTAGAAACCCTTGCGTTGCATTTAGTACAAATCTCAACCTAGGATTCTCCTCACAGTTCCTTGTACACCAAGGCTAAGAACCACAGTATCGCCCTCATTCACAACTCATGGCTCAGAAGCAGTAAGGTTCCTTAGTCTTCTCCTATTAAATGTGTCTGACTACTTATTTCCAACTGATGCATTAATTAAGTTACATTCCTTTAGAAAAGTGGTGGCTGGTCGGCAAATAAAATGTATGGTTTGTGGTACCGTAGTTGCTGCGCATGGGGTCAGGTGCACTGAAGAAGAGAAAAAAATGGTTCATCTTTGATAAAGAATAAGCATGCTCGGCTGCAAGGAACTCTCCATATTCCTTTGCCTTCACCACAGCTCCCACACTGGGAGACAAAGCAGGAAATCTGAGAAAAGGCAGGGACTGGGAGTCTTGTTGGTAAGAGCATGAAGAGATCACGGCTAAGCCTCAGGGGCGAGGAAGAAAAACATTTCCTAGGGAACCCAAAGGGACTGCACTGAGTTTCTTTTAACATTTGCTGTATGTCAATTAAAGGTTGATGAGGTTGGAGATCTTCAAGCCTGAAAGTGCTTGACTTTCCAGGATGCAGTTGGCAGAAGGAAATTTATTAGAATTATTTTTTACTTCTAATCTTGTCATGCTTGGAGTTAAAATTAATTACTTTCTTCTCTAGCAAAACTTCGCTTTCTGGGTTCAAAGCCCTTTCTGCGTATTTGGAGTGTTTACTTTAAGGAAAACTCAAGAGAAGATTCACTTCAGAGGCTTGGATATCTTAAGAGTCTGTAATACTGCTCAATGTTGCTCATAACTGCTAAAACTTGAGCCAAAACCAGAATCAATAAGAAATATATTCAAAATTGTCTTGTACTATTGTGAAACAAGGAATGCTCTGGATCACCAACCACATTATTTATTTGACAGGATTATTTATTTTGGGAATGTTATTTTGTGGAATACTTTGAGGTATTTCAAAGTTACCAGTTTTTAATATTTGCATCTCAACAACCTTTTGCATATCTGGCAATTCCAAAACATTAAGCTTTGTTCATTAGGTCCTTTTTCTCCTGTCCATTGGTCGCATTGAATACATGGCTGTAGAGTTTCCAAGAATACCCTTAAGAAATTTTATGAGAAGTTCTGACAGTGACTTTGCTAATCCCTGAAAATCACAGTTCTACATTATGTTCTTTTAACCTAATATCTTATGCTGTATTTATTGCCATGCTTTTCATTAATTTACAAATAATATGCACCTGCATGAGAGAGTAGCATAGTAGCAATACAATGACAGCATGTTATTGCATAAAAAAGGTGATAGAACAATTCTACAGGCATTTCTGTGAATACCTAAACTCTCTGTTACAAACATCTGGTTAAAGGCCTAAGAGTACCTTTCAGAAGAGTTTTAAATTTAGATTAAAAAATACTACCTGAAATAAAATTAACCAATCTTTACAGCACACCTGTCCCTAAAAAGATTCATATTCTATCATATTTAAGTTAAATTTCTAACCTTTGGGGAAAGTGTAAAAGCACTCACTATTTCTAATTAAAGCTTGTATCCTCTAGAAATAGGACTTAATCTCTTTTCAACATTGCAAATGCACCCATTTTAGCCTCAGCATAGATGATAAAGGAAGGACTTCAGTGAGTTATACATTCATACAATCTAAAAGCTCAGATTTCCATGGTCTGTAAGGTTACAGACAGAATCTATAAATATAAATATTAGAATTATGCATAAATATTAGGACACCAGGAAAAAAAGAAAGTTGACTAAATTGACTGGCTTTGTTTGTTTTTTAAGACTCTTTAAAGTAAACTTCATTGGAAATACTGCTTACTGCCACAAAACTTTCAAGTAGTCCCAACCACTTAGGTGAGATGAATCTCACCCTGCACCTTAACTTACTATAAAAATATATACACCTACGGTTGTGCAGGAAAGGTTGTAATTCCAGTGATACAAGTGACTCTTCTCCTAAGTAATAGTACCAAAATCCACACCAAACATGATTCTGTGAGAAGACTATGGTAACTGTGGATCCTACTGTAATTGCACATAAATTGTGCAGGTTTGGGGTTTTTTTTTAATGTTTTGGGTTGGAAGGGACCTCAAAGATCATCTCATTCCAACCCCCCCCTGCCATGGGCAGGGACACCCTCCACTAGACCAGGTTGCCCAAAGCCCCATCCAACCTGGCCTTGAACACTGACAGGGAGGGGGCAGCCACAGCTTCTCTGGGCACCCTGTTCCAGTGCCTCACCACCCTCACAGGGAAGAATTTCTTCCTAATACCTAATCTAAATCCACCTTCCTTCTGCTAAAGGCCATTCCCCCTTATCCTATCACTCCCTGCCCTTATAAACAGCCCCTCTCCAGCTTTCAACTGTTCAACTGTTCTCAGTGAGCAAACTGAGGGATATGAGTTGTTTAACATAAATAAGTAGGTTTTAATTAGAGTAAATTACTTAGGAATATAACAGTGTATTTTGTGCTGTTTGCTTAGTGTTACTTAGCAAGAGTGGCTACGTTTGCTGAAGCCTTAGGCCACAACAGAGGTATTTTTCTCAGTGTTTTTCCCAGTAGTTTTCCAAACAGCCAGTACAGCGCTGTGTTCAGTCTTTTAGTATGGGAAAGTGTTTTGATATCACACTAATGTCTCAGTAGTGTTTTTCCCAATCTGGGACTCTTCAGTTCTCTTTGTTCCATCAGCAAGGTCAGGTGCACAAGGAGCACAAACCAGAAGAGAAGGAGGCTCCAACCTTTGGGGAAAACTGCGGAAACTGCAAGTCAACAAGGTAAGAGCCTGCCTGCCGGACACAGAAGCAGCATCCAATTAGATGTTAGAAGACCCCAGAACAAAAATCACTCTCGGATGACAGGACACGTGGACAGCACGTGAAGGAAGGGTGTATGGGACCCAAGGGTACAATTGGCCTGAAGTTTCTTTGTTCCAGGTCCCTCTCTTTGGAGGCACACAGCCTGGGCTGATCCTGCTGCTGCATCTTTCAATTAACTTAACTATTTTATAAAATCCAATGCCTGAGACTCTGCTACGGGAAACTTAGGGTTGAGCCTGAAGGAGGAAGCACACCCAAGAATAAGTTTATGTGCGTGACACCATGAATGGTGTGTGATTGCACAGGCAGCAGCTACTCCTTTAACAAAATGAGCAGTGATACTCTGGGCCATGCACACCAACCTTGTCTTGTATTCCTGTAAGACCACCTAAGAAAGGATGGCTGCAACTAATCACAGTTCCCTTGGGGGTCACAACTCTTAAAAGTTGAAAACTATGGGCTCTCAGTATATTAAAAAAAACCTCAGAACGCTTACAACAGTCTTCTGCAGTCAGTACTAGTATATGGAATGTTTTTATAGTTAGTGGAATGACTTCTTAAGGATGATACCAAATTCATTCTAAGGAGATGAACTGAGTAGCTTTCTGCCTACTGACGCAGATCTATTATTTGTCAGACAGACATATTTGTTTTATAAGGCAATGACTTGGGATTATTTCTTCACCCAGTGTGTAGTCAAAGTTATCACAGGTATTTCCTGCAGGTTCTGTTACCTCATTTATGGGGATGGCCATTCAGAAATAGTTCTCTTTTACACCTAAATTCTATTTCTAGAGTCTACAGTTCTGATACAGTGCCCTTAATAAACACCTGAAGTTGGTATGGACACTGGTTCATCAAGTTGCAAATAGACAAAGCTTTGGTAAAAAAGAGTGCTGTTGTTACAGGTGGTTTGGCTATAGAAACTGAACTTTAGGGGTAGGTAGTAGTTGCTTACTTCTCCCTAGAAGAGAAGAGAATAAAAGATGATAAAAGAAATCTTTAAAATACTATTCCAAGAATTGTCTACATATTCTCCAATAATAATGTCTCCACCACAAAACACCCCAAAAGTTTGCTTTCCAGAGGCTCAGCAGACAAGGCAGGTACAACTGAATTTCTCTCCTACGCAGCAGGTAGTGCAGAGGATTACCAGCTGCTTTTCATGCAGCAGTGATGTATGGCAGTGTATGACTAAAAGAGTGTTCAGGTAAGAAGACTTAGGTCTTAGAAAATGAAGACTACATTCTGACTGCAAACACATTCTGAGAGAGGATAAAATAATTCTTTGTTTTATTTTTTTATATTTAAGATCACAAATGCCCATTTAAATCTTGGTCAGTCGTAAACCCTCTTCTGAGCAATGAAAACTTGTTAGAGGAAGCTTCACCTTGTTTAAATGAAAAGCTATAAAACACATGACCTTTTTGCAAGTCTGCTGCTATTATTATTCCAGGAAATGACTCTGCAGAAGACCTTATAACAACCATTATAATAATAGCTTATTTTTATTAAAGAGACACTGACAAAATCTAAACCCCTTAGATTTGTTGAACCGTATAAAATTAAATTCTTGACACCAACCGCTCATTTTAATCCTGTTCATTCTTCTAACCTACCTGAATTTGGATCAGCTTTCCAACTATCCTGTAAGCTGTATAAATAGCTAAGTAACTATGCCTTTAAGATTTTACAGTGGTTTTTAAATGACTAATGAAAGCTTCGCTGCTATTTGCAATTCAGTCCTTATGCCAGTCAGTCTACAATCAACATGAGCTGATTTCTCCCAACTTCATCTCTTGGCTGCCTTCTTGTGTGCAGCTGCTGGAAATGAAATTAAAAAACAATCCTGGCTCTCAAAGCACAGGCATTTCAGAAGGTAGGATTTAGATTTCACTTCATTTATGAAGAGGTCTGAGGCTAGCAAGTACAGCAAGAAAAAAAAAAACAACCCATAACAAATGGTTAGATTTTAGAGAGACTGAATATTAGAATGGCTAAATGAAGTCACTGGACACAATCTCATAAAAAACAAGCATGGGCATTATTATAAAGTGCAGGTATTTTCAGAACCCCCCTCCCCTCCATAAATATTGTGAGATTCTGACAGAGCATATCTGGTGAAGTGACAATGAAGTAATTTTTTACCAACTCTGTAATGTGAGATTCAAGTTTCAAGGATTTTTTTTGTTATTTTTCATGTATAGATAAAGATTCTTTGCTTCTGCTTTAAGACTCCAGTGACACTTATATCTTTAAATGACCTATTTAGTGATAACCGTATGAATCAGTGCCTCCAAGTCGTTTTTGTTTTGCTGGCATCCGATTACGATACCTTAAAAACTCAAGGCATAAATGTTTAAACACATTAGGTAATTAACCACTACATCTACACAATGTGGAAATGAAGGGGTGTCTGTCAGCTGAGGTTTTCAAATCACAATCACATATACATTTAAAACTGTACACTTCAGCCAAACATGAAAGTCTAGGCTTGGTACCAGCATAATTATAAAATACTATGCCCGTGTTATACACAAGGCCAGGTTTCGTTAGCAGCAGTGGACAGGAGTTAAAAATGTGTAAGAACAGCTCTATTTCCTGTTGGTCCTGTAAAGAAAATACTATATGCTATTTCCATTAAAGGTGAGATACAGAGATGGGACCTTTCCACTACTTGTGCCAATGTAGCTTCTTAGATTAAGAGAAAGCCAACTGTGGGCCAGACACTCTTCATCACTTTAAACTATATCTGCAAGAATCACTGGAGTTGAGATGCCTCTAACCTCACCGGGTAAGCTGCTGCTCTTTGCCATTCACTGTATTGTCTGTAAGGACAGATCACAGCCAAAGCATGTGTGTATATATATATGCCTGTAATACTGTAAAATAAGGTGAGATATTCATGTTTCACGTATATCCACAACAGTGTAATTAAAACAAAGAGTGAGTTAAGGACTCTATCCTCCTCAAATTTGAGCTGTATAATGTTTAATTGCTTCTTCCTTCCTGGACAGGAGCCAAACAGCGAAGTTTAGACACTCTCTAAATTTACAAATAAGCTCCTACATGCGCGCAGTTCTGTCAGTGCTACTGGGAAGGAATTAAGACAGTAAGTATATATATATATATATATACACAAACACACAAAGAGTCTAGGGAGAAAACTAGAAAGATG
The DNA here is from genome assembly GCA_013399095.1 of Psophia crepitans. Taxonomy (NCBI): domain Eukaryota; kingdom Metazoa; phylum Chordata; class Aves; order Gruiformes; family Psophiidae; genus Psophia; species Psophia crepitans. Next base: position 545,789 of record VWZZ01006959.1, read on the forward strand.
GAGGCCTATGGAAACTACAGTGAAACTGCAGAAAGCAGGCAGTTGGTGTGATGGAAGGGTGTTGGGATTTGCAACTAAACTGAAGGAGGTAAGGAGTACAAGGAGGGAGAGAAAGGCATGTAAAAAGTCAGAGAAGAAAACCAAACAAAATAGGTGCAGGAGAGAAAATCAGGGAGAAAAAGACCAAACAAAGAAAAAAGAAAGGGGAAAAAAAAGACAGAGAAATCAAGGGATAAAGTGTTCCCAAACACCAGCAAGAATGCAGAGGAGAGCACTGTAATATGGAAATGCAACCAAGGAGGGGGGTGAGGCGGAGAGAGGGAAGGGGGGGGCCAGGGAGAAACTGATGCTTGATTTTGAAAGTAGCCTTCGTTTCATTCCGCACGCACGGGGCACTGTGTGTATGCATGTCTCCAGCTTTCTCCTGTCTCCATGCCTGGGACCTTCACACAACGTTTGCCGATTCCTATTCCCAGTCATCCCTCACTGTAACAGTAGCCACAAACACGACAGAGGGCAGTCTAGCGGGGTGGTAAAGAAATACATAGGCATTGCTTTTCAGAACAGACCCGCACTTTACAAGTAGCACACTCACATGATGCTAAACAACTATTTTAGCAGATGAATGCCCTTCGCTAGTGCTTCCTTAGATACTTTCTTCCTCAATGCAAAAACATATGGAAACCCTCTTCTGACCAGTGTGAGGGCAGCACACCCTATCAGTCAGGAAGTTTACTAATGAAAGTCTCTATGTACAATCGAAATCTCAAAAATCACTGGCAGAGGCTCTCTATGAGGTTTCTTTCCTCCCCCCACTGTATAAAAATAATACTGTTGCAAAACTTTTATATAAAAATCCACCAAGTTCTCGCTCCCACATTACTGGGCAGGCATTCTGAGATGGGCGAATAGAAGGAGAAGGAATAACATCCCCCACAACCTATAAAATCAAAAGAATGAACCAAAGAGCAGCAGCAGCAACAAAAAAAAATCGGTTACTCAGCAATGGAGACATGGCCTTGCTGCCCTGACCTAAGACGGAAGAAGAACTGTTAGGCCTACAAATTTTAAAATGCTGTAGCAAAATCCCCACTTTTTATATCCTGTATTTTGAGGTGCTGAATTCATTAGTTTTTAAATAGTTGTGCCTGGCATGAAAGTCTAGATTTTCACCCTTCTCCTCTGTCTAGGATAGTCTGCAGGTTGTAGAAGTGCTTGTGCTTCCAGTCTCTCACGAAGCGTGCAGCTAACTTGCAGCAGAACCTCCACCTTACATGTTAACAATATTCCTTCATTAAGGAGACACATATCGGACAGTTATTTAAATCAGGTGTATGCATATACACAATGCATGTGCATATATCGTGTATCACACCAGCGCAGAATGAGCAAGAAAGTTCATGCACAGGTATAGCAAGGAAATAATGTATGACTAATGATACAGTGTATGTCCAGTGTTAGGAGAAAAAAGCCCATTAGTCCAGAAAAATTTTAATTTTGGAACTAAACTCCAAGACCAAACTGTTTGATCCTTTATTAATTTAATGAAAATTAAATTTTATTTCGGTTGTGGTGCAAATACTGAAAACAAAAACCCAGTAATTTTAATACTGCCTCTAAACTAGAATCTTCAGAATTACCTGGAAATCACACTACTTCCGGATAAATATACTTCCAAGTTACAGACAGATTTAGTCAAAAACATACAGGCTGCTTTTCTTGAACAGGCAGTATTAAAACTGAAAATAGCAGAGAGAAGAGAAGAAAGCTGATTTTTAAACATGCAAAGACACACACCATAGCTGAATGATATGCCTTAAAGGAAAACAAAGGGATACCTACTTTCTGCTGCTAGAAGTCCTAGTAGGAAGGCAGCATTTGGACAAACAACAAACAGTATGAAGATTTCAGAACAAGCGTTTTATAAAGCTGCAACCTAGCACACTAGTTTAGCCACAAAATACTATGAACAAACTTACAAGAACCCCCCACCCCCTTTTTTTTTAAATACAGTTTCTAAGTATGAAGCAAATGGGACTTGCAGACTGGGAAGGGAGTAAAACAAACACTTGGCATTGGGAAGGCAGCACATGTATGCGGTGTTAGGGATCTGTAATACCAGAATTTTTCCAAAATTGATTAAACTATTTTTAAAAAGTCATGGACTAAAAACTATTTCAAGTAAGAATATTACAAGAGGTGAACTGATGAACTATTTCAGCATAATGCAAACAAAGCATAACATCATATTAACATGCTTATATTTACTAACTAGAATTTAGCAATATTATATTGAAATAACTTTTTTACAGAAGTTTCAGTGAGAAATCGTTATGAGAACCATTTAGAAATACAACCACTTTATTATTGATTTTAATTAACAGTGACTTTATATACTTAAAAGTTTTTGTATTTAAACATACCAGAACAAAGATTAAATAGCTGAAAAATCACAAAGATAATAATGGAGTACTGCAAACACTCAAACTCATGATCTCAAAACTGATAGTTATACCTGTGAGGCTAGATAAGGAATCAATAACAGTAAATTAAAAGCTGAATGTAATTTTTTTCCAAGCACTCATACTTAAAAATGTTACACAAGACCCTTTACAAATACTGACAAAATCAGCGGTAATTTTTGAATAAAACCAGCAATTTTTTTTTTCTTCCTCATGTTGATGAGGTTGATTGTTTTTAAGATATGGGCTTATAGTATCATAGAATCCTAGAATGGTTTGGGTTGGAAGGGGCCTCAAAGATCATCTAGTTCCAACCCCCCTGCCATGGGCAGGGACACCCTCCACTAGACCAGGGTGCCCAAAGCTCCATCCAGCCTACCCATAGTTCACAGAATCTAAATCCCATGTATGTTGGAAATGGTGATCTTACAACTTGGCCATACATTTGCTGTTTGATCCCACTTAGAAAGACTATCGGATTTAGCTTTTTCCCCCTTTATTATTAGTTTCAAATTCAAAAATCAAGATCTCATGCTATTAAAATTTTCCTCATTTGATGTGGCAATATAGATTCTAACAGGATAAAAAAGAATGACATCTTCAATTTACGTACAGCAATCCTGAGACAAAATATCAAAATGCATTTATAAGATTGCCACATGAAATTCGTGCCTTGCAGTTTTGAGAAAACAAGCTAGAAACACTCATGGAGACTTAATGTGCCTGCTTTCTGTGCAATGCAAAAGCATTGCTTCTACACTCACCACCGTATGCGGTTAGCACAGAGATCAGAAAGCACCATCGATGTTCAGAAAGCACTGCGGCAGTGCTCTTTGTTAGCCTTGGCTAAATAAGTACATTTGGTCAATCAGTCTGCCATAAAATACGCTGGTGTACATTCTCTGTGGTTAAAGTGAAACACAGCTTTATAAAATGCCTTACAGGAATTTAGAACTGTCTGCAGCAAACAGCTACCCCAAAATTTGTTAGTCATGTTTCAAGAGATGAGCACTATAAACCAAGCAATTCAAGCAGACATTATAGAGGAAAGTCCTTTAACCAAAGGTAAGATTTGCTTTAATCTAAAAATCAGTTGTGCAGTTTTCCAAAGACTACGGACTATCCACTGGCTTAACTTCAACACTGACTCAGTAATTCTGAAAATGTGGCTACAAAAAGGTTTTTGGAAAATACAAAGTTATAAAAAACCTCTTCAATTTATTGGCTTTTCTAACGGTGACCCTAAAAACCTAAACATGCTGAATCTACTTAAAACTGCAAAGTAAACTGAATGGCCTTCCTGAATTCAGCTTCCCCATCAAATAATTTCACAGCCTTTCCTTGGGCTGCCACAGAACAAGTGAAAGGAGGAAAAATGAAAAGCTTTACACTGGTGATGTTCGTTCTTCAGCCTGAGGCACTGTTAGCAGAAACATTTGAATATTATACCTCTGTACTCTCCATTAGGGGACAAAAGGTCAGCACATGACACAAGCAGAGGAAATCCTCTGTCTTGATCTAGCGTGCAATCTGGTGCTAGGGGAGCCAGGGAGGGCGGGGGAGAGGGGAGGGAGTAGGACAGGGAAGGGCAGCAGAGGGCAAACGGATTGTGCATCTCTCCACCACCTAATTCATTTCATGGTCCCCTTCAAATACTCTCTACTGGGCCAGATTTTGTCTTTCGGGCTGCTGATTGCTAACTTCTGATTTGTCTTTGTTTCAGCATATTAAAAATATCCAAAACAGTCACTGCCTTGGAAAATGGGCATTTTACAATGTCTCGAAGACAGGTAACCTGAAAGTTGGTTTACATTCTAGCACAACACATCTGCAAGATGCTTGTCATTTCAGCTATTTAGTGGCTTTACTAAAAAAGTTACTGAACACAGCCTATCAGCAGTAAAGCAATATTTTAGTTTAATAAATATTTACCTAATTTTTCAAAACATTTTAAAAGCCTTTATCCTACTCTCACACAATTCAGCAAGACTGACTTCTGCCATTTACCAACAGAATGACAGCAGGATTCAGTTAAGTCCTTTGGAAGGCAGTTGCTGACAAAAGAGGAAATAGATCACCCAGAACAAGCTGCTGTGGGAACCAAATATTAACACACTCTGTATGAATGAAAGGAAGATGTGTACTGAAAAATACTTGGTTGACTTTAAATTAAATGTATCTGTGTTCCTTCCCATCTAATTTAGTCATGCAATTTGCCGACCGCCATCAGAAAGCTCTCTGACCAGAATATGCTTTGTGATTCTGGATCTAAGAAAGTCATCTGACTTGCTACCTATAGTGCCTTCATATCCCAGGCTATTACTCTGGTAGTACAGGAAGACGATCAATGAATCCAGCAATCCCAGGTTCACTGAACTCTGAGGAAGAACATCTCTAGATTAATCGGGGTAAAAAGACAGAAGTGAAATTTTCTGTTTCAGTGTTTAACCCGGAGGAGGACAGGATGTACAATTTGCAACCTAATAAGCATTCTGCATCTTTATCTCAGTAGGAGTTCCACATTTGCCCATTTCTGACAAATAATTTAATTTTAATGGTAAGCTTCACAAAATTTTATGGGAGGATTAAATAGGCAGCAGCATTTAAGATATTAAATGCTCTTCATTAGCGTTTATGATCTGGAATAACATTATGAGATGTTAGGAAGGAAACTTAAATAACCTTAAGATAGTCAAGTTTCTACTGCAATTCAAGAGTTTTATGCCTAATTTCTATCAACTAGTTCAGTTTAGAATCATCTCAAGAGCCGATCTTTACAAGCTAGAAATATTTGAAAACATTATTAGTGTACGTCTGAAGAGGAAACAAAATAGATTTCCGTATCAAGCCATTTCAGAAGTTGAAAGCTACAGTATCTTTTCTTGCAAGCTTGAGTGTTTATCCTGAGATATTAAATATTTTATCAGCTAATGTAGCAGTCAGGGAAACGTGAAAACCACCCACTTAGTATGGTTTCCTGATCACTCCTATCTCCCACCAGTGAGATCAACAACGTTATTTTAGAGAATAACTATGCTTTCCTGAGAAATTCAATATATAGTTTCAGTTTTGTCACAGATGAACACAAGATAACAGTGGATCCAGCACAGATATTCTGGTGAATTTACATGTGTTCTGGATTCATGTATTCTGTGAGTGGAAAAAATAGAACTTGTACCTTTGCTGTATACTGATATCTGCAATTACATCATCCTATGAGGAAGACACATGCCCTGTTGACGTGAGACTGAAACTGGAAAGAGGAACTGCAATTTTAGATTAGGAAAGCTGCCACTGCCAATTGTGTTGGTGGCCTGTTCATTTTGTTGAAATGGGGGAAGTAGCTGGAAACAAACATTAAAGCACTGTAAGTAATTCTGGGTGAAGTAAAAACAACTTATTTTTTCTTTAAAAGAAGATATGGCTCATTACTTACGAGTCCATCAAGTATGCAAAGGCTGGCTGCCTGAAGTTAAGCCATGAAGCTGTGATTAGCCATTTGCAATAAATGATCTGAGATTCCTGTTCACTTCTATGGAAAATATAAGCAGTGCGCGCCTCTCAGAATGAAGAAATCTTTTAATCTAAGTATTCAGATTTGAATTCCAAGAAGTAAAATTTAAGAATTCAAACCAACAAAAAAAGCGCCCCCAATTCTTGTATTAATGATATTGAAATAATTTATGAAAACTACTTCCTCATATGAAAGAGCAGAAAAGGAACACAACATATGCAATCAATAAGTAATTTTGTCACCTACAAAAATATTGGGAAAGAGAATTATCACACTGCAGTCAGCACATGTAATTAAGTTCCTGAAATGTCTTTTAGTAAAGTCAGTGTATAGCTAAAATATTCTGCCACTACTATTTAGTTGTTTAGAAAAATAAAAGAGTCCTATTGGCCTTAGATTTCTCTTCAAAGTTCATTTAACTTGATCCTGAATCCTAACTTTAGGTCAGACAGACCAACCCACAACATTTGCAGTGCCAAAGTCTGAGTAATGTTACGTCAAAATTAAGATGCATAACTATTACAGGGCTATGTTAATATAGGGACTGCCAGGTTATTTCAACTCCTGAATATGGGCCGAGGACAAAAGGACTGCTTGGAGTAAGATCACTGTCCTGCCTGAGGCCTAGTTATACGCTCACAGCACAGCAAAGCTATTATCGTCACATTCGAAGTATGTCGGGAGGTCCTTGGAGTACATGTATTATCTCTCTCCGAAGATTTGGGGGTCTGGGTTACAGTATCAGAAATACTGTCCAGCGTGCTTTATAAAGGAGACATCTTAATCATACTGTTCTCTAAAACAGGAGGTCAAGAAACTCCGGTACGCAATGGTTTCTTTTTATAAATAACTATCAGTAAGGTAGAAGAACCTTGCTCCTGCATAAGAATTCAAGACAAAATTTCAATAATCTTTTACACTCAAGTGATATAAAGAGAAATATGAGGTTACAGTGCTATTTGTACTTAAATGTACATACAACAAATAAAAAAATCAGACAGAATTTCTGTCCAAACTTACAACTGTGCAGATATTTTACCTTCATTTTCTCCAGTCACGAACACCACTGTGACTGAAAATTATTTATGCTTTCACATTTAAACATTAACTTAATATACAACTTTATGAAATCTCATTTCTAATGAGAAATTAGTAAATACTTGGTACTCTAGTCAGTATAGAAGTGAGACAGGTTGACTGCAGTCAATATACTTTCTGTTAAAGTACCTGAGGAGGTGGGGTCTTCAGAGAAGTCTGGCAGCTCTTCAGGGGGATCACCATAGAAGGAGTTGAATTTGTGGCTTGACACAGCTGCTAGTACTGCCCCCTGAACAAAAATACCCACAAAGTCTAAATTACACAAAAATGAAACGTTTCCAGATGCCTTGGATCGCTCAATCTCCCAAAGTCTCTCATGTGTTGACCTTCTCTCACTGAAGACTAAATAAATTTTTATAGTCTTCAGCTCTGTTTCACTTTTACCAGCGACCATATCTAACAGAAAAGCCATTCATATTCTACTCTGATAAACAGTAAATATATTCCTTGCGAGGGGATTCATGAAAACAAGTCTTTATGGGAAAACGTTTAAAAATAATACGTGAGGCAATACATCCCCATTGTACAATGTAAACAAAGTAACAAGTGAAGCAACAATTTATCTCTTTCCCTCTTGCCTAAATTGGGTGGCTTAGCACGCATAAAAATTCACTCTTTAAAGCAACATAATATGTTGTTATTTGAGAAATTGTTAAAATTGGACATTGACAGCACTAGGATATTTGACATCCATAATGTATCTACATGAAAATGTAATAATCTCAGACTCCCAGAATGAGTGTTACATGGGAAGTCACAAAGCCAGGAAAAGTTATCTGCTCTGACATATGTTTACTTGTTCCGTTTACCCGCTCAGGTTTTAATGTCTTACAGTTACAACAGTAGCCAAACCAGGACAACAAATAATTTCAGGAAACATTCTGCAGAACAGTGCTTTGGGTAAAATGGCACAGGTATAAAAGCTCTTAGGAGACTAAATATAGATGCCTCCCCAGGAAGAAATCTGGGAAAGACCTGAAACTGCATCTAAGGCAGGAAAAGAGATCATATTCTAAAAATGTACTGCAAACGTTTTAAGGAAAGCATTACCTGAGCATATGAACCACATAGGAGAAAGTGCGGTTTATAAGTGCTGTTTATTGTGAACTATGCCAACTGTTGCATCCTAATCTTCAGTTACTTTTGCAGCTAAACTTTTGCAAAGCAGCAACCCAGCGTGTATATCTGATTCTCTGTTTTATTGCAAGTTATAAAAAAACCTCATTAATTGCAATGCTGCATGTTTCTGTTAAAATTTCTTCAACCTTTCAGTGAATTTTAAAATGTTTCTGTTAAACTTTCCAAGACAGGAACTGAAGGGAAACCATGTTGCTTTGAGCTAAAATGTCAACATTCTTTTTAGTATGGCTGAGAAAAAATCTTGTGTATAGTTAAACATAAAGGGGATAAACTGAAGAAAACATCTTTGTTCTTCTTGAAAAGAGACATTAAAACATTACTATGTTCCTTTTACTATAAACACAACACAATAATAACAGAAGGCATTGTACTGTTCTCTCCTCTCCAAGAATTCATTTCATACAGAATTACTGAATTAATTAAAAATGAAGACCTCATACACACCTCAGTTTAAGCCAGACAATTTGCCCTAAAATCTAATTGAAAAACTATGCACTAAGAAAGAAAGAATGAACACCCTTAACATGACATCACTGCAATAAACAACTGTGAAGGTCTGTTTCAACTTTTTATTTTATTGCTGTCTTCATAGCAAAGATTTCTCTTAGCACTTTTAAGATTAATAAAGTATCACACAAAATTCAAGTTATGTAATTATACTGTTTTAACATTACATTCATTTTACCTTTAGTTTTCGTCTTGCATTGAATTTTCTCAATTGTTCTACTGTTTCTGGAAGATGAATCTTGTATGCATAGCGATCTCTCTCCTTAAAAGAACCGAGAAAAAACAAAGCATAAGAAAGATTAGATACAAGCTCTTACTATTCTCTTGACATTAAGAAACTAGACTGGAAATATACCAGTTAATATGCATCCTAAAGAGAATGAGGATTTGTTGCAAATTAAGGAAAACTCCAAGAAACTAAGGGGGATGAAAATATTTTGAAAGACTTCTTAACTTGGGCCAGCGATATTTCAGTTTTGTAATTTTGTTTCTCACTTTGTAGTAGGTGAGACCCTGGCCTGTTTTTTTACTGTTGTGTTGTTAGTCAGTCTGTGGCTAGTATTGAATTTCAAAGCTGGCAAGCACAAAGTAGTTCTGCTTTTCGGGATTCACAAATCCCAGTGAAGCAATGTGTTCAAGCTCTCTCTTACGGGGTGCTCAATGCTTCAGGTAAGCTTGGGAGATGGGGTATGTTTCCAAGAGAGCAGGAGGTGCCAGCTTGTTGGCTGGTGACACCAGGTGCCAGCTTACAGGAAGAATTCTCCGTGGTAGATGCAGATGAAAAATTTGCCAATGAACAGCAGAGAGTGGGGGCAGAACTTGGAGCAGCTGACTACTTTCTTTCCCTGCTCCGACTCATCACAGAAGCTACGTACACTTACTAACTTAATGTAAATGTTTATCACATGCATCTCCTGCATCAGAGTGAAATCACTGGCAGAAGTAATTCAGTCTGTCTACAGCACTAAAGAAGTCTCTGTCTCATGCTGTATTTGGCTGCTATCTATAAATGGTTCAGAAGAACATTCTGAGTCAGCAAGGAAGGCAGTTTATCATAGGCAAAAACAAGAGGACTGACTGACAGAATGCTGGCCTAAGCTTGGAAACAAAGTCATAGAATCATAGAATCATTAAGTCATCTCACACTAAATCTTCTCTCTCCTCGCTTTGTCTTTCAACAAGTAACAGGAATATCAGAATGAGACCACAGACATCAAAAGCGCTATGCGATATATGCAGAACTTGCACATCCACATTACAGAATTACCTTTTCAAAAAACTTAATCAGCTTAGCTACTCAAACGATAAAAATGGCAAAGTTTTCTGCCAAAACAACCCTCAACAAAACCCTTGCTTTGGCATCTAAATGTGAGTAAGCTCAGGAAGTGAGGGAAAAAGTCAAATTACAAACAGGTAAAACCAGATGTCCTGGTTTCAGTTGAGAGTTAATTTTTGTCATAGTAGCCAACATGGGGCTGTGTGTTGGGTTTGTGCTGGAAGCAGCGCTGACAGTGCAGAGATGTTTTTGCTGTTGCTGAGCGATGCTCACACAGAGCCAAGGCCTTTGCTGCTTCTCGCACCGCCCCGCCGGCGGGATGGCTGGGGGTGTGCGGGGAGTTGGGAGGGGACAGACAGGGCAGCTGACCCCAACTGACCAAAGGGACATCCCATACCATATGGCGTCATGCTCAGTTTGTAAGGGGCTTGGAAAGAAGAAGAAGGGGGGGCAGCAGCATTCTGAGTGACAGCGTGTGTCTTCCCAAGTCCCCGCTAGGCGTGACGGAGCCCTGCTGTCCTGGGGATGGCTGAACCCCTGCCTGCCGTGGGCAGTGGGGAATGAATTCCTGGGTTTGCTTTGCTTGTGCACGCGGCTTTTGCTTCACTTATTAAACTGTCTGTATCTGAACCCACGGGTTTTCTCACTTTCACTCTTCTGATTCTCTCTCCCTTCCCAATGAGGGGGGCTGAGAGAGCGCCTGCGTGGTGCCCAGCCGACGGCTGGGGTAAAACCATGACACCAGATCACCTGTGTTTACCCCAGACTCAATCACTGGAGTATGCCATTTGGGATTCCCAGACACGGTGGCTGTTCCTATGCTCTTTTACACATTTGATGCACTACGTATGCCCAGATCAACAGACAGAACTTTGGCCCCTTTCAAGTCGAAAGGTTTGAACCCGCAGTTTCCCAATATTCAGAAGAGTGCCTTAACCACTGTTATTCCCAAGAGGCACACACTCCTGCCCTCCTTTTACAAGCTAGGCCACTCTGCAGCTCAGAATACAAGGGTCAGAGCCAGAAAGAGAGTGGAGAAGTGGAAGAACGACTCCATTCACTAATAGTGAGACCATTTACTTGAAGAAAGAACATATAAGCCTGTGCTTCTCACGTTCTTTTTTTGTGATTTTTTTTGTGTCAATATTTGTGTGATGTGGAACACATAAACAGCCCAGGAGCAGACACCAGAACAGCACCCTTTCTAAATAAGTGCCTTATTTAAGTTAATGATATTATGACTCTCTCTACCCCAGGCCCACACTGTAGAAAAGAAATAGAGGATAACAAAGAAAAATAATTAATTCATCCATCAGTTTCTGCCAAAGAAAACAGAATACTCTGAATCAGTATTTGTCACCTTTTAGATCTGCAACACACCCATCATTATTCATCTCTGATGCTTAGCATAGCCTATTACTGGGACTGCTGAGAAACTAAGTGTATATTCTCCTGTTCCTGTTGTTAACATTGAGTGCCAAGTAACTGTTATTCCATCAGCTCAAATTATTTTGCAAATTCTGCCACCAATGGAAAATGATTTGGTTATCAGCTGTCATATAATTTTATGTAATTAGAGCAGCCTTTGAGCAACACAGCACTACATACTTCCTTCACGTTGGTGGGATATTTCAGGAATCTAATATAAGAGAGCAGCACATTTAAGAAGCACAATGTAATGCAATAAACTGCATGGCTATGTACATAATAGGAAAGAGTTCTTCATACGCCTAAGCAAAGAGATCAGAAATCACTCCTCGGGGGTTTGAGAGTCACAGGAAGACAGAAAAATACCTTCCTCAAGCTTTATTCTATGCAGCCCTACTCCCTGTACTCTGGTGCTGCCAAAGATGCCTAAGTGAGGTTGCTTTTGCTGTTAAGCAAGAGCTCGAGCCTGGCAATTATCGAAATCTCAGGCTCTAATCTTACAAAGCATTTAAAGCTTATTATCATGCACTTTGTACAATGTCACGTCTACTTTGCAAAGTTGAAAGAAACAAAGAAATAAAGAAAATTTCAAAGAAACAAAGAAATAAGTCGTCGTCTTCCTTGAATAGGAAACTGGTATGTAAACAGCTGCTTTCACTACCTTTAACCAGGGATGATTCAGTGCTTCATATACTGTTATCCTTTCTGCTGGATCCAGCATAAGCATGCGGCGTACCAGATCTTTGGCACTTTCAGAAATATGGCTCCATTGCCTAGGATTCATCTGATTACAAGCAAAAAAAAAATAATTGAATTAGCAATAAGAATATAGAGATGAACCTACTTTTTATGTAAAGTAATTGCAGAGATTTAACTGTGGTTGGTACTTGTAAACATTTTATCATAATAAAAGGAAGTGTCTAAGTTTTTTAATTACTTACAAAATTGTACATTAGTTGCTACTGAAATGGCATAAAAATTGAAAACAGTGAGCACTATATCACATAAACACTGACAGATCCTTGGTATTATGTTATAACAACAGTATAATTTTTTTAACCTATGCTACATTTTGTTCAGATAAAAGTGACCCTTCACCAGAAAAAGAAAAAATAATTTGGCTTTGTCTGACAGTTAACTATGCATATGATAAAAGTAGACATTAAATCTACTCCTGAAATCGATGTAAGGAATGGCATTACAGCCTGTCTGTATCGACCCACAATTTTATGCCAGTGATGCTGAGTAAGAAGGGAGTCAACTAACGCCTGTTGTGAACTGCTCTCGTCCTGGGTCACAGGTATTGTGGGCAATGGCTCTTCCCAATAAACTCCTTTCAACTTTACAACAGTGAAGCATCTTCAGCCACTCAGGTAGGAAAGCATACTGATGCAGTACAAGCAATTGCAGCACTTTTTAGTGCAGGACTGTATCTTTAGGAGATAACAATGTGAAGGATGATTTAGACTATATTTTCATCTTGTGCATATGCAGGTTTGTAACTAGTCAAGATGATGGACACCTGAAAAAAACCATGCTAAAGTAAGAAAAAAGCTTTCTGTGATAAAGGATTCTATCCTTAAGCTATTTCTAGTATTTCTTTCATTTATGAAGAACTTAAGTTTTATTTAGGTGGTAGATTGCTAATTTTACAAGGTACTAAATGAAAATTCGAGATGATAGCCAGACTCTTCAGTGTTACAATCCATTCATTTAAAGAGGTCCATTTTATTTAAAATCAGTCTTTATGAAAAATGATTGGTTTAAACTGGTGCACTCAGGAATATTATCTGGCTGTGAAATGCACATATATAGCTGTGATTTGTCATTTCTTTTTCAGCTCTAATGAAATGAAGGTAATTGCAAATTTGCAGCAAGACCGTTTTGAAATCCTTGTATTATTTTCACTGAATAGACATATTATTGTGGAAACAGGAACAGAAAAGGAACTGAGAAGACACAATGTGCTACCCATGACTTTTTTTAAAACAAAGAAAAGTTAACTTGTACGCTTCCAGAAGGTTTTAGCTGATTAAGAGATTCCATAAAGAAATCTTCCACAAAGTGAAACTGGAACATCTACCAGTCTATGCATTCCCAAAACTAGTGCCATGAGGAAATCCTGCTGTTTCTAGGAATACAAAATTCAAAAAATGACAAATATGCTCCTGACTAAGTGCAGTACCACTGCTGTCACTTACATTTTAGCAGACTACTGTTAAGTTCATATAATATGTCCTAAGCCATATTACAGACTATCAGAAAGTTTCCACTCTTAATTCGCTAACAGACAGCTTGTGTATGACCTTGGTTGCAAAGCAGAACAAAACCAATTTTCGACAAAACCACAACAATAGTGAAGCTGAAGCTTTAAATTTGTCTCCATAATGACTCTAAGATGCTGATGTTGTCAAACTTGCTTATCATGCATCTACACCGATTTGCTTTCAGTTGCAAATGGCTCCTTTTGAATCATCAGCTGCGTTATTATATACTGTACTAAAAAGAAAAATGCATAGCTACACCCTTACAATAACAGGCATTTTGTTTTAAGTCAAGGCAATATGATGACCAGCCTTTATGATAGTTCGTTTGGTTGATTAAAAAGTTTAAACGATCCTTAAGCCTCAGGTAACGTACAGTATGTTATACTTCGCAGCTAAGCCTTATGTAATCCTACCAAGCCCAGTGTAGGGGCTAGTTGTTGCACCCATTTTTTATTTCATCTAAGCAAATGCTTCCATATTCTAACTCCTAACATTGATACAAAACACAGCAGGAACAAGATAGACTGAAGAGAAAAAAACCCATCTTTCCTCCTGTGTAATACAGACAGATTTCCATAAGCTTCATATTTAAACCAGGCTAAATACAAAAATAAACCTTCAGGAATTTTACCAGCAGAGTTCATCTCACTGGACAAAGACTCAGGTGTACTGTTATTTACCTTGTATTTTCCTTTAATAATGCCTTCAAATAATCTTTCCTTGGTTCCATAAAAAGGCAAACAACCGCTTAGCAGAATAAAAAGGATCACGCCACAACCCCAAACATCTACAGGCTTCCCATAAGGTTCCCTTTTTACCACTTCTGGGGCCATAAAATGAGGTGTTCCTACACGTCCTAAATGGAAATAAAAACAAGATTGAGTCAAAGTGATGTGTGTCAAACACAGTAATGAAGAATATCACAGCATCAAACTAAAACAGTTTAATAAGTTTTGTTCATCTTTATTATAATTCTTTTTTCTTAAAGTTTAGTATTTATTAAATTTATCCAGCGAGACAAACCAGTAGTTTCCCTTTTGCTTGATTTATATTTCTATAAATTGAGGAATATTTTATCCTACCCTGCAGACTGTGAAACCAGACTTACATAATTCTTCAGTGAAACACGCCATATGAAAGTAAAAATATCCATTTGGACAACCTTTGAAATAGGAATTATATATTCAGAGAGCATGTACAAAGATATTGTAGAGTTCTAGCCTATGCTGCTTGCTTGAAAAAGCTGCCTCTAAGTGGCAAGAGCATGGTTTGGTCTGACGCTCTGCCCAAACCTCAGCCGGTCTACTGCCACTGAGAACACAAAATGCTAGCAAATGTTCTTTTATCTGGAGTAGGCAATATCTTACCGCAGATAAAGAGATAACGCTAATTTGTTTTGCAGAGTGCTTTCAGTAAGTGCCACACAGTAATGGTTCTGGGACAGGACTGATTTTGGATTGGTAATGAACATACACCCAAGGAAACAAAACATATTTAGTACCAAGTCTTTTGAGTGGGTAAACCAATTAGAATGACTTCACTGAATTTCTGTGTAACACATTAATGTGCCAAATGAAAGCAACAAACATTTTACCTCTCCTTAGAAATGTTTCCTGTTGCAGTGAGGTTTGTTTCTACTGCAAAAAAGAAGCTTTGAATGCTGAGGGCACCACCAACACTTACAAATGTCTTTGAACCATCCTGGTTCCACCGAGTACTGACAGAAGAAAAAAACCCACAACCGTAAACCGCAAAGTGTTACTGCTTGTACCACCTTCATAAATTATTCTTGCTCACTGACATCACAGTGGACTTCAGAGGCTCCATTCAAGGCTTGCAGCATCTTTGTGCTGGGTAGGAGAGTTTACAATGCAGCCTAGAGAATCTGAGGTGTTTGCATGGCGTGTATTTAATTCAGTGTTGTCCTGCAAAGAGACTCTTCCCAGACTAGCCTATCCTGCACACCGTTTGAATGTGAGTTAGCTAAGCCACGGCACTGGTAACAAACACCTAGGACACTATCTGGCAGTAGCTTCCTCAGTAAAGACCATCTTTCGTTTGTACCACCTAATGCAGGAGCATGAACTGACCACACGCTGGTAACTAGTCCCCGCTCACTCCTTTTTGCATCTACAAGGACTAAAAAATTGACAGAAAGACTGTAGCTTTTTCACCATACTATTCTTAAGGACAAACAACACCGTTGTCAAACTTCTTCACCTGGCTTTGTGTAAACCTTTTCATTCCTGGTTTATGAGGCAGTCCCTCTGCCAAACAGATGTCCTGTGACAAAGGGACGTTACTTCACCTCTAAGCTAGGTCAGCATCTTAAAAAGTCCATGCAGTCTAGACCAATGTGATAGCAAAGGGGCAATTCCTTCCCAGGTTAAAAAAGAGCAAAATGCTGCAAGTCCAGCTCATCCCTCACATCACTGGGGGAAGAGGAAGGGTATTTACTTGGGACGGAGGAAGACAGAGATGGACATGAGGAAAGATTGCTAATTCTTCTTGTTGGTTATACACAATTTATACCCTTCTGATGTATCTTTCAACCTAACTGAGAAAACTCAAAGTCAAATCTTCAAGTTGACAAGTACAAGGGGAAGAATTATCTCCTTAGATGACCCCAAGTCTCTCTTTTAGATGCCTGGTGACAGGGAAGGAAAATGGAAAGTATATATATCCAGTATGCAGGAGTTGCTGAGAACTCTAGGGCTTTTTTTTGTCGCCCCCCGCCCCCCCCCTTATTTTTTCATGTGCCTACAAAACTCTTTTCCTAACTTTTCCCCCCCTAAAATCCCACCATTTGCAACAGCAAAAGCATCGGCATTTCCAGCTCTGTATCAGGTTCTGCGTATACATAAACAGCAACACCTGCCTGTTTGAACAGCACTTGTACATCACTTAGACTGCTCATGTCACAGTAGTGGTACGCACACCACAGGCTGGAAATCTGTAGTACACCTTTAGTGCATCAGGTAAGACTGCAGAGCAGCATGGCTTACTCGAGTCTTGCTTATCACAGTGGTAAACTTCCTGGCACTTGGGTGCAGAGGAACCATTTGCAATTTTGAAGCTGGTGTAACCTTTCTTACAAATTGAAAACAACATTTATGGTAATAAAGTTGATTCAAATCCCTTTTTGTCAATGTGGATGGAAAATCATATACACTCTGAAAATTCTGCCTTCTTACCAGGTTTTCTAATTTCAGTTATGAAATCTGGGAAGTCTAGAGAAAAGTGATTATTCAAAAGGCAAATAGCAGAAATCACTAGAAGACAAGACATCACAAGGACAAAGCAAGCAATTTAAAAGAGACATCAAACTTCAGGGAGATACACAGTTGTCTGGATCAAGTAGTAATGAAACTAAGAATCCCATGTATCAAATGATACCTAAGTTGATTTAATGTGGATTTCCAATAATTCTTGCCACTCCTCTCAGCTTGGGACCTTCTTTGTGTTTTAAGTTAGCAATTGCAGAGCTGAGCATGGTAAAAAAATGACTACGTGAAATGACTACATACTGTGAGAAGTAGACCTAAAGGCTTGGGATTTGGTTTCAGTGGTTTGGGTTTTTTTTTTTTTTTTTTTTTTTTTGCTAGTGCATTTAAGTCTGCTGGGTATTTGAAGTGCAGTGAAGGACGATCTTGTTCTGAGGAAAATGTGTCCTTGCAAAGTTATCCATCCTACACTTCCTCCTGCGGTGTAAAATAGCCTATTTAGCAGCAACAGATGTGACATAAGCAATACAATAGCATTATTTGGTGTAGGAGTTTAGGTGTCCAGGTTAGGTGGTCTCTGTGAGGAGAGGCTGGGGCTGCCCCATGCTGGACACAGATAGTTGAAATGGACCCACCGCAGGGCACAACCGAGCCCAGCAGCCAGGATAGCAGGCGAGTAACGAGGTGAGAGCAGGAGGAAGTGGAAGGGCTGCTCCAGGAGCTACAGCAGAGATGCCCCTGCAGCCCCTGAAGAGGCCATGATGGAGCATGTACACATCCCTGCGGCCCCTGGAGGACCTCATGCTGGGGCAGGCGGATATTCCCTGAAGGAACTGTGGCCTGTGGAGGACCCATGCAGGAGCAGGCTTGTCCTGAAGGACTGCAGCCCATGGGATGTCCCATGCTGGAGAAGGAGAAAAGTGTGAGGAGGAAGGCATGGCAGAGAGAGGTTGCTGTGGACTGACCACAGCCCCCCATTCCCCATCCCTCTGCACCACTTGGGATTGGGGGGTAAGGGCATAGTGAAGTTGAGCCTGGGAAGGGGAGGAAGGGAGGTGGTGTTTTCCTTTTTGCCTTTGATTCCCACCCTCAAATCTATTTGAACTGCCAACAAATTAAACTGGGTTTCTCCAAGTCAAGTCTGTTTTACCTGTGACAGTAACTGGTGAACAGTTTGTATGTACTTACCTTGACCCTTGAGTTTTTTTGTCCTCTTTCCTCCCCCTGCTTTGTTGACAAGGGGGAGGGAGTAAGCAGCTGGTGGGAGTTTGGCCCTTAGCCAAGGTCAACCCACCACACCTGGTTATGCTGGTATTAACATACAGAATACTGATAAGATTTATCTTCCTCCAAAGATAAAGCTTGTTTCTCTCATTTTCAGATATCACCTTACCTGACTTAATCATGGGCTGTATAAAGTAAGTAACCGACAGTGTCAAGAGAGTATCAAAAGTGTGTATTTTTTGCTTCCTTCTCCCCTTCAGCAAATATTGTTTCAAATTAAAATTACTTTGCAAAAATTGATAAGCAAGAAAATCCTTCATTATTTATATGCCCTCATAAATACATGCAGAACGAAATAGTTTCTTGGAATTGAGCATTAATCAGCCTCCCTAAATTTTGCAAAGCAGGGTCATGATGGTGGACAACAATTTCAGATTTGCTTTCCCCCTCTACTTCAATTCCTGACCACAGGGCAAGGAAATACAAAAACACTTACAAAACTAACGAATATCAACAAGTAGGAACTTGCAAGAATGTGCTTATCAAAACTGCAGACGAAACATAACGTGCAAGCATTTCTTATGCAGCAGCCATCCACTGCCAGCACTCTGTTCATTACTAATGACCTTCCTTACATTGTCATTTTTTTCATAGATGCCTTCTTTTCTAACAGAACAAACATCTTGAGGTTTATTTCCTAGTTTCTGTGCAACAATAGACAAATTATAGCCTCTTGATACATCAAGGTTCTTATTTTGCTTTATCTGGTGATATCACATCAGAATGTGAGGCCGCATGCTTACTTAGTACTCAGGAGCTCTTACAGACAAACTGATAGACTGAGAAGTTATGGTTAAAACCACTGTCCCTCTCTGATCATCCCAACTTCTCTTTCTCCTCCCTTGGAAATTAAAGAACTTTGACTGCAGGCAGAAAAAACGTGTCTATGTTGCCCTGGTTCAAAACCAGGATGCCATAAAAATCCACTTTAATGAACTGCTTGATGTTAAGCTGAAGGACTGGACTAGTTCAGTATATAGGTAACGTTCTACACAGCTGTTTAAGACCCCAACACACTGCTGAATGAAAAATGGATGCTACTTAATAGCATACTGAAAAATCAGTACTACTAAACCTTAATACTCACTTTTACATTTAAAATGAGAACTTCATAAATACGAATGAAATGAGAAAGGCGGCTAGGCTAACTTAATAAAATCCTGCCATTTACCACTAGATTATAACTAGTGAAAATAATTACAGAATTATTTGGTTCCGTAACCTTTTTAGTGCAGACTGCATGATCTTGATACTTTAGACAGAGGAGAAGTGATGGTGGTGGAAATCACAATTTCATCTCCATGAAAAAGCAAACCCAGAACAAACAGGAACTTAATTGGCTGAGACTGAACTGTTCAGTTAAAAAGGGCAAAAAAATTTTGCATAAATATGTGTATGTATGTATTAGAAATTTGAAAAAAGCTGAAGTAATTTCTGAGGCAGCTGTCATCCTTGTGACAACTGACCACTCCACTGAGTTCATCAAAGAAGAAAATTATGATTTTGAGGTTATTCTAAAAACTGACCTGAGCAAGGACTGCTGAGCTGCACTTAGCTCAGCAAAATGAACGGAGTACACACACGAACTTAGAGAAGGAGGGTTTTTTCCTGTGTTGCAACTACAAGAACTGCAAGGTTCAGGATCAGTAAGAGGATAAACAAAGTCTATAGACAGCAAACTTTTATAAAATCATGGACTGTCACTGCTCTTCAGACCAAGTATCACTTCTGATGAAAATTGTTTGGTAAAAAATCTGCCTTCTAAACACAACCAGTGTGAAATTTTAAAATTGTTCTCAATGGTTCAATTGTTATAAAATATTTTAGAAGCTTTTAAATTTTCTTTGGTGTTTTGGGAGAAGCTTTGCAACTTTTTGGAGTTAGTGTGAGAAAGAACAGTAAGCAAAGGCATTTTTCTCTCTTTAACAGATAACTCCTGCCTTCCACAGCTCTTTTATTCTTCAGGATATACAAACACTCATGGATATAGTTGAATGACTGCCCATGAAAAAATAACGTTATTTTATTTAAATAAATATTGCATAAATGCATAACACGTATGATTTTTACTTGTATCTGTATGTGAGAAGAAATCATATGGAAGACTGGAATCAATTTTGCGTCTATGTGCTTCTAGGTGCTTCTTATCTGTCCTAGAATAGCATTAACTGAAAATCATCACTATATCAAGACTCAGAAGTGGTATGTATTCAGTGTGATACTTGCCTCCAGCCAATTAATTGTAAATAAATGACTACATTAAAGCGTTTACTGACTTAGGAAGCATTCAGTGTCTGAATAGGTACAGGCATTAGACATCTTATTTCTAGAGGTAAGCTTTCTTATCAGCCAGTTTTGAGCCATGTTGGTAGTCGGGAAATTTATAAAATTGCTAATTTTGCTGTTTTTTTCCTGTGGATAAACAGAGAGCTTCAGTCTTCAGGTGCTGTCAATCTGACATCATTCACAAGCACTAAAGATAAATTTTGACTTACCTTTGATAATTTAGTTTCTATGACTCTTTCCATATTATTCCAGACAATAGGGCTATGCTTTCCACAAGAAGAAGAGTACATACAGAGACCCAACCAGATTTTGTCATCCCTAAGGCAGGGGATTGATGACCAAGATATCAGAAGGAGAGTCTTTCAACAGCAGTAGTATCTGAACGATGTATAAGGAAACAACTGGAACAAATAATTTTTAGGAAAAAAATGTGAGGTACTAATAAACATCACCATCTGACCTCTCACAATAGTGTAATAAGAAATATGTTCATAAATTAAGGAGTTTCTAAAAGAGTGGGATGTCCAGAATAATGTGGAAGGAATTGAAGAATCACACACAACAGATAAGATTGGCCAATACTTTACTACTTTTAATTCCTTTCCACATTACTCCAGACAATAGAGATGTTTAAAGCAGGTGTACAGAGAAGATGAATAGATTAAAAAAAAAATAATTCAATTCAGCTTCAGCACAGAAGATTGTCTGAAGAAAATGTATTTTAAAAGATGCATCAGTGGACAAATGGACAACTGGGTATTAGTGTCCAGAAAACGAACAAGGCAAAGATCACATGTTATCTAGACAAATCATAACAATTGATTCAATGGCCTTTTCAGCCATAAAATTATGATGGAGGAAGTAAACCGAAATTGAGTTTTAAACACATTAGCCTCCTGTAAGCACTCTCAAATTGGCCTAGCTGTGAAGTGGAATTTCTGAGAGACAGTAAGCCATAGTTGTATCTTTTAAATAAAACAAAGTCTATCAGCTTTGAAGAGGCTTAAAATTTTTTTTTTATTTTTCAGGGGAAAAAATAATAATGAAATAGTTCTCTTCCTTTGCAGAGGACAGAAACACTACCGTTTAAGTGAAAGAAGAATACTAGTGTGGGACCTCAGCTTACATACATTTACCTCTCCTTGGAAAACACAAGAAAAGAAGAAATATTTTCTGTATTATTCAGACAGTGATGATAAAAAGGAAAAAGGTCTATGCAGTGTAAAAAAAAAAAATTTAAAAAATATTATTTTTAAACTGGGGTTTATAAAACCATCAAGAAGATTCAGTTTGGTGAGACACTGGAACAGGTTGCTCAGAGAGGCTGTAGATGCCCTATCCCTGGAAACATTCAAGGTCAGGCTGAATAGGGCTCTGAGCAACATGATCTAGTTGAAGATGTCCCTCACTGCAGGGGGGCTGGACTTGATGACCTTTAAAGGTCCCTTCCAACCCAAACCATTCTACAATTCTATGATCATTTTTACACTGATGGAAACCAAATGAAAATAAAGAACTTAAAAGATCCCTTCCACGCCCAAATACCATTGTCTATTGGCAGGGAAATTTACAGTCATGCCTTCCTTTGCTATTTTTGCAGTAAGTCTAAAAAGCTAGCTTGATGAAGAACCAAGAGCACTTGATATTTATTATCTCTTAAGAACAAGTAAGATGTTTTTCAGTAAGATGAAGACGATTGTGTTAGGATACCTGAAGATACTATAGGAATCTGAAGCAACTTAGGGGAGCTAACTAACAATACGTAAAAATCAATATTGGACTGGATTAGCATCATGGTACCTGTGATCTTTTGCTGCTAAAGGTAAGAAGTGAAAAGCAGTTAACTATTCATAGATAAGACTTGACCATTAGTATAGAACCTCATACCATTTAGGTCTATACAGTGATCTTATTTTGCACTTGTTGAAAACAGCAGAAAATAAGTAGATTAAGTGGAGGAAATAACACTTGTGGACTCCATGACTTTGTTCTTTTAGACTTTTATACCATATACTAGCTAAAAATCACAAGATTTAGCACCCAAGATATTTGATATCTGATAAATCTGATGTCACATTTATTTCAGAAAATATTGTGACAATTCATACCACATTCTGAAAGAAAAATTGTCCAAGGAAGAAGACAGAGACAATAATGTGAGATTGCTCTATTAAATCACTGACTTTCCAGACATTCCACTACTCCAGCTGCATCATAACCATGCAAACACGGACTGCTCCCTGTCTACATCCTGTTCCATAAACGACTTCACTCAGAAATTACCATGATCTGTAACTACTGCGTATACTGCCAGAATTTCATCTTAAAGTACCTACTTAGATGCTTCAAAGAAGCACAGTTAGCAAAATTTTCCACTTCTGATCATAAGAACTGCAAGAAGAGACTTTCAGAGATTGGTAACTCATGAAAACAATTTCCTATAACTCAGAAGATGACACCTGATTCTTACTCACTGCATTGCAGCTTAAGAGCAAACACAGTGGAACAAAAAGTATTTCCTTGCATTTCTCTTCTGTTCTTATGTAAAATGAGGTATGTCTATGTCCTTTTGTTGATACTTACTTAATAATTAAATTTCCCTAAAAATAAAATCCACTGGGTTGTTAGCTTTTAAAATATAGTCATGTTCTAAAATTTATTCCACAGACATTTTCATTAATGACATCTCGTATGATGTCATACCTTGTTATGACAAGTTTCCTTATGCTTCTATTACATTATCTTCTATCTGCTCAAAAGAACACTGTAGTTATAATCCTTTTAAAGAACACAAGTCTATCTTTGGACTTACATCAAAAGATTGGGACTGGTCTACTTTCAATACCTGGGACTTAATTTAACTTTATTATAAAAATCCCCTTTCCCCCCCAAACAATTCATGCACATTGGAAAAAAGATGACTCTTCTTCAATTAAAAAATGCCGTAGTCCCAAACAAAGCAAAAGCTGTACCCAAGAAGGCAGGCTTCAAAGGAGAAGATTCCCTTCTACTTGCATTCTCCTGGGCTACACACAATCTGCTCTTGTCAGGGAGAGGTGTATCAATGTAAAGAGGTAAGCAAAATGGCACAAATGCAAATGCATGAAAGCAAGACAAAAATTTTAGAATATTGGTAACCAATGGGTATTTTAGGTATAACAACTCCTATTTTTGCAGAAAAATACTACCCCAAAAGAGAGTGACCATCATAGATATTGAAGAATTTTTGCACAATGGCTGGGGTTTTACTCAAGATTAAGGGAAGGGTCCTATTGGTTGAACTTTACTAGAGTTATGTTACTTTCAGTGTTGACAAGCTTTTTCTAAAGGAAAGCTGTCCTTTTCTGGTTTAAAAGATACACTACTCCAAGCAACATAAAATAAGGAAACATAAAAGATTCTGTTCTTGAACACCATGGTCTTCTACATAGGGATTTACACTAATAATGTGTATATTCTGCTAGGGTATTGTGGTCATACACATTACCTAGATACAGAGAGTTTAATAAGTATTGCATTTGCTATAAGTAAAAGACAGTGTATTTTCAGTACTGTAAAAATTTTAAGCTGTACTGAGCACTGAAATAGGTTAGAAGCACAGGGAGTTTTAGGGTCAGTAAGAGAACCTTAATGCTGTAATAACTTTTTTTTAGTAGATAACTTCTTTTTTGATGTGTTAACCACCAAATACAGGAATTGCCTGCTGAAAGGGAAGTAATTGACTATGTTAAGCTGAATCAATGTTTTTCACTAAAAATTAGAAAAAAGAATGTGAAAGAGAACAGGTTGGTTATTATACTGCTTAGAAACTTCTCTACAAGGAGAATTTCTATTTCATTTAGGAAACAATTGAGAAATAAGCAATGCCTGTAATTATTATTATCAAAATTTATCCATAGGGCATATAGATAATTTGCTTAAACAACTATGTAGATAAGCAATTTTTTTACAATAAATGTATAGCCCAGTTCAAACAGACAGTATAGTTAACTTCCATATAATGCATATGGGGTGATATTGTAAAGTTAAATAAATAAAACCTTGCAAGTGCTGTGTAAGTGACTGATTAGTAAGATGTCTTCAGGTAAGACTCTGGAAGGGAAAAGAATCGCCAGATAACAGATGTAGTTTGCGGCGTAAAGACTGGCATGGAAGATGGTAAGAATGAGATAAGGAGTCTGCTAAGAAGCAAGCTTGAAACAAGTAGTAGAACTGAGACCTTCCATGGAATATAAATGACGTGGAATTACTCTGGATACCCCTGAAAGCAAGAGGAATGTGAAGCTGATAGTAGCAAATGCTAACGGAAAGGCTACTGTACTGGGTCAGGCTAAGCTGGAGTTAATTTCCCCGTAGCAGCCCTTACAGTGCTGTGCATGGGTAGCAGCAAGGTGCTGATAACACACCAGTGTTTTGGCTACTGCTGAGCAGTGCCGGCACACATCAAGGCTGTGTCTCCAACCCTTCTTCCACCCCCTCAGCAGTAGGCTGGGGGTGGGCAAGATCCTGGGAGGGGACACAGCCAGGGCAGCTGACCCAGACTGGCCAAACACATATTCCATACCATATGACGTCTGCTCAGCAATGGGAAGCTGAGGGAGAGGGGGAGGAATGGGGGGCATTCAGTTTTTTTCAATGTTTTGTCTTCCAGGGCAACCACTACATGTTTTGAAGCCCTGCTTCCCAGGGAGTGGCTGGACATCGCCTGCTGGTGGGAGTAAGGAATAATCTTTTGGTTTTCCTTGCATTGCTTCCACACGTGGTCTTGCTTTTGCTATATTAAAACTGCCTTTATCTAAACCCACAATTTTGGAGTTGTTTTTTTCCATCTTATTTTTTTTCTCTCCCCTCTCTGCCCTGCTGAGGAGGGGAGTGATAGAGCGGCTTGGTGGGCACCCGGCATTCAGCCAAGGTGAAACCACGATGGCTATAAATTGGAAATGGCAGTTGAGAGGGAAGAAAAAAAGCCATGAAGGCAGGCCGATATGGCAGCAGGTGAGATGGATGAGGCAGGAGATAGAAGTATTATATTCATGAGGCTTAAGAAAGAAGCTTCTATAAATATCGCAAACAGAATCAGAAAGGAATGAAAACATTTTTACACAGAAAAGGAAAGACCAGACCAGCACTGATAACTGCATGGAGGAAAAGTAAAGAAAGGAGTGACCTTTTTATTAGGAAACAACAGCAGCTTAACTGAATGGGTATTTTCTTTGAAAAGATGTATCTAGGTCTGTAGGTAGTAAGATACCTGGATATTTCCAGTGTATTAGTGATATCTGGAAGAGAATGGAATCTGTTGATATGTCTATATTGGTTTGCTTTTTATTTTAAAGAGCATATAAAAGCCAAATTGACGCAGACCTTTAAGTAATTAGATTAGGAAATCTGAATTTTTGAAGCAGCACAGTACTGAAAGGAAATTACTCGTTTTGAAGAAAAAAATTTTAAAACTAACAAAATCTTTTGTTGTGTTCTCCTACTCTGGCAATGAAAGTATCAGAAAATTGATTGGGTCTTCATCTGTGTGGGCTGATTAAAGCATAACCCTATTGTCTGGAACAATATGGAAGGCAGCTAGAGGAAATAAAATCCACAGAAAACAAAACACACTTAGTCAAAAAATATACATACGTATCAAGATATTGATGTCTTATGCAATAATTACAAGGAAATATTAAAACACAGAAAAGAGCCACATATGAAAGCTAGTATGATTTTGCTATTAAACAGTGTAGCATTCTGACAGAAATTGTCTAAGAAACATAGGGAAACATTGAGGATGCTGTAGTCAGTCCTCACTTGATTGCTTTGACATATATTTCAATCCTGATTGCATTTTTATTTTATTTGCTTTGTCAAGCAAGGAAGAATTATGACAAAGACTGTGTTACATGAAAATTCTTTGCTTTTTTTCAATTTTACTTTGATCAAACCAGCATAAGCTCCTGCTGAGTAACATTCAGAGGGATTTAATACTCAGTGTATGTACACACAATAGTGTTACGCTCCGCTAGCAATTTAGCTTAACTGTGTCATTTATAATTTTAACAATGTCTTTCGCGAAAGATTATTTTTGAGCTCTTGTTTTGCAGGTCAGGCTGTGTCAGAAGAACCGAACTCTGCGGTACAACATGCACAACATTATATAACTTTGAAGGAAAATTTCTTACCTCCAGCAACTAGCCCAGACTCTCCTAACTGAATTGCTACCCCGAAGCCACCAAGCTTTACTGGGGCTGAATTCTCTTTTGAGGCAAGCAGTACACAGTGTGGCTGAAAAGACAAAACCCCAGACAAATTATTATTTGAGAAATACGATTTACATTTTAGAACTTATCTTCATACATTTGCAAACAGAAGTGAAAAATTTTGGGTTTTTTGAAAAGAATTTCTTAATTTCAGATACTTTTTTTTTCTGGCAGGGACTCCTCTTTTTTCATTGGCTTCCCTTTCAATTGTCCCAGGCACAGCAAAATCCTTTCAGGACTTTACAGAACTCGCAAGGAACACAGAGTGAAATCTTAATAAAATGGAGGTAAAAAATAATGCCTATAATGTCTTACCTGGTGTTACTACTTTTTTTTTACCTCTCACCCTTAAGCTTTACACTTTTTTCAATTCTCCAGCAGAAACATCCTGCCTATGATACACTCTGTCAGATCTTATCTCTCATACAGAGAACATAAAACAGTATTTGGAGCCTTAATCACAGAATTCACTGTTCACTTTCCAACTGCAGAAAAGGAACGTCCTTGTGATGTTCCTAATAAATATTCCACTGAGACACGAAATTGTTTAGGTTTCTAAACTGGATTCCAGGCACAGCCATCCACACCTCTTGATTTTCCACAGTCTTTCCACTAAGAAGAGTGAGGTGTAACGTATAAAAATGGAATAATATTATACACCAATTTGGATGGATACTGACTGGTGTAGGAGGAAGCAGCATACAGACAAAATCTACTAGAACACAATTCAGTATTTAATGCACATAGCCAAACTACTGCATTTAATATAGAATGACTTCCTGCATTTACTCAAAGCCTCC
The DNA here is from genome assembly GCA_013399095.1 of Psophia crepitans. Taxonomy (NCBI): domain Eukaryota; kingdom Metazoa; phylum Chordata; class Aves; order Gruiformes; family Psophiidae; genus Psophia; species Psophia crepitans. Next base: position 573,326 of record VWZZ01006959.1, read on the forward strand.
CTCTGCAGTCAATGATATTATTTAAAAGGAAGAACGTCAAATTTGTATACTGCTTATGAGAACATACTACTGCTTAAAACTCAAAATTAGGAACTCAAAATAGTGCAAAGGAGCTACAAGCAGCTCAATCTGACTACCTGTAAAGTCATCATCTGTAACCACTCAAGTTGTTTTCTTTTAAAAATTTTCAATTGTATAAGAGCAAGTTGCTTCAAGTAAGAATCCATAGCCTGTTTACAAATCTAACTGAAATCAGCAGAATCCCATAAAAGCTTGATTCCTAACGGATTACATTATTAAGAAAGTTGGAAATCCTCATTTCAAATGCTAAGAAGAATGAAAAGTCAAGACAATGTTCTTGAGATAATCATTAAATTTAGGCTACCTTATATCTGGACTTCTACAATTCATTTTTCAATTTGTAATTTATAATTTTCAATGTCTTACAACCCATTTAAAATAGTATCATTAGGTGGTATTATCTCTGAACATTGTATTTCACTTCTGCCTTACTGACTTTGCTACGCTGCACGCTTTGGGTACATCACACTGTCTTACCACTGTAATTTTGAGTAAAATAGATCGACCTCAAATTTCTAACCCCAGGCAAGGAGGGAGGTAGATGGGAGAACTACACCAACACAAGCAAAATGTCCCATTTTGCTATGGTGTTGATTTCTCTTTACCCTACATATGAAAAAGTGCTACAATTTCCATGACAGTATTAAAAAGAAGACAGGCTGTACAAACATAATCGTTATCAAAAAGGAAGTTACTGACAGTGTTCACGAGAAACAAAGTTTCTGAGGAAAAAAAATCAAGATCTCCAGTTCAGAGTGAAACTCAGGGAAAACTTTATTCTAGAACCTCTCCCAGCAAAGTCCAAATTAACAGCAAAATTGATCTTTTCAACAAACTGAGTTTTGCTAGTTAAAAATACCTTTAAAGAAACTTCACGGTTGCAACACCAGCAAACTTCCCCTTGCTGCTCCTTGTATTGTCAGCTGACACAGTACTGGTGCTTTAATTTTCTAGTAAGAGGACTGACTTGCTTGTTACTCCTCCCGTCTTCACCAGCAGTTTTGAAAATCAGCAGAGTTCTTAATATATAAATGGTAAGTGTCTTCTTTTATATGTTAGCTATAGTAAAATAAGTTTCTATTAACATTTCTCTTAACTGTGAAAGTACTACTGACCTTCAAGCCCTTTCTTAAATACACCTAAGTTTACGCACGCCTGCTTGCTTACAGATGACAAAACTTATGACAGCAAAAAGTTATGTTTCTAATGGATCTGCAGTGTAATTGATTTTCCTTTCTCTTTCACTGACCTGAAATTTGTCACTACATGTGCAAGTCACCATGTCAAGCGTTTTTATAGAAAAGCAACATAAACAAGAAATCATAGTAGCAGATAGGTTTCAAGATGCACTTGAAAGCACCATGTTTTTTAATCAAACTTTTAAAATGATTTCTTCCTCTGACAATACGAAATGGCAAACATAAAACCAGAAATATTTTAAAAACTGCTAACTCACTGCACAAATTTGATGCAACTGTAAGATCAGCCAATATAGGATGTTAAAATATTTTAGACTGTTCCCTCAGTAATTCAAATCTGTATGTACATTAGGTCTTTCTAAGAATTTTAGCTAAAGTGCTGCCATTTTCATTGCTGTAGTTATATCACACATTTAAATGCAAACCTGCATTTTTAAGACCGAGCACGCAAATGAAAAACTATTTTAAAGTTATGCATACAGCAGTGTTTTGTTGTTTTTTTTTTCTTACTACTGTTGTTGGACAACTAAGTTGTTGGACAACTAAGTTCAGAGTACCAAAACTCTTTTTGTGAGATTTGCCCCTTTAAAAAAAATTCCTAAATAAACTTATCTATGGAAATTTTTATTGCTATGACATACAAACCAAAGATAAAAACTCTATCGTTACTGATCAGTCTTAACCATCTCTCCAAACAGCTCATTGTGATTCTGCTCTCCTAAACACATCTTCTTTTGTTTTCTTTCTTTGATCAAAACTGACTTTTGTCTTCCAGATTGTACCTTCCTGGTCAAAAATAAGCTAACTGAATTTAAAAAATTTGAAATGAAAAACAAGAAAAACAATCAAAACAAGGAAGATGTGAAAACAATCTGAAAGATGGTTTCCAGCTAATATTAGTTTCTTTGCATAACACTGATCTGTGAACAGACCAGAAAAGGAAAAAAAACTTACATTAACATGAAGGTATAAATTATTAAAAACAAGCTACTGTAATAGTACTTACTCACAGTGTTACTTATAACAGATTAAATAGCCAAATAAATATTCATTGACAATTGCTCTTCTAATTGAAAACTAGTGACTTGCACGTGAGAGATCCTGGGTACTTATTTAAAACCAATACTGATGAGTTTAGAATAGTTTTAATATATATTTCTAAGTACTTTGTATCAACACTGAGAATACTTCACTTAGCTATGCTTACCTGGTTTTGCATCTTAATCAAAAAGTTTTCTTTGTCAGAAAGACTAATCCTAATATCAGAACTTAAAATAAAATTGTATTTATAGATAAAATTTCTGAAGTTTGCAGCAAAAATAGTTGACTTTTAAAACAATACAAGACAGTAATAAAGATGTAATTACCAAAGTAGTTAGCTGTGTGAGTACTCTGTACCATCTGTTCTTGCTTACTTCACATGAAGAAAAACAGGGAACCAATTATTTTAGACTGACATTGTACCACAATATTCGTCTGAAAGTCCTTTTTCTACTCAGTTACAGTGATATTTTAGTACATTTACTTTTTTTTCAGTTATTAACATCTACACTTATATCAAATAAGACCGTACACAATAAAGCAAGCAAATGTGTGAAAACGACCCAATAGCGATTTAATTCTTAACATTTCTTTTTGCATCCCTACAGAACAGCTAAAAAATCCTCGCAGATGATGGCTGCAGCTTCAGCTGATTTACTGACTATTCTTCCACACAAGAAAGTCTTCAGGAGTAACCAAACTAGCCTAGCTATAAATTTCTCGGAAATTCAAAACAATGCCAGTTGTCCCTTAGATGACACCTCACTGTCATTTGCTTTGGCAGCTTTTTACTTTATTATTTTTGTTGTTGGATTGGTTGGAAATATTATAGCCCTGCTTGCTTTCCTGTGCATTCCTCAGAAAAGGAACTCTATCCAAGTTTACTTGGTAAATGTAGCTGTTGCAGACCTTCTGCTGATCTTCTGTCTTCCCTTCCGAATAATCTATCATGTTAAAAACAACTGGATGTTTGGACTGATTTTATGCAAGACTGTAGGAACTCTGTTTTATATGAACATGTATATTAGCATAGTACTATTGGGACTAATTAGTCTAGATCGTTATGTAAAAATAAATAAGTCCGCAAAGCGTACTAAAATGTTAAGTACTACACAAAGTATACGTATTTGTTGTGTGGTGTGGGCACTTGCAATAATATGTTTTATAACAGTAGTTGCACCATCTTTCTTTAAGAGCGAGGATAGGAATTCTACTATGTGCTTTCATTACCGAAATAAACAGAATGCAAAGCCAGAAGCAATTTTAAATTATATTATTGTAATCATTTTTTGGATAGTTTTTTTCCTTTTGATACTTTCGTATGCTAAAATTGCTAAGAACCTTCTGAAAATTTCAAAGAAAAGAGCAAATTTTCCCAATGCAGGAAAATATACCCGGACAGCAAGGAATTCCTTTGTTGTACTCATTATTTTCACCATTTGTTTTGTTCCTTACCATGTATTCCGGTTTGTCTACATTACATCACAGTTACAAAATCCATCTTGTTATTGGAAAGACATCATTCACAAATGCAATGAGGTGATGCTCATATTTTCATCTTTTAACAGCTGCTTAGACCCAGTTATGTATTTCCTAATGTCCACAAGTGTCCGTAAGACGGTATTGGAACTTGTTTGCAGAAGACTTCATAGAGATTCAAGCCTAACTTTAGAAAGCACTTCAGATGTAAAACTTGGACAATATACACAAGAGCGATTATCTACTACCACTCCCTACTCAAGTTCTTTAAAGAAGAAGTCTCTGATATGATGGTTTAAATGAATGGATACTGGATTCGCTCTGTTGCTCCAGGACATCAGCTTAAGACGTACCAAATGCAGTACCATACCGCTACTAACCCTGTCTCTTCCTGTTAAAAAATGAGAAGTCTTCTGTTTGAGAAAATGAGAAATTACTTTTCAGAAGTATTTCACTCTTGTTTATCCAAGAAAACAAAATAGGAAGTTCTCAGACATCTTCTGCTGGACTAAACTAGAACACTAACTCTTCAAGGAGATTTCCACAAAGTGATTTAAACCTGTATAAGGAATCTTGTATATAGACATTAATATTCCCAACTTGTTTATGTAAGTAACAGCTGAATTTTGCAAAAAGTAAATTGTATCCTGTTCAAAAGAGCTATATAAAGCATTCCAGATTTTATGTACATCTGTTTTAATAGGTTTCAGAGATCTGCATTTTAACCACATTTATAAAAATATTTTTTCCAAGAAAATATGTGAGAATTTAGCAACATATGTGGCTTAAATATGAGGTAAGGAATACAACTGCCATTAATTCAGGTATGATTACAGAAAATACACTGTGTTTTATTCAACAGCAAAATTAAAATATTCAAGCCTCCTAAGCCCCTTATTATATTTTCAAGAGTTTAATGAATTTCAGGGTCAAACACCTGAGGAAATCTAAGCTATGGTTTTGGAAAATTAGAAATTAAAGGAGGAGAGATGACAAACGGGTGTTTTCAGTTACCTAAGATTTCCTTCAAACTCTGACAAGTTTGATGACTGCAGCTACACAAAGTAGTTTAACAAGGAAAATAAACTCACAGAACTGAGTGTACAGCGCAGAATAGAAAAAGTAGCTCTTGTGAACACCTGACACATCAGCTCTGATCTTTGCTCGGGCTCACTTCCTCCCTGGTACAGTTCTCTTCCTTCCACATGATTAAAATAATCTTGATAATTGCTGATGCTATGTAAAAAGTAATGTAACAGCAATGTCCCATAGATACAACTATATTCTTAAATTAAAACCAAACAGGTTTATGTATTTAGGCACAAACAAAAATTTCAAACTGTAACATTGTTTTAAAAAAGGAGGCTCAAGGTTGTTAGACCCAAAGATGAGTAATGAGAGAGTTATACCGAGAACAGCTTAAATGTCTGGCATGACACGTTCACAGAAAGGTGAATGAATCAGACACTAGATGTTAAGTTCCATAAAATAAGGTTTTATTATCCTGAACACGTACAAGCAATATTGCTCAAGTACGCAGGTGTAAAGAAGTGGGTTTTAACACGACTACTAGTAACTTCTCTGCCGGATCATGCAACTTGTTATGCTAAATCTCTGTTAAAACTTGTGGATTATTGACCAAATAAACATAACACTTCACCTCTGCTGATATAAACATAGTTCAATTTTTTGTGATTTAACTTCATTGAGTTTTGGTGAAACTGGATATAAACAGGTTAGATTACAATGACTAGCCAGTGTATCCATTTATTTTTTTACAAAAAAGGGTGGGGTTTCTTAATCTTCAAGAAAGATTCCTACAAACATGTAATTTTCATAGAAGTATGATGGTAACTTCATTTTTTCTTAAACATTTCAGCATACAGTTAGATATTTGTACAATAATTTCTAATTGATTCTCACAATAATTATATATTTTTGACAATCTTTTATCTATCATCTTGTCACCCTATTATATGTATGCTGAAGTAAGACCTACCTTGGCTCTGTATTTGTACAGTGCAAGGAATAGCATGCTGCTTGTCCTTTGCAATTCTCCTACACAGTACAATTCTACATCATTACATCAACTCTGATAAATCTAGTGGAGTTTATAAACCAGCATCTCACAAGATACATACATTGGCTCAGGGGAGACCTTATTGCCCTCTACAACTACCTGAAAGGAAGTTGTGGTGAGCTGGGGGTCGGCCTCTTCTCGCAGATAACTAGCGACAGGACTAGGGGGAAGGGCTGCAAGTTGCGCCAGGGGAGGTTCAGGTTGGAGATGAGGAGAAATTTCTTCTCAGAAAGGGTGGTCGGGCATTGGAACAGGTTGCCCAGGGAGGTGGTGGAGTCACCGTCCCTGCGGGTGTTTAAGGAAAGGTTAGACGTGGTACTGAAGGACATGGTTTAGTGGGTAATAGGTGGTGGGGGGACGGTTGGACTGGATGATCCTTGAGGTCTCTTCCAACCTTAATGATTCTATGATTATCTCATTCTTCCTTTGCTTATATTTCTTCTACTGTGACTACTTGATCAATGACACTGATCATCAGGCTGGCAGCGGGGGGCGGGGTACACATAGAATAGAATAGAATAGAATTAGAATAGAATAGAATAGAATAGAATAGAATAGAATAGAATAGAATAGAATAGAATAGAATAGAATAGAATAGAATAGAATAGAATAGGA